>JAWNPL010000021.1:1732500-1882500 GCA_035047545.1 Drosophila paranaensis
GGCCCCTTCGATTTGTTTAAAGTATTTGATGTGGCGCATGTGTCGCCGCCTGCCTTTTGCATGCTGCCTATTTTGTCACTTTGTCTCGCAGCCTGTCACTTCCGTGGCCGACATGTTCGCACAGCCGTCTTTGGTTTCTAATGCGAGTACACATGGCTGGTGACACGGCAGCAACATGACAGCGCTGCCAATGTGTGGGATGATAATGCCAAAAACACACACACACACACGCACACACTCGCACACACACACATAATTGTCAGCCGGATAAGTTCTCGAGTTTTCGGCCTTGTGGCAAAACTCGCGGCCGACGCCATTTTGGCGTTTTCTTTCCATTTCGCATGCGGCTGGCAAAATGATTAATTAAATTTATCACATCTTCGTCGCTGGCGCTGTTGTTGTTGTTGTTAATTTAAACGTCGAAATTGTGACAAGATACATTAGGTATCTGTTGTTACAACCAGCTCTCTATCTATCTCTAGCTCCAACTGTATCTGTATCTGTAGCTGACGCAAAGCAGCCGCAAAAAGTCAGCGGCTCGAAAGGAAAATGTCGCGTTAATTAGTCAACACAACGAAAGCTCCTAAGGACAAGCGCCACTGTGACAGCAAAATGTTTATACAACTGATAGTTGCGCTCTCTCACTATATACATATGTATATATATCCATTATATATATATATGTGTGTGTGTGTATGTCTGGCTGTAATTAATCTAGGGAAATGCCACAGTTGCTGTCCAAATTTAATGAGCAGCTTGACTCGAGCGTCCAAATGTCACCGACACGTTACAAATGAGCTCGACTCAGTCAAATCTCTCTTAATTGGCCCTCAACTAAAGGAATCATTTAGAAAATCTATTAATTTTGATTAAAATTCATATTTGATTATAGATTTTAATACTGAAGAACTGCAGAGGAACATTCAGTATATTTTTTAAAGTGGGAAAGCTGCTCTAACAGTTTTATTTTATTTTATTTTATTTTTATTTTTTTAAAGTACTAATTTTTTCGGGAGTATTTACTGCTTTTCCTAGCTGATATTTTGCATAATATTACCAATAATTTATCTCCTTTAAAATGTAGTTTAATATCATTCATCTTCCAACAAACAGCTAAATGTATTGTAAAATCTAGCTATTAAAGCTAGAGGCTAGAAATTCAGAATTATATATGCTGGCCTTGACAACCCAACAACAAACATATAAAAATGGGTGTATCTAGGTCTAGAGGGGGCGTGGCAGAAGGCATAAATCTTTACGCTTAAAGCTAGAAGCTTTCAAATTTGATTATAGATTTACTATTGACCTATCTGCTGTTGCCATGAGAATCGCAAAGAAGGCCAGTATTTAAATGTGTATTATGCTCTATCTTCCATCTAAAGCCATGAGAATCGCAAAGAAGGGCAGCATTCAAGTGCATATTATGCTCTATCTTCCATCTTAAGCCATGAGAATCGCAAAGAAGGGCAGGTGTTCACATGCACATTAATATAAACCTATGAAAGGTTGTTCAAGGAATAACTCACACGCGCGGAAGGCATATTCGTGCTCCATCATATACTTCAATAGCTCAAAAACAATATTTGGAAAATATTAAAATTTTCCGGCTTCAGACTTACCGAGCAATGTGTAGGCCAGCAGCAGCATGCAGATGCCCAAATTGGTGAGTAGAGCGGACCAAACGGTTTGAGCGGTTTGTTTGCGCTTCTTGGATTTGGTGGCATAGCCGGGCGGCGCTTTGGCCTCGGATGCGCTGGGCCCAGAGCCGAAGCAGGCGCACCAGCCCTGTCGGCGGGCGCGCTGTTGCGACTGCCCGGCGGAGGCTGTTGACGGTGGCTCTTTGCGTGTCGGCGCCGTGTTTGCCACCAGCTGGAGGGGCAAGAGCTTGGCGTTGCTTTTGAGTGTGCCGCAATTGCTGTTGATGGAGCTGCTGGCGCTGTTGGCCAGGGCGGGCCCTGGGGGTGGCAACAGCTCGGTTACATAGCCAATGGTCGAAGGTGCTGGGTATTTAAGTATGCCGGCTGGCTGCGGCTGTTGCGATGCCGCCGGCGGTGGTGGCGGCGGCTGCTGTTGCTGTTGCTGTTGCGTTGCCACTTCAATGTCCTCCAGCGTCGGCATCGGCAGCAGCTGCGTCGGCAGCTGGGTCGGCGTTGCCAGCGACATGGTCGTCAGCGACATGGGCATCATTGTTGTCGGGGGCAACGGCTGCGGCTGCGGCTGCTGCTGCAACTGCGGCTGCAACTGGGTCTGCGTCATCATCGTCGTCGCTGTCGTCGTTGGGTTGGTTAGCGGCATCGTTATGCTCATTAAGTTGGAAGGGGTAGACGTTTGGATTAAAGGGGAAGTGGAAGATGGCGACGCTGGGATCGATGTCGCCGTCGTCGTCTTGAAGGTGCTTGTTGAAGGCGGCGCGGACAGCATCACGGGCAACTTGGGCGTCATCGCCCCCACGCTGGATATGTTTGAGAGTACGCCAAAAGAACTGTAGCTGCTGGTCGACGTAGCCGGGATGCCGCCATAGCACAGACTCGTTGCCGTCCCAAACGTGTCCCTCTCCCCGCTGTAGTCGCCGCACGTAACTCTCTGCGACGCAGGCGGCAACCCAGATGGCATCGGCATTGTTTGGTCCGAATTCATTTTGCATTTGTGGTGCTTTTGTTTGCTCCTGGCGTACGGTTAACTGCAACAGACGCAAAATTCAATTGATATCAATTTTATATACATAATACAAATACATTTATAGAGTCGAAGTTGGATAACAATCATTGAGATTCAATATAAAATTTTAATACAAAATAAATTGGCTGACCAAACAAGTGTGATACTATTTTCAGGAGCTATATTTCATAACTCTTGAAAGCAATTGATGTGATTTATCTATCCAAATATTCAATAAGCTTTGCCATTTATCATGAAACTTAAATTAATATAATAGCCTGAAATTTTAATTCAAATTCAAGCTCAGATCTGGCAGCATTATGTTTTCAGAATGCAGGCAACTTGCCCTAAAGTCAACAAAAATATTCATCCTTTTGCATCTCAAGCCAACGGCTGAAGTGCTCTCAAAACAAAGTTCTATCTAGTAATCAGCTTTCAGTAGAAAGTTCCAGAGTTCCAGTTCCAGTTCCAGCTCAAGATTCTATTGCAGGAGAGCTGCATGAATGCAGCAATCTCGAAAACTATCAACACTAGAGACTTGAGCTTTGAGATATATATTTCTATATAGCACAGGTAGCATAGTAAATTGAAGTTTTGTATATATATTCCTATGTACTATAAGCAGCTCGAATTACAATTTTATTTTACTTTCATACTTATCGATATTTATCGATATTTGCACTTCTTTAACAACGAATTTAAAGAAGCTAAAAGCTAGTTCGCTTCAAAGTTAAAGCCATAAGAAAAGCTCTTAGAATTCTACCAAAAATCCGTAAATCTCTAGGAAAACTTGTGCTTAGACCAAACTCGAAATAACATTTCAAATACTATTTGCCAACACATTTTTGCACATGAGTGCTAGGCCACAGTGAACAGAAAAACAACGTTGACAGTTTCATAGAAAGCTTAATTTGTTAACAACACAGGCTTTGTTGACTATTTACTATGCCGGGCCGTATGCCATTTCGAGTCGTTATTTAATTTGAGTTTTATTGTTTTAATTTGTTGGTGCTCTTGCCTCTGTCTCTGCTTCGTTTCGTTTCGTTTCTGTTTCTGTTTTCTCTCTTGCAAAGAGAGAACGAAAGCAACTCTTGAAGTGGCAGGGAGAAGGAAGACCTTCGTCCGAGCTGTCCCGCCTGGCGGCAATATTCGCACCTGACCACGCCTCAACTCAGCTCAGCTCAACTCAGCTGAACTGTGCGCCCAAACATTTACCTTGCGCCTGCATGCGAAATGTGCAACAAATTTCGTGCACTTGAACTGAATTATTGCCATTGTTGTTGCCTCGTTGTTGTTACTTGGCACGACGACGACGACACTCGACGGCCTTTTGACCGCCTTTGCCAATGCAACAAGGGCAACAACTGCTGCTGCTGCTGCTGCTGCTGCTGCTGCCTCATTGTTTGCTTTCGGAGGGGAGCGCAGAGGCAGCTTAAAATATGCAACGCACACTTAAGCAACTCAGTGGCAGCTGCCGCTCAGAGGCGTTCATAATTGCCCAAGCAGCTATGCGCCTACATCGCGACGACCTCCACACACCAGCAGCACCCGACTGCAATATACCCTAGCTGCGAGCGAGATGCCTAACTGTTTTTGTAGCTTAATTTATAATAATATTATATATATAAAATAGGCTAAGAAATTAAGTTACATTGAGCTTCAGAATGTGTGAGCTTTAGTATTCCTCTAGCAAATAAAACCCTATACAGATTCAAATAAATATTTAAGATTTATTTTTACGAAATATATGTCACATAGTTAAATATATAGTTGAAATTTTTAAAAATAGTTTTTAATTAAAATTAAAAAAAATATATACACCTTTTTTATTTAATTTAAATATTTTTTTTTAATATTTTATATTATTAAAAAAATTTTATTTAATATAATTCATATTTATATATATAGTATATATATTTTTAAATTTAATTTTAATTAAACATTTTTTGTTGAAATTTCTAATAATAGTTTTTAATTAAAACTTTTAAAAATATATTTTATTTCATTTAAATAATTTATTTTTATATTTTACATTATTAAATTTTTTAAAAATATATTTTATATTTATATACATATATATTTTATACATATATATTTTTTATTTAAATATTTAAAAAAAATTTTTTTTAAACATTTTTTTTACTGTTTTATTTTATATAAAAAATTCTTTTTGTTATTTATTTTAGCTTAAAAATATTTCATTTTAATTAAAAACTACGGTAATTTTATGGTAATTTTACTCTCTCTCTCTCTTAATATTCCATTTCTTTATATTATAGTTTTCTTTCTAGTTAATTTCTATACTCTTATGCTCCCACTGCCGTCTAATATACCCAACTGCATCACAGCTGCTTAGGGTATTCGAGTGGCAGCATCTCGAAGGAAATAAATTTTTGTTTTTCTTGCTTCTACTTTTTGCATTTCTTTGCATTCATTTGCGCTTTTCCTCCAGCTAGCTGGGGGCTAATCAGCCGACGCTTTTCTTTCGCTTTGCGCCGGCACTAATTGCCAGCCAATGGATTTTTCGGAATGCGTTTTCTAATGAAAACTAAACAATTTCCACGCTCACATGCATTTCAATCAGTCGGCAAATACAAACAATGCAATTAAATCGATTTCGCACAACTTTTCCTTAACTCAAGGCAAGGCAAGGCGAGGCAGCTATAAGAGAAAGAGACAGAGGGAGAGAGAGAGAGTGAGAGAGGGAGAGCCTGAGTTGAATTGGTTCTAGGCTGAGCAATAGGTATAAGCCGCTTAGGCTGCACAGCGACCTTTACGCAATCGCCTCAGCAGGCGGGCGTCGCCTTACCTCGATTGGGTTTCCCAATTGCCAAGGCGATTAATTTCGGGTAATTACAATTTAATGAAAATCATTCAATTGTGCAAATTAATGAAAATGTCTGCACAGTTTAGGCCAAAACCATAAAGTGGCCAGCGCCTGGCACAGCTCTGGCCACAGTGGGCGTGGCGGCTGCTTAATGCCCCTTAATTACTCGCACTAAGCTCGATTGAAACTCAAAGGGCGTACGCAAATCCTATCAATGACAAACACACACAAGCACACGGACGGAGGACATATCTATATATATATACATATATATAGGAAGAGACACATATAGATATATGTAGCTGAAACCATGATCATAATTTGCGCAAATATGGGCGTGGCAACTGGACAAAATTGTCATTTGGAAGCTCTTCGAGTTTTTTTTTAGTAAATATAAAATAATATTTTAAATTAAATTAATATAATATAATATTGTAAAAATAATAATAATTGTAAGTTTATGTAAATAATAAATTAAAAAAAAATATATATTACACTTTTCATACAATAAATCGAAAATTTATTTAATTTAAATTTTTTGCATTTTCTACAACAAAATTATATTTTTTAAATATTTAAACAAAATTTGTTTGTTAATATTTATTTATAATATATTTTATTATTATTATCTACAAACGAATTCTTTTTTTTTTAGATTTATATTTATCTATAATATATTCTATTTTTTCTTCTATACAAATTATAATATCTCCTTTTTATTTTCTTCAAGCTTATTTTCTATTTATTCATTTAAAGTTTTCTAATATTTTATTTCTTTTTATTTTTATATTCCTTTAATTTTTGTATTTAGAAAAATATATTAAAAACTCTGTCAAACTGATCGAATAATTATTATTTTTTTTTTTTTTTATATTAAAAATATATTTCCCAACATCTTCTGGCTTTCTCTAACGGCAATGTCTTGGCTGGCCAGACCCAAGCAACGGGAGCAGCTGCTGTGTGGCCATATTCAGGATTTTAAGTTTCATCTTTTTCGGGTCTCGTCTTTTTATACTCTGCTGGAGCAAACCAATTAGGCAACCCAGCGGATGGCGAGGTCAACAGCAATGGCTTTCGTTTGTCTTGACCATTTTCGTCTGTATTTTTTGTTAGTTCTGTCGAGGGTCGCTGTTGCTTTAAACCAAGTGCGCTTATTGGCTCAGTTGGCGACGAGCGCAATTCCACTCTTTCCGTCTAGTTGGCTGTCTAACTGTCTGTCAATCTGTATGTCTCTCTCTCTCTCTCTCTCTGCCTGTCTGTCTGTCTGTCTGCCTGTTGGCTTTCATCCATCTCAATTTACTGCGTGAGGCTTTTGTCAACGGCAAGAAAATTGCTGTCAAAAATTGCAATCCCAAAAGGGGCACAAACTGAGCAAACAAAGCGCTGGAAAAAAAAGAAGCAGCAGCAGCAGCAGAAGATATGTATATACATATAAGCCGTCTCGTCTGGCTAGCAATGGCCCAAAACTAACTGGCAAACGTAATGGCCAACTGGCACTGTAAGCGACCCTGCAGCCGGCTTTATAACTGTAACTGATGTTGACCCAACATTTCCCGAAGTAAAAACAACAACAAGACAAGAAGGGATAGACCTGAGAGTGTAGACGAGTGTGAAATGCTCTGCCAAGATACATGAGTTTTTATATAAGGTGTGTCCCAAAACTCGCGCAAGATGTAATTTTGATGGGAGCACATAAGTTAATAATTCAAAATTATAATTTTTTTTATTGATTTATATAGTATGCGCTGTTCTTTTGCGTAGCGTTCCATTTTAAATAAGCCTGAACTGGCAGCTGTCCTGTTTTCTTTCAAAATTACTTCTTGCGTGATTTTTGGGACACCCTTTATCTGTATCTTGACTTGAAGTTGAGATTGAAAAAGTATTTAAGGAAGGTCAGATTTTTGACAGGGTCTTAGAGGTGTGACAGCTAGCTATCAGAAAGCCCAATTGTTTGCTTAATATTATAGTATCTTAAGTGTAAGAGCTGCCTGAGTAGGTTGGCCTATTGCTAGTATACTGGCTTCAGACTAGGATATGCCGCATCAAGCTCCTAGTTTAAGCAGAGCTTCTTGAGCTGATATTAATTATTCATTCAGACTAGCAAAAATAGAGTTTCAATAACTCAAATATCGATCTATATAGCAATCATAGCTATATGAACTATCAGCATGCCTAGCTATAAACAACTTCTTACAGAGCCACAATAGTAGTCTTAAGATTTATTCACAATTTTCCATATGTCTCTCGCTGGCCTCATCCCATACACATGTTACATGTTGCCTGTTGTAGCTGACATGCCATGGCGCTGGCAACTGGGCATACAGCGAGTAAGCAATGCTTAAATGCTTTTGGTGCGCAGCTGCGTTCGTGTGTCTCAGGGCGGGTCGCACTTTTGTTGATAACCAGCCAGCGATGCCCAATGCCATGTTTGCCTGCCTGCCAGCCTGTCTCTCTGTCTGTGTGTGTGTGTGTGTGCGCGCGCAAACATAAACAACAGTTATGCTTGAACAACGGCCAAAGTTGCATTTCCGCTGTAACCGTTTTCCGCACGGAAATGCGTTCGACGCGTGTTTGAAATATTGGCCAAAGTCTCTGCGGCCGTGTAGCTCTGCGGTTGCCGCCTCCATTTCTGTCTGTCTGTCTGTGTGTGTCTGTGTGTGTCTGTCTGTGTATGTGTGTGTGCGTGTGTATTGTTTTGCCAGCTCCAACTACGTGCGGCTGCTCTGCGCGTAATCATTTCAGCGGCAAACGCTGAATGCCACGCCTCAGTCGCTGCTCCGCCCCGTTGACATCCGTTCATTTCAACTCATTTGAGCGAACGTTGCTTGGCCACACTTTTATTTAACTTTTGATGCTCGTTCATGGAGTGAATGAAAGTATATTGGCTTGGGGTAATGTTTGAGCTAGAAGCTAGAGACTGAAGATACTACTGTGGTTTGACAAAGCGAGTTTCGGGATTATAAAGGCCTATATAGACGAGTCTGAATCTCTGGCAACTATATTCTTCGTAGTATTCGAGCTACGACTCTATCTATCATAATCTTTCGAGCTACGATCAATCTGTGCAGATCTTTTCTGCAGCTAGATCTAAAATATATATAACTTATATGCCTACTTCAGATTTCAATAATCTTAAACCTTGAGCGAGTATCAGACAGTCAGTTTTGTGTGATAAGAAAGGCTTTTGCTTCACTTTGTTGAAACTGTTGCGTTCAACTTTGGAGCAAACAGCAATTAAAGATCGCAACTTTGTTGTTTTTTGTTGTGCTGTAGATGCTGCTGCGGTTGTTGCTGTGGCGCATGCACTTGGAAACTTTTGATTCATTTCGATTCGTGGTGCATTCACTTCGCTACCATATGAACACGTTCACACCCACGTCCATAAATACATACATTTATATAAGCTATACTACTTCCTTCGAGGTAATATATTTGATCAGTAGATTTGAGTAAATATCATATACCATATCTCTCTGAATATGTTGCAATGTGATCCTAAGGTATAGCTATGAGAAGGGAAAGTTGTTTCAAGCAGCCAGAGGAGGGCTGTGCTAGGTGATGCCCAGAGGACTGGAGACTTGGGTACCAACAAGCGATAAAGGATACCTTGCGGGATTCTTAAGAATTGTTTCAATTCCTCATGTTTCTTATTTAAAAAACATTCATGTTTCAGTTCCACATGTTTCACATTTATTCAGTTTCAACGGCCATTGAATATGCTATTTATATGACTGTGTTTCAATTCCACATGTTTCTTATTTAATGACATTCATGTAACCATGTTTCAATTCCACATGTTTCAGATTTATTCAGTTTCAATAGTCATTTATAGCACTTTATATGACTGTGTCTCAATTCCACATGTTTCACATGTTTATTTAGCTTTACGTGGGTTTAAATGAATTCCATTTGCATCTTATTAATTTCACTTCAGATGCCATATGTTTTACAATTATTCAACTTCTGTGCCCTTGTTTCAATTCCATTTGGTTTACTTATTCAGCATACTGCTTTCCCATTGTCTTCTGTAAAGTTCTCACAGCTTTCACTTATTATAACTGTGTCCATGTTTCACTCTTTCACAACTCACTCGTATTTTTAACCATTTCATTCCATTTAATTTACTCCAGCTGCATTTCAATTCGATTTCTCTTCATATCGTACGCATTTCAGCTCATATCCGTTTCCTTAGCTTCACAACTGTTTCACTTTCGAGCCATTTGCATTTTATTTCCATGCTGCCGTACGTACGTACGTACGTATGTACGTATTGGTGTGCGTTCCATTTGCCATTTGTTTCATAATCGATTTGCATGGCAAATTTTCATTTAAACAAAAACTAAATAAAATATACGATTAAGAGAGCTATCGAAAACGAAACTCGTAGTTTGCATCAATTGAAATGCATTTATTTGTTTTTCTGTTCCTCGCTCGGCTCGTTGTTTGTAGTTTTTACTGTATGCGAGGAATATTTCATTCCATATCCCATTAAATGTATATTTATTGTGTGGGCTGTCGCTTACGCCTGTTTACTGTTGCTTTTACTCAGCTCTTCGCCTGTCATTTGGCCTTAAAAGTTATTTTTTTTTTTTGGCTTGTTTATGAAGTGATAAGAGTATATTGGCTTCTGTGTAGTTGGTATATATAATCAGTTGGGGATTACTTTGAGGGGTACAAAATTGAGATTCAGGAATACACTTAAAAAAAAAACAACAATATTTTCGATACTTTTCGAGTACGCCTCGTTGATATTCAATATTACATCATTTGATGTAATTTTGTATATTTTATTATAAATATTATATGAAACATCGGAAAACGGCCAATAAATTCGAGTACATGAGTAAGTATCTTGCAGTCACTCACACCCGGCTTGAGTTTTCTTAATTGTTTTTTTTTTTAACTTTTGCTTCGTTTTATGCTGATTATTTGAGACTGCAAATTTGCAGCTGTCATTAAATGCCATTTTTATTGGCCATGCAAATGTTTGGCATTGCGTTTTTAATGCATTAATTGTTCAACTGCTGTGGTGGGGGCACACGGGCGTGCGCCTGGGCGTGGCGGACAGTGACTATCATTGTCCTGGCGACGTTTTATGAGCGGCTCATTTGAGCGACGCTCGCGGCATTAAAACGGCATAAATGCTGCGCATCGTTAACTCGCAGCGAAAAAAAAGTGTAGCAAATAGACGAAACACTGGAAGTGGAACATTGTCAGGGCTAAGTAGGGGGATGGTGGAAGTGGGGAAGCGTTGGTTAGGGGTTCGTTGGTCTGTGAGGCGACGAAAATATTTGCTTAATGAAATTGTATGCGCGCGCGAAAATTTTTGTGTGAATGAAATTAATTTCAAACATGGCGCATAGCCCACAGCTGGAGATGGGGGAGCGGAGAGGGAGGGCCAGGGGCAGGGGCAGTGGCAGGGGCGTGCCATTGTGTATGCCGTAAGTATGGGCTGTGCTGGCAACGAGTTTATTTCCCCAAGATTAAGATGCCTGAGCTTATGAAAAGAAATGTTACTCTTCGGCTGCTGCTACAGTTGCTTGCTTCTGCCTCTTCCTCTACCTCTCCCCCTCCCCTCCCCTCGCCTACTCTTCTTCTGCCTGCTTTTTTGAGCCCATTTGTGCGCGCCCGAGTGTTTACGTTCAGTTTTTGGCTTTTATGGCGCATTTTTGCTTATATGCCTTATATGTGGCATTTAGGTACTTATTTTCAAGTGTTTGTTTTCGTTTTTGTTTTCCCTTTGTTTTTTTTTTTTGTTTTGTTTTTTATTTTATGATTAGCTGCATATTTAAATGTCTTACATTTAGGGCTTTCTCTGCCCCTGCCCGCTTAAGCTTAAGGCTTATGAATTACTAAATGATGCGATAGACGGCGCGCTCTTTGCGAATGTTTTCAGATGATTCCTGTTATTACATTAAGTCAGCCCCGACCTCTGGCATTTGAGTGCTGCTCTCGCCTGATATGGCAGCAGGCACAAACAGGTTGCTAATCTTTTGTCTTTACACGCATCACAATTTATGCCAAAGTATGTGCATATATCAGCCTCAGATAAGATCTGAGTTTGTTTTAACTCGACTTGGCCATATTTGCTAAATAATGCTTGATAAATACTAAATATTTATATACATATATCTATATACTAAGTTCTTAAGAAACTCTTATATATTTAAATATTTAAGCTCTTAAAGCAGATTCATTTCCTCTTCCTTATGCCTTCATACACTGGCGAGTACTTAAAATATTTACTATTAGATCTATGCCCAAACACCATCTCTTGGGCCTGCTTAACGTGCTTTCCATTATATCATTATTTTTATTATATTTTTAGTGTTTGTTTTGCTTCGCTTTTTTGTGTGTTTATTTCACGGCAATTGCCTCAGCTCTTATCTCGTTTGCAGTCAGCTTAGCTAAGCAACAGTTGCTCTCTCTCCCTCACTATGGTTACGTTTGTGGGCTTAAAATTTGAAATTTCCCTCGCACTTGGCACTTGCTCCTTTTAGTTGTATGAATTTAAGGCGTAGGCGAACTTAAGGTGAATTATTGATTGCACTAGCTAACAGGATTTTCTAGCGGAAAGTGTGGGTATATGGTAATAGCATAGTGAAAGTAATAAAATATTAAGCCAAGTTTGTGGTTTGGCAAGAGCAATCAAAATTGGTGTGTTCAATGAGATAGTTAAGGTACTTGAAAGTCTATTATTATTACTATTACTATTATTATTTTCATTTCTGAAATTTCATTTAGTATCTCTGATATTACCAGCAACGACTCAGCGATCCGTAGTTCAGTCTATGAAAATGTTGATAATGAAAATGTAATCATTTCGAGTTGATTTAATGCGCTGACATTAAGTAGTATTACACTGAAACCAACAAAAAAAGAGAGAGGGAAGGAAAACCGACAAGCCTAGATTAACAACACGAAATGTGATAAAAGTAAGCAACACAATTTGGTAAATATACCTCTCTCTCTCTCTCTCTCTCTCTCTCTCTCTCTCTCTCTGTCTATATAGATATATTTAAAGTAGAGTCTGTGGCAAGCGTCGCACAATTGAAATTGATTACAATTTATTGGACGCGAAATGGCAATTAATTGGATTTACCATAATTCAATTGCAAGTTGGCAATAAATTTAATGAAATGCGCTGAATGTTCAGCAAATTAAGCGCGACAGGATGAGGCAGCAGCAGCAGCAGCAGGAGGCACGAGGCAGGACGTTGCGAGCGAACGCATTGATGAGGCAGGCGTTTAACACAAAAGCAAAGCATTTGAGTGCGAGACACGATGCCGAGATAGTCAAACACCTCTAAATACGCAGCGGCTTGCAACGGTTTGTGGCTCGCTGTTCGTATTTGTGTTGCAACAGCTGCTGCCGCTGCTGCTTTGTGGCTGTGGGCGCTTTTATTATTATTTACACTGATTTGGCCGGTTGCGCAAACAAGCTTGCGCTATTGTGTTTGCGCAATTTCGAAGCTAGAAGGCGTGGCTAGCTGCAGTCGCTGCTGCAGCTGTGTACATGCCGGAAGTAAAAATTACTTTTTAAATTAGTTGCACACAAAGAGAGAGAGAGAGAGAGAGAGAGAGAGAGAGAGGGAGAGACACATTCATATGTGCGTCTGCAGGTGGTAAGCTCTGGCCGCTAGCTGTTTAATTTAGCCACCATTTGTCTAAGTGTTGCAAAGCGGCAAAAGTTGCCACACTCGCTGACTGCCTCGCTCTCGCTCTCTCTCTTACCTCTCTCTCACTCCCTTCTCTTGCTATTTCACTCTCTCATTAGAAAATAAAAACAATTACGCTTCTCTATTGTTGCAGCTGACATGAAAGCCAAATTGAAAGTGAACATGCTACAAAAAGTTGCAGCTACTAACCCAACGCTTTTTCTCTTTCCCTACCCCATCTGTAAATAGCTGCTGCCAAGGGCTATATAGAGCGCTAGAGAGAAATGTGTTTATAATTGTGTTTTAGTAAATTTTGTTAAAGTTACTTTTTGTCTAGCTGCCGCTGCCGTTGCTGCCTCTGCCGCTTCTGCTGCCACTGTTGTTAATGATAACATTAAGCTAAATGTTGCTTTACTGCATGCACTCTTTTAACTAGTTCTTAAATATGCATTATGTAGTACTTTGCTCTAACTAGCAAATCCTGCGAGACTCAACTGCATTTGGGTTTTCCACTCTCCCTCTCTCTCTCTCTCTCTCTCTCTCTCTCACTCTTTGTGTTTACATATAATTTGAATTGTTAAAAGATTTGATGAAAGCTTAACATAGAAATAAACAGTTTTTTTCACTCAACTTTAAATGTGGAATGAGTTTGCTCTGAAAAGTATTTAAGGACTTACGATAGTATTAACTTTTATACCGTATATCGTAAAGCATAAATGGTATATCAGAAGGTATAAATACTGTATATCGTCAATCAAAAATTATTTATTGAATATAGTATATAGTAATTCGAATGTCGTATGCCTTATATCGTAAAGCATAAATGGCATATCGTATACCTTATACTGCATATCGTTAATCAAAAATTATTTATTCAATATCGTATATCGTTATTCGAATATCGTATGTAGACTATCTTCAAGCAGAAGTTATATATCATATATTTTATACTTTATATTGTTAGTAATATATTCTTCATTGAATATAGTATATTGTAATTCGAATACCGTATACACATACATATCTCATATCGTAAGTCATAAATATTATATTGTTTACAGAATTATGTATATCGTATGTCATAAATCAAAGTTCGTATGTCGAATATCATATATCGAATATCGTAAATCGAATATCGTAAATCGAATATCGTAAATCGAATATCGTAAATCGAATATCGTAAATTGTATTAATGACGCTCTTTCAAGTACATAGCTTTACACTTATTGAATATTCAGCTAACTCACATAGTTGGCACCGCTAGCGTCTATACTCCGACCGTCACCGTCATCTAATACATTTCCCATTGACTCTCAAGTAAGGCACGCGCTTTATTACAAAGATTCCGTAATCAAACTGTAATTAAAATGCACTTATTGATTTCTAAAATGAATCAGCTGCCAAAGAGAATTGCTTTTGGAGCTCTTGCATTTGATTGGGCCACAATTGATCTGTGTTTAATATTGCCAAGTGCATGTCCGACCTGTGTGCGAGTGCTTCATCTTGGGCAGCTGAGTCGGGTACGGCTACGGCTACGGCTACGGCTACTTAATTAGACGTGGATGGAAAAGTGTTGCCACTGTTGGACCGCCCACAGCTGTTGTGGTTCCTATTGCTATTGCTATTGCTATTGTCAGACTGTCAATTCGCTTTCTGGCTGCTCGGACCACAATTATTTCCGTTCTAAACCCCTGGGGGGCCCTTGTGGGCATTGGCTTTTAGCATACTGCTTTGCATGCTTTTAGTATTTTAATTAAATCTGATGTTGATTGAACCTATGACTGCTGGATACGCAGCCGCATTAGCGGTCATAGCAATTGGCTCTCAACTTAATCAGCAGCAAAAGGTTAAGCTAAAAAACAAATTTTAAATTTCAGTATCAGGGAAGAGTTTGCTTTTCTTCCGTCTCTCCTCTCCTCTCCTCTCCTTTATCTTCTTCTTCTATTTTTCTCTCTTTTTGTGTGTGCCCCCAAGTGCTGACTGAGATTTATGGCAAGTGCAGAGTGCAAAATGCAGTTCAAGTCCCCATTGAGGAGCAGTCGATGCCATAGTCGAACCGACGACGTGTGTGTGGGCATGAGTGTGTGTGTGTGTACAAAGACAAGCACAACAAAACACGGCACAAAAACAGCATAAAGTAGTCAGCTCGTAAAAACGACAACAGCCAGCAACTGGGCCAATCTGCCATATTGAACGGCCGTTTTAGCATAGATGGAAGAAAGCCAACTAAGACACACACATCACATACATCGCACAATGCTTGCCAGACTATGCCATGCCCTACACTCGAACAATGAGTGCTTTTAAAAGTACAAAAAGAGAAAAGTAGGTTATCGATAATGGAATCAAAAGCAGATGACTTATCCGAGTGCCATTCAGAAACAGCTCAAGTCAGCTAAGGTCTAGAAAATCAAATACAAAACCAATTACAGACAGCCTGCATATGTAGGCTAAGCCAATATATACCTAAAGTAAATATTTTTATCGATAATTGTTATCGTTGGGCGGCAAAAGTCCCAAAGGCAATGAAATACTGCCAAAAATACTAGATATGTTATAGAAGTGTATAAAAATTGCATAAAATACTGAAAAAAGACTACTAAAATATATGGAAAATATTGCAAATGTACTATATAAAAAGCATATAAAATACTGGAAATTAATATTAATTATGCATATATTGAGCATTTTTTTGAGGAAGTATACTTTACCTATAGTATTTCATATATTTTTGATAAAATACTAAAAAAATACTACTAAAATATATGTAAAATACTGCAAATATACTATATAAAAAGTATATAAAATACTGGAAAAAACTATATATATTAAGTATTTTTTTGAGGTAGTGTATACTTTACCTATAGTATTTTTTGCAGTATTTCATATATATTTTATAAAATACTGCAAATAATACTATATAACTATTGTATATTGCAGTATTTTATTGCCCATTGTACTATTACTATTACTTCAAACAATAAAGCCATAGGCACGCTGGAATGAAACATGGCGATCAGAAAACAATTGAACAGCTTGTTAGCTGTGAAATTTTCATCGCACTTGATTTACGGCACTCGCAAAGTTTGGCTTGCTGGCCACGCCCCTAATCGACCATTGATCACAATGACACAGACACACACACGTGCATACACACACACACACACACACACGCGTACGCACACACCTGTACGCATTGACATAGAAGTCACGTCAAATGCAACAAGCGTGTCTATCAATTCTTCAGTTGTGCCAAGCTCTCGTGTCCACTTCCGTATCCGCTTACACTCTCCTAACACGGCCATGGACATGGCAATGTCTGGAACAGCAACAACAACAACAACAACAATAGAAACAGCAACAACAACTAAAACAGGCCACAGTGTTGTGCATACAAGAAATGTGCAATCACTTGGCTGTTCGGGGGCGGCGAGCAGCCGCAAAAGTGGAGCACATCAATGGGGATTTATAAAAAATGCAAATTCATTAGAGCCAAGCCGCTTGGCGGAGCTGAGTTGAGCTCAACTGAACTGAACTGAACTGAACTGAACTGAGCTGAGTCGAGCTGAGCTGAGCTGAGTTTTGGCTCAAATGTTAACTAAGCTACAAATTTTAAGGTCAGCCCAGCTGCTGAGCTGCCATCGTCAACGCGTCAGCAGTTGGCCAAAAGTGCAGCGTCATGACATTTAGCTTTCCTCTCTCCTCTCTCTGCATACTTTTTTAGCCAGTCGGCTTTCCACGGCTACACTTAAATTTTCAGCAACATCATTAGGAAATTAAAAAAAAAAAAAAGTACAAAAAATGGCGTTCGTCAAGGCTGAGCTGCGAAGTTCTGTTAACTAATCTACTAAGAGCTAAGAGAAGAAAAGTTGGCCAAAGCTGCAGATATGCAAATGACTCTTAACATTAGGCTGAAGGTGAGTTGAGTAGAGTTAAAAGAACTAGTTCCATTTGCTGAATATGTTCAGCTATGAACTACATCAATTGGCTTAACATTAGGCTGAAGGTGAGTTGAGTAGAGTTAAAAGAATTAGTTCCATTTGCTGAATATGTTCAGCTATGAACTACATCAATTGGCTTAACATTAGGCTGAAGGTGAGTTGATGTGGGAGTTGAGTAGAGTTAAAAGAACTAGTTCCATTTGCTGAATATGTTCAATTGTGAACAATATCGATTGGCTTATGCATTGGTTCAGTTAGCTTAGCCTCTCTTAGGATATTTACCAGCTTTTTTTTTGTCATATGTCGTATCGATCTGGTTCGTTAGTTTCCTGGAACCAGTGGTTCATGAGTTGAACTTGTATATAGAAATGAAAACTGACTTCGGTTTATGTAGAATTGAAGAACTCATATTGTGATGTGACTTATAAACATTGCACTATAGTCAAAGCTGCTGAACAATGCTCGACTAAGGGATACCCTGGTTAACAGCAGAAAGTATGGCATTAGTGAGTTTGAGGTAGTATTAAATAACTTTTCATTTGAATGAGTTTAATAGTTTATAAGCTTTAAGAAAAGCACAGCTCAGATATGAAAGCAGATAAAATTCAATTGAAAAAATCTTTCAATAAGTCGAACAAATTTTGTTAGTATTTTTGCTGCTCGGAGAGTTTCTTTGTGGTTGTTGCGCACACTTTTTGGCCCAGTTGAGTTGACATTATTTATAGCGCTGTTCGGTTCAATCAAATTTGGAACAATCTGGTCGAATTTGTTTACCCTGCTGCACTTTGCCAATAAACAAAGCACAGTGCGACAACAACAAGGAGCAGCAGCCGCAGCAGCAGCAACAATGTGAAGGAGCCTGTCGAGCCATTAACAAGTTGCTCTGGCAATTATGGCAACGCCTGTCGACCAAAACACACAACTCATTCACACAGCAACACTTGCGCACACACATACACACACACACTGCTTCCGTTATAAATTATTGGCATACCAAGCGTTGCTCAATGCAAAATCCATGGCATTCCCATTGAAGTTGTGGGCCAGGTTCAAGAGCAGCAGCAGCCGCAGCCTCAGCTCTTCGCAGTTCATTTGCATGTTTGGCAGCTTTATTAAACAGCGACCTGTCGACAACCAATAATGAAAAACGAAAACAAACACTGCAAAAAATAAAAAATAAAGCGAAGCAGCGAGCCAACTTAGTCCGGCCAAAAGTTTGGCCAAAGTTAATTAGTTGCATTGCAGCGCAGTTCCGCTCCCAGCGGCATCATTAGAGCAAGAGCCAAAGGGTTTTTTTGATGCCATTGTTGTTGTTTTCATCTTTCTTTGGCAATCGCATCGATCATGAGCATGCCCCCATCATTTAGTTTTATAGCACGTTCCACGTTTCGTTTCGTTTCGTTCCAGCATTGACGCTTTGCGGCTTTAACTACAAGTCATTATTATCGTCTGGGGCATTCGGAGCGAGCCAGCAAGAAAAGGGCTGCAGCCTAACTATGCTCCAAAGGCAGCTAGCTAGCTCTCTCTCTCTCTCTCTCTCTCTCTGTCTATCTCTCTCCCTCTCTCTCTGTCTCTCCCAATTCCATTTCCAATTCCAATTCCAATTTGTATTTCGGATATGGGACTGGCGTTAATACGCACACACACACACACAGCTCACGAGGCTGCTGCACGGGTGCACTCATGTGTGATTGTTTCTCAGTAAATGGGAGTGTACATGACGCAGCCACACACACTCGCACACACGCACACAGGGACATTGATGCTCACGCGTAGCCATTCACATGAGTGTGTTCTTACAGTGCTGAGCGTATGCTTAGCTACAGTTAGCGCGAGACTCTTAAGACCAAACTATTCAAAGAGTCTCTCTTAGCTCGCTTAACTATTACAAGAGTCATATATTTTGAGAAGTCCTGAAGCCCTGGATATACATATATATATATATATATATATATATATACATAAAGAACTGTATCTATAAGCATCTGCTCTATGTGAGCTACAACATTTGCCTTCCATCATTCATATCCGAGGCTCAGAACATTTGTGCTTTGTTAACGAAATAGCTTTGGCCTTAGGTTTAGCCTCGTGTTATCTGTTGCTATTAAACTAATCCGCATTGTAAGTAGAAACTTGTGATATTTTCGCATAGAGCTTTGCCACCTCTCTGATTGTGTGCGACATTAACCTCTGGGGAAATTAAAGATACATTAAATGCCGCAGGCAAACGGAGCATGCAGATGCCAACTGTGCTGAGCAGATATATATATGTATATATAGATACTGTATATATCTGGGCTTAGCTTTATATATATATATATATATATATATTTGGCTGACAGCTAGTCATGCACTTGCTCTCAGGCTTGTTGACTTTGGCTGCGCGGACGACCTGTCGTATGCTTTATTTATTTATCATCTTTTTTTTGTTGTTGTTGTTGCTGTCTTCAGCTGCACTCAACGACAATTTGTTTGTCGACGTCTTTTGGCTCGTTTCCACTAATTAATCTAATGACAATTGGCATCAACAAAAGCGCACAATGAGAGAATACTTGAATTGAAA
This sequence comes from Drosophila paranaensis, assembly GCA_035047545.1. NCBI lineage: Eukaryota > Metazoa > Arthropoda > Insecta > Diptera > Drosophilidae > Drosophila > Drosophila paranaensis. The sequence continues at coordinate 1,752,147 of JAWNPL010000021.1, forward strand.
GTTGGGCAGGGCCGGGCCGGGCCTGGCCGCTGGGCATAAATAGCGCACAATTTTCTATTATGAATGGGGAACGTGCACAAACTGTCGCATAACAATAATAACAACAGCAACAACAACAATGAGAATAAAAAAAAATATATATATATAAAAATAAATTGCGCACAACTTTTGGGCTTTAATATTTAATTAAAATTTTGCGTAACGTTTTGTTAATGAATTCCTATTTGACGCGCCCATTGCACGTGTCGCGTCCCAGCCGCAGGCTCCCACGTCCGCTCTCTGGCCAGTTTGTTTGTGTCCTTGGGCAGAGACTTGCGAGTTGTTTGGGCCACTTTGCTGCTGCTGCTGCTGATGCTGCTGGGTACCCAAAGGAATGGCAAATTTATGAAATGATTTTAATTAGCTCGCCATTGTTGCTGTTGCTGTTGTTGTTTGGTTTTCGGGTGCCCGTTTTGTCCAGTTTTATACCATTTTAATATCTGCATAGAAAGCGAGCGGAGGCGGCGCTCAAAACAGCAAAAAAAAAAATTAAAAAACAAGGAACCACTTTGGGTCGTCGTTCGCGAACAGGAAGCAGGAAATCTGCCATTGAAAAGCATCAAGCAACAACAACAACAACAACGGGCAGAACGGAAACAAAACTTTCATTGCGGCAAGCTGTAAAGCTGTAAATGTCTTTCAAGAGGCGGCCTTTGCTGCTGCTGCTGCTGCTCTGTTGTGGGCGTGCCACATGACAGCCAACAAGAGCATTAAAAGTTATGACTGCCATGCTTGTCAAAGGTTTGCATCCTGCGCCCATAAAATGCTCCAAAAACTTTCTGCGATTTTACATTAACTTCAGTTAGTCACAAAAGCGGGACATAAAGTGAAAATCTGTGTAGATAGCCCACGCACACATAAATCGTTATATATATATATATATACCTTTATATATATATATCTCTGTTTGTCTATATACATATGTTTCATAATTCCAACAGCAGTCTGTCCACACTAATACTTTGATAATAGACCTCATTAAAAAGATACGCAGCTCGGGCAAATCCAAAGTTGCTGCAGAAAATGTGTAAAAAAATTGAAAAAAAAAGCGAAAACTTTTTGAGGTAGTCCGAGAGAGCTAATGAAATTGTATTTTTAAAGCTGTTCAAAATATTAATTAAGCTTTAATTAATTAATTATTATTATTTATTATATATATGTTTAATTTTTTTAAATTTAATTTTAATTTAATTTTAATTTAATTTAAAGTTTATTTTAATTTAATTTTAACTTTAATTTTAATTTAATTTAATTTAATTTTAATTTAATTTTAATTTAATTTTAATTTAATTTTAAATTAATTTTCATTTAATTTTCATTTAATTTTAATTTGAAGAAAGTATAAAATTTATAAATAAAATAATACTTTAATTTTATTCAAATTTAAAAGTTATTTAAAAAGGGTTTTCCCTGTTTAGCCCAAATGCAACTAGCAGCTGAAAGCCTTAATAGACATACATAAATTTATTATTAATATCAAAAATTAAATTTGAGTTCAATAAGTCAAACGATTTAATCACAAATTTACTAAAATATTATCTTAAGCAATTTTGTTCACTGCGACTGCTAGAGGCTATTCAATTTGTGAATTTTGTTTATTTATGCATACAAACGCAACTTGGCCTCAATTGAAGTCAGGCTGATAGAAATTGATGTATAAATGCGGCTCAAATGAGCCTAAATAGCACATCCTTTCAGCCAGCCATATAGAGCATGCGACAGTCGCCTCAGAGCCTGTTAGCATTTATAACCTGGCAACGGCTTTTAACCATTTTCTGGGCATTAAAAAGTTTGCGCACTTTTTTTGTTGTTGTTGCTGAATGAATAATAAAAGTGAAATGGAATGTGCAAAACCGCATGGCGGGCTGGGCTGGGCTGGGCTGGGCTGGGCCGGGCTGGCCAAGGACAATCCCCAGCTAGCCTGCCTGACCGCTCCTAATTCTGGGCCAGCTAATTGCGAGCTAAAAGTTGCTCATTAGGCGGTCGCTCACCGCCCGGCCGCCAATGGTGCTAAATACAATCAAATCAGACATTTCCGCTGCTGAATTATGCCACTTCCGGTGCACGAAGGGCGCACATGGCGCCGACAGGGCATACCCTGTATAAGAGTAAAGAGCAAAAGGTGCGAAATAAGTTAATGAAGACAAGTCTGAAGCCTGAACACCTCAGTATACATGAGATTCCTTTTAAGCTGCTTGAGTTGGGTTTTAGATGTTTGTAGCTGCTGTACTTGCAGTTGCTGTTGTAGTAGTTTTTGAGGTATGTGTGGCATATGAGATAGGTTGGAGGAGAGTTGTTGTAGCTGGAGTTGTTTGAGATCTGCAGTGAATATGGATTGGAATCATAGGAGATTTTAATGCAAATTTATACATATCTACAAAAGTATTTAGAGTTAGAATTAGAATTAATAAATAAATACATTTATTTATGTATAAATGTAATAAATAAATGAATATAACTTTTTATAAATATCTAAAGAATAACTGAATAAATAAAAATAATTTTTAAAACTTTTTACATAAATATATTTTTAAAAATATATAGTGCGCATGACTAATTAAATATATTCTTTAAAAAATAAATAGATTTAATTATAAGTAAATATCATTTTCATCTGCCAGCAAAGGTGTTTGTTTTGCTTGTAATGAACGTACATATGCATGTGTATACAAAAGAAACAAAGAATGCTTGGGATAGCGGTTCTTCGAAGGTTCAGGGTATACCCTAGTTGAGCGGTCTCGACTAGAGTTTTCTTAGTTGTTTTTCTTTGCTTTTTTCTAAACAACATTTGTCTTCTCACTTTTGGTTAGAGCGTCTTCCGGGTATACCGACTTAAAATCTTCGGTCTTAACCGGACTCTACTGTATTATACATCTAATTAAGAATATCCCATTGTCAAGTTGCGTGTTTGTGCTAAGCAAGCTCTTCAGCTGGCAGCACTCTCTATATTTCAGCATTATGTCATATATATTTCTCTGTTTTCATCTGGCACTTCCGGTTCAGCTGTGCCGCCCAGGGAGTGCAAGGCAAATGCTCGTATAAAGCGAACTTCGAGTCGACATATTTTGCTGATGTTCGAATGCAGCAGGAATTTTATATATAAATTTTTTATTTTTTATTTTCTGTTATTTTGTTATTTTTTTTGTATAAAATACAGTCGACAAATGTCAGTAAATAATCATTTATCTTTTTATATGGCACTGTGCATATTTCTGAAGGAATATTTTGCCGAGATTTCAGCGCCATATTCGTGCATTCTTTGTGAGCTGGATTTTTGTTTCGAGGGGCGTGGCATCTGTCCAGTTGTGGGCATATTTTGCATATGGCGTATGTGTGTGTGTGTGGTGTGTGTGTGTGTGCGGGTGTGTGCAGTTACAGTTATCTTTTAACAAGCAAACGAGCCATGAAGTGGCGAGCGCTGCTAGAGGCAGCGTCGACGTCTGCTGACGTGCCTCAAACTGTGGCAGTTGCTGCTCTTATTTAGTGTTGCATACTTTTTTGGGCTTTACTTTTGGGATTTATTTGCATTTACACTGGCCTCCTGGTACAGCTCCAGCTACAGCTCCAGCTGCCGCTGTTCCACTCGTGTTGTGCAGTTTATTTTGCAAATAGTTTGCCGCAATCTGTGTCTCGTTCTGGCCAGCGAGTGTCGCATTTAAAATTTATGAACTTTTACACACACACATGAGCACTGTGCGTGTGTTGGTATTTATACATATATACATATATATATTTTAATTTTTCTACACGTGTGCGCAAATCTAAACGTTTTCACCGCTCACCCATAACGCTCTTTTGCTTACTCTTTCTCTCTCTCTCTCTCTCTCTCTCTCTCTCTCTCTCTCTCTCTCTCTCTCTCTCTCTCTCTCTCTCTCTCTCTCTCAACCCCCATCTCTCTGCCTGTGTTCATGATGCATGACTATGTAAATAGACATTTTTACACTCTGACAACAGTTTTCATACATTATGGAGTCATGTTTTTCACTTTGCTCCACAGTTTCGCCTCGTTTTGTAGTCGTTGTGTTGCGAATTTTGCTCTGCACCTTTTTAGCGTTTTGCATAATTTTATTTGTTCACTTTTAAATTGTTGCCGCTCGTTCGTTCTCTATCATTTCTCGTACTTGCCAAGTTGTACAAATGTGTGCCAGCATACAAATTTGCAGTGTTAATAATAATACTGAACCTTGAAGTTCACACTAAATAGAGTGCAGCTAACTATATTCATATACATATAAAGGAAAAAGAAAAGATACATCCGATACAAAAATACGATAAAAATTACTATTTAAAAAATACAATAAAAAATATATGATAAGATATATAATACAAAAAGAGACGATGAATAAAATGCGATATAGAAATAAGGTAAGAAATACGATAAAAAAATATTGCTAAGAAATTAAAAGGAATATTAAGATTAAATTATGTTTTTAGCCATTTTTATGCATATAACTTTATAATCTTAATATTCGTTTCGAATTCCTTTCAACATTTTTTATCGTGTTATTTTTAAAATATTTATTGACATTTGGTTTCATTTCATTTAAAATTCATTTGATTTTTCAATGTGGCTTAAAATTGTTCTACATTTTGAGCGTGTTAAAAATTCATTTTCAGCTTTTCAACTTTTGTTTGATTTCAATTGTTTGAAGCTCTATTTGCATTGCTTCACAGCAAATTGTCGAGCAAATCAAATATTTGAAAATACTTTAATGCGAGCGAGTTAGCCACAAAAGTTTTTAGTTGTTTGAAAGCGTTGGGAGCTCTAAAAAATCATAATAGTTACAGCAGAGTTGCTTAAGCTAGTAAATTGAATGTGCTTAATGTAGACTAGAGTATAATCTGCTGGCTGAGCAATGGTTATTAGGCAAGACGTTAGTCCTTAAAGACTCCAGGATGCCAATGAAATGCAAGGCTGGAAGGCCCAACTTGTTCCTATTGATTTGCAATTGATTTACTTTATGTGGTCGACTACATTCAGTTAAGAAATAAAACAACTTTTTGAAATGTTTACGACGTTGGTCAAAAGACAGCGATTTGGAGTTCCAGTTTAATTGTTGTTCTTTTGTCTGCGCCGTAGGCCAAGGAAACGAACTTTGTAGTTTGTTACTAAAGCAGCAGCGTGACGGCATGGAAGTTGTAGAGCAGAGAGAGAGAGAGAAGGAGGGAGAGGGAGAGAGAGATGGAGAGGGGGAGAGAGGGAGTGGTGCCTTGTCTTTAAGTCAATTACGCAGACTGAGCAGCGCATTAAAGCTTAATGAGAAAGAGAGAGAGAGATGTAGAGAGAGATAGATAGATAGATAGAGAGAGAGAGAGAGAGAGCTACAATAGCGTTGAGATTTTTGAGGACATGGGCATGTTATGGAGAGAGAGAGAGAGAGAGAGAGAGAGAGAGAGAGAGAGAGAGAGAGAGAGAGAGAGAGAGCTACAATAGCCTAGCCTAGATATAGATTCATATACACATAGTTATATTATGATTATATCTGAGGAAAATCTCCATATATATACCCTCTCTCTCTCTCTCTCACCCTCTCTATAACAAGCCCAAGTTCTCAAATATCTCAAACCTCAATTGATTCGCATTCAAAGCCCTTGTCCAGTCTAAGACCTTTTGTCTACCTTCTCCAAAGATATTTTGAAATCCTGCACGCCTTAGGCTTGAGCTGGATTTATATATATATATATATATATATATATATATATATATATATATATATATATATATATATATATATATATATATATAGCTTAAGACATGCTTGAAAGCCATTGGCACTCCATAGCTCGGCCTGGCTACAATTTTTCTTATCTATAAGTTAAGATGCCGTCTCATTCAGCGCAACTGAAGCTTGTGATTATCTTTGCTGCTAAGGTGCTTATCCGATTGTCTAGCAAGTCACTCTGACCTTATCTCAATGTGTGTGGGTGTGCGTGAGTGTGTTTGCCTGTGTGTGTGTGTGTGTGTGGTCAACCGCATGATTGCGCTGCTTGCGCCGATTGTCGTGCATTATTGAAACTAGATGGAAGTCGTTATTCAATTTGGCTGCTTTGTTTGTGGAGAATTCGATGCAATTTGCATTGTGCGACGCCATGTGAAATCGGTTAATTAAAATTCCAAGTTGCTGCCAAGTGGATCAATTAAACATTTATGGGCGTGCCTGACGCAAGTTTTGGCCATTTGCTAAAAGCTGTCAATCTTCGGTACGGCCGAATGGCATATTAAACGCTCAGCTCAGCCCGCATCGGCCAATATTTTTAATAGATGCATAATTGATGCGCTGTGACCAAATTTGTGGGCTCAACACATCTGCGGCGTGGCGTGGCTGGGCGTGGCTTGGCATCGCCTGCTGCTAGTCAAAATATTTATTTTAATAAATTAAATGCAGTTTGTGCATATAAACGAGCGCATCAGCATGCATTTTTCATACTTTTGAATGCAGTTTCATAAACTACCCGCAAGCAGCGAGCAGACAAACATATATGTATGTAGGTATGTATGTATGCATGCATATGTATGTAGAGAAAAATGATATGGAAAAAGCGCACATAAATTACTTTTATATTTTGTCGCTATTTTTATATTGCCAACACTTGTGCGGAAATTGCGCGATGAAACGATGAGACTCGACGGCAAAAGCTACAGCAAAGAAATGGCTTACAGCGCCATGGATATGCATTTTTGCAGCCAAACGGTAGCACAACAGTGAGACTAAGGCCTCCTCGGCCAGCCCCCCCCAGCCAGCGACAGACAGCGAGGCTGGCAGCAGCCACTCTGGCTGGTTGCTGGTGCACGGGGCGTATACGCGATATTTACGAGAGATACGCAGCAAATGGCTGCGCTGCAAATGCGCCATAATTCAGCTTGAAACAAGCTGAAAACAAAGCAACAACAACAACAACAAAGTAGCGAAAGCAAAGCGAAAAGCGAAATAAGCATAAAAAGAATTAACTAAATTATGCATCTTGCACTTAAAGTGGACGCGCGCGCACGCTTTAAATTTATGCAGCGTCGACAATGATTGGCGCCGACTCCTATACCTATGTATAGCTAGGCTGAGAGCATTGGGAGAGAGCGATAAACATTAACCACACCAGATAAATATGCAATTACTATGCAAATGCCAAGCGGCAGATTGGAAGAGAAAGTCAAAGCATGCGATATGCATTTGCTCCAAAGTAATTCGTATTGGCTTCGCTTTGCAGTCTAAATAACAGATTATCTTGAGACTGCAACGTGTGCTGGCTTTAAAATCCAATTAAAAGGGATATATGTTTGTCTATATGTATATGTATGTATCAGTATTAACTGACAGTTGAGCTGCTCGTGAGACATAGTCTTTCCTTTGAAAGCATAAATATATGCTAAGCTCGAAGTTGAATTATCTAGAAGAGAGCCCTAAAAGTAGGCCGAACAAATGAAGAGTGAGCGAATAAGAGTGACTAGAATATACTCTATCCATTGTTCTCTACTCATAGCAGAGCCAAAGTCGAGTTAAAGTAGAACCAAAGGCAGAGCTAGAGATCAACAACTGCCAGATCAGCAGCGGAGCCAAAACACTTGAGCCCTAATTGAGTCTGAAGCAGAGCCAGAGTCAGAGCCAGAGTTGAGCATGAACTCAGCCAGAGGCACTCAGCCATTGGCAGAGACAGAAGCAGAGCTAAAGGCAGAGGCGAAGGCAAAGGGGCAGAGGCAGAGCAAGAGTTGAGCCATAGGAGAGCCATAGCTAAAGGCAGAGCCAGAACCAGACAGAGAAGCAGAGAGAGAAGCAGAGACAGAAGCAGAGACAGAAGCAGAGACAGAAGCAGAACTAGAGGCAGAGGTCAGCAACAGTTGAGACTGATCAGTAGCAGAGCCACATCAGAGCTAATGGCAGAGCAATAGTTGAGCTTAAGCTCAGCCAGAGGTACAGCCATTAGCAGAGGCACAAGCAGAGACAGAGACTAAGACAGAGGCAGAGACTAAGAGTTGAGTCATAGCAGACCCAGAAGCAAAGCTAGAGGCAGAGTCAGAGCGGAGCTAGAAGCAAATCTAGAGCTCAGTCAACGGCACAGCTAGTGAGAGAGGCTGAAGCAGAGCAAGAGTTGAGCCAGATCAGTAGCAGAGCCACAACAGTTGAGCCACAATTGAGTGAGAAGCAGAGCCAGAAGCAGAGCCAATGGGAGAGCCATAGTTGAGCTTAAGCTCAGTCAGAGGCACAGCCATTGGCAGAGGCTGAAGCAGAGGCAGAGCCAGAGGCAGAGGCCAGCAACAGTTGAGCCAGATCAGTAGCAGAGCTAAAACAGTTGAGCCATTGACAGAGCCGGAGCACACCCAGAGCTCAGCCAGATAGTTATACAGTCGACTCTCGTTATTTCGAAATTCGAGGGACTCTTAAAATAAGGAAATAAATATAAAGAAATATTAAGAGATTTTGTAGGGGACTCATGATAACTTTGACTTAATGAGAGGTCTGAAATAACGAGAGTCGACTGACTGTACTTCAATATACATATAGACAACAATTTTAAAATTTTTCTGATCTGTGAAGTTGTGAATCGCTGGCAGCTCTTAGCGGGACTTATTTGTTCATTTTTCATTTCATTCGCCTTTTTTGCTGTGCGTATTTTTTGTTTTGCCAATAATTAACGAACAGGCGCTTATGTAAAAGTTGTTCATTGTGGCAGAAACAAATGAACAACTGAAGGCAGAAAAAAATTAAGTCTATGTGTGTGTGTGTGTGGATGACTGAGAACACAACAAGCGCATTAAAGTGAACAAAAATATATAAATGCAGCGCATAAAGAGGCGTAACAATAACAAACATGCGCCATATACAAATAATTCGCGTTGTCGCGCTGCCAGTCGAAACTCCCTCAGCGACACACGAAATTGTCAAACAAGGAGGAGAGGTGGTCGGGGAGAGGTGGTCGGGTCAGGTATTTCCAGGCAGCAAAAAGAATTGAATTAAATTAAAATGTAAAACAATTTGGCGCAGTGCATTTGGTGGCTTTAAAAAGTAAACTATTTTCTTGCCACAGCCACGAGAGCAGGGCGCTGCCCGATGGCAGCTCGATGGCATTTTGTGGCCACTGGTAAATATTAAACAAGACCCACATACAAAAGCAGAGCAGATGCAGCACCAGCAAACAAAAAGAAGAAGCACTCAGCTATCGAAAATGTAAAACCCACAAAAAAGAAACGAGAGCGAAGCGACTTTTTGATACACTCTAGCATTGAGAGCTGTTGAAAATATGACAGAAAATAATAACAATAAAAAACTGAGAATTATTACTTATTATTGCTTTTATTTGAAGCCTTAAGTAAGCTCTGCAGCCAGTAAAACGTTTCTGTTTGCTTTTCTATTGTGAGCGTTGTGAGGTTGACACGAGCAGTTCAGACTGCTTGGCAAGATTCTCCTAGAAATGGCTAAATAATAGAGTATTGTGCAGTCGTATATACTTGACAACTCTTATTGAAGCTACGTTCTGAAATATGTGATAAGTAATAGAGTACTATACAGTAGGATATACACATTGTTAAGCAAAATTCAGTTCTGAAACCCTAGGAGGAAGAGGATTTCTCATATATTTAATAAGTAATAGTGTATTGTGCAGTCGCATAGACTCGACTATGCTCATTTATTCTTTATAGAAAAGCACCACAAGAGTCTGTAACTGTAAATTCCTGGCAAAATGTGCTCTAAGATGCATGTAATCTGTTATAGAGTATTGTGCAGTCTAGTAAACTCTGCCATCGTCTTTTTTTCATCATATTGCTGGGCTGGATTCTATTATGAAAGTGCTGGCAAAAGCTGCTGCTGAATTTCATCTATTATAGAATATTGTGCAGTCGGATAAACTCGACTAAAAAAATCAATTTGCTGACGAAAATTCTATGCCCAGAAAGAGTTCTTCTTCAGATCTTGCCATCCTATGGTTATAAACTGGTTGACATTGCCTCTCTCAGGGCATCAAAAAACTCAGCACTAAATATATGTATGTGTATATGTACATATATAACATATATATATTCACACACATATCGTCGCAGGCAAATGAACTCAGTTGAATAATCGTCTCTTTGGGAGTTATCTCGCACTTTAAATACGTTGGCGAATTTTAATGAAAACGTCCTTTCAACGCCAGATAAATTATTCAAAAGTTTGCCATTGCCACAGTTCCATTGTTGTTGTTGTTTATGTTGTTGCATTGTTTCTCGTTCTCTCTCCCTCTATCTCTCTCTCTCTCTCTCTCTCTCTCTTTCTGTCTGTTTTCGCCATTTCTCGCTGTTGCTCCATTCTTATTTTGCACCTCTTGCGCTGAAAGTTCGCTGAAGGCTGAAGTGTCGTCAGCCTGTCCACAACCTGGCCATCGCCGTCGCGTTCCATTGTTAGCTGTTTTAGCCTCGTTCGCTCGCTCAATTCGCTGCCCGTTTCAAGTGGCTGCCGCCGGACGAGATCTTTTGCAGTTTTCTGTTTTGTTAGCCAAACGGAACAATTGCAAATATTCAAAATGTCTTAAGAACTGGCAACTGCAGCGACAAGCCCCGATAGCACGCAAAGTGCACAACTGTCTTAAGGCCGTCGCACGTTCTATGCGACAGCTAACTGTGGCATTTAACAATATCTTTAAGCGGAGACTGCAACTTTTGGTCTCAGAGAGCTTGAAAGGTGTCTTCCCTCAGATCTGCCTTCGATACAAATGTTATAATGAGAAATAAACTAAGGCTGAACTTTAAGATGTTTCTTGCTTTTTTAATGCTCTGATACCATTTTAGATGGGCTTTTCGGGCATAATGGTGTGATTGTATATGTGACGGGCAGAGGGAGGCGTGGCAGTTCTCAGAAAGAAAAGAAAAAATGTCAGTCTGTCTACCTGTCTCTGTCTGTCTGATTGATCTCGTAAACTACAATAGCTAGAAACTTGAAATTATCAATTTATATCGATAACTTATCTATCTATCTTATTATCGATAATTAAATATAGTTAATACGTAGATGTTTGAGACAACTACAACAAACTAGGAAAAAGTTTACTCTATTGAAATGTCAGATCTTCATAGGGCATATTCTAGTCAGGTACTCCCAACTAGAATACTCTCAATTGTTTATTATACCAAGAACCTTTCGAAACTAAATGGGCAGCAAAAGGGTCATATGAATTATATATATATATATATATATATATATATATATATATATATAAGAGAGAGAGAGAGAGAGAGAGAGAGAGAGGAAGCTTCTCTCCTGCACCTCAAGCATGACTAAATAGCCGAGTTAGCCTTAGCTGGAACCGCTTGGCCAGACAAACATATATTGCAAAGTCTGTTAAAAGTCGATAAATACAGATTTATAAATGTTTTCTTCAATCTTGGGCGCAAGCGTAAACCCAACTTTTCGCCATAAATTATAATTAGCAACAAAAGTCACACTCATGGAGTGTTGTGTGTTTTTATGGTCGTGCTTGACATAGTTTTATATATTTAGAGGCTATCACTTTTTATACGATTCTAATGGCTGACCCATTCGCCACACAAGTCGTTCACTGCAAAGGCGAACTTAAAGCATATATACATATATATACTATATACATATATATACTATATACATATATATATGTATTATATATGTAGCAGCCCAGTTCCGTTTCAAGTGCCATACAAAACGAGTGTGAAAATGGTCAGCGGCAGCAGTTATAGCCCCATGCAAGCTGTGTCGCTGGGTTTAGGATGGGACTGGGGCTGGGCAGGCTGGTCAGACAGCAGTGGTTAGGTCGTTGTTCGTCGTTTGTTGTTGGAGTTTGGGTGACAAAACGAAAATGCCGTTGCGGCTTTAGCTCAGCTCTGCAAAGATTTTACCACATGCAAGTAATTTAAAATTTATAGATTCAGATTTAAAATGTTTTAAAACACAGAGAAAGAGAGAGAAAGAAACAGAGAGAGAGAGAGAGAGAGAGGGTGAAAAAAATTGAAGTCCAGTGAAGTGAAGCTGTTTGGCAAAGTGTGAATGGCACGAAAGCAGAGTTTTGCGGCTTTAAGGCCAGTTTTATGACAGTCGGGTCAGCTCTTGGCCGGAGCAGCAGCTTGTTAAGCGTACGCTTTTAATGGAGTGTCCCGAGTGTCCGGGCGAGTCCTCGACCCTGAATGTGTTCATAAATAGTTTTGCAGTCAACTTAGTTTGAAGCAAAAGTTGCTATAATTATATATGGTTTATGGTTCATAGTCACATTATGAAATTGACCCTCGACTCGACTCGCCTCGAGTTTTCAATCGGAAAGTCATTTAAAAATTTGTTTGCAGAATACATAAATGTTCGTTCGCCATGATTTATATGGCAAGTCGAGTTCTGTGGCGCATCATATTTCACAGCACACATATAAATAGAGCTGAGAAAAACAACGAGATTGGCCGACTGACTCGACTGACTCGACTGACGGGCAATTGACAGGCGAGGCAATGCCAGCTAGCCATGGGGAAATTATGAGCCAATCAATAGAATGCCAACAAAAAACCGAGAGCAAAATGTTGGAAAACTATGCGGAAATATAGGAAATCGCACACACACATATACACACACACGTGTAGACTACATTTGGTGTCTAACAAATTGGCAGCGGGTATATTTTTTGATTAAGCATTCCCCAGATACGAATTAAATCAATAACTTTCTTTTTGGGCCGGTTCAAAGGGGCGTGAGGCGAAAATGCTAAACGGCCAGTCGAATCGAGCCCGGCTTTTTCGGTTTGGCAGCCTGCCCGCTGGCAAACAAATTGAATTCAAAACTTCTCCCGGCCCGCAGACACCAGAAATAAGGTTAGACGAAGAAGTTTTTAGCGTACAAATGGATGGCAGGCAAAGCGCAACCGGGTTACGTACCAATAAACGTAATGAAACGTAATTTGAATGCCACTCAAGTGGCTGCATCGACTACGGTGGCTACAGTTGCACCACTTGCAGGTGCCAGTGGTCAGTAGTCGCCGGCCGCTGGCCGTTGCTGGTCCGCCGTATAGCAAATCGTGTGCAAATTGAGCTGCCAGGGGTAAAATTAACTGCTCAGCTCGGCTCGGCCGGCCACTGCATGCCGTGGAAAGCCATGTCCGATTTATAGCCCCGGATAATGCAGGCGACTTACGTGTCCTCAAATTATGCAGCCACTGCATTAAAAAAGCGCACAGAACACACACATAGCTATAGCTTCAGATATATGTATACATATAGACATATATATATATATATATGCCAGCAAGGCGGTAACCCAACTCAAGCGCTGCCCAACACTGGCCAAAGGCATTAAATGTCGAACAGATGGCATCAATTTTTAGCCCGAAATGAAACTGAAGCTGTGCCAGACGCGCCTAGCGTTCGGCGTTCGGCGTTCGTTGTTCGGCGTTCAGCTAGTGGATAGCAATCGAAATGAGTATCCATAAAGAGCACATGAATACTTTTAGAGCGGCAAAATACTTTTTTCGTGTGGGCGTTCGGTGGGTGTGGCAGCCAATCCTTTTGTAATGCGAGCGCCCATTTGGAGGACTTTGTGGTTGGCTTAGCAGCTGTGATAAGCACTTCAGACATTAATAGATTATTCCGAATATACCCATATAAGAGAACTTTGCAAATAAATACGAGCATTTTACTGCCCACAAAGCTATTGTGCTCGATATTCGATGGCCATAGTATTGCCGCAGATAGTTCCTTATATATTGATTCGGCGATTAACAGGAGTGGGACAATCAAAGCGTTTTTGTATTGCCAGCGAAAGTAGACTTTAAAAGTTATCGACATTGTTTTTGCTTGCAGTTATCGAAAAGTTCTACATTATTGATCGATATAATCGATCATTTTTGGGGCTATACTCATGAAAAAATGAGTAAGAAATTATAAAATATAATTTGTATGTATAATATAGCTCTAATATTCAAGACCTAACTGATATTATGATAGTTTTTTAATTATCGATAACTCTTCAATTAGCGATATATTCAAATAAATCGTTAACGTTTAATAGATATTATATCTCAATGAAATGCTGATGCTGTGATTAGTTCGTCATAATTCAGTAAATACATAAATCGATAGATCGATATGTTAGTAAATCGATAGGTACACAATCGATAGTTGATAGTATTAGACTTTAGGAATGTAAATAATAGGAGTATATATGTATATACACAAAAGAACAGTAAATCTTTCTGTGACTTATCGATTTTAGTTTGGTTATCGATAACTTAAACAATAGTTATCTGTTCAGATTTTAATATTCTAGCATATGAAAAGTCAAATTGATTACGCAGTACCAATCGATTTTAGTTAGTCGATGACTTATCGATCACTTGAGCAGTTCGCATGTGTTTCATAATGTAGCAACGCCTCAATTAAATATCAAACCGAGTGTCGTTTTACGCCAGTCATTATTAACTATTTAAATGGTCGCCGATTCGCAGGTTCGGAAACAGACTTGGCAGACGACCAAAGATGTTGTCGATTTACTGCCGTCGCACAAAGAACGGAAAGGCAAACAGACGGAACAGAGAGCAAAATGAAACTTAAGTAGAGAGCATTAACACTTGCATTCACTTACACTCAAATAAGTAGCGCCATCAATCACTGCAATGAGTTCAACACTCACATTTGCGCGCGTACATTACATTCATTGGACAACAAACGGCGAGCGAAACAGGAACACAATGCGAATAAAGTGTTATGGGAACCGGAGAGGGGGTGACGAGGGGCCGATCGGCGATGGTCCTTAAAGGCAGACATCGGCATTGGACATGGCAGGACATGGTTGTAGACCCGAGGCGACCTGCTCTGGCTCTGGTCGCCATGTAATGTAATGTAATGCGCGTGCTGCCAGCTAAAAATGAAGAAAACGAAGCGTCAGCCTGGACCAGCAAAGGCCAGCGAGCAGGAGTAGAGGAGGGGGGTGGGGAGGGGGAAGGAGGAGGAAGGGAGGTTTGGTTTGGTAAAAGCAACATTGGCAACAAAAGCTAAAAGTGGCTCTTGGAGCAGAGTAAGAAAAAAATATTTGTGCAGAGAGCAGAAGAGATGAGAGAAGGAGACAAAGAGCGGGCCTATCGAAGGGGTCAAAGTTTCGGCGAGGTCACTGAGTCAGGGAGTGCACTGTGCGACTGTGTGAGTGTGTGAGTGTGTGTGTGCGTGCTCAACACGTTCAATATTTTATGGTGTCGCTTACAGGCGAATCGAATGGCCAAACAGACAGCCAAAGAACTGTGCCTCCAAGGCGCACAGCAGCGGGAAGGGCGGGGCGAGGGCTCGAGCCGGAGCCTGGGCCAGGGCTGGGTCGTTAGTTGAGGCCAAATTCGTGCGGCCGCTCAAATAACGCAGCTTTCGAAATTAATATAGCAAAAGGGCCGCAACAAAGTGCAGCTATAGAATTCGTTCTACAAAAGAGCAGCCGGAGCACACAGGGCTCTACGTAATCAAAGGAGAGAGAGAGAGAAAGAGAGAGAGAGAGGGGCAGGGGTAGCAGGTGCGCCGATCAGATGAACTGCGGCACAGCAATATGCCGTTGGTCAATTGAAACGGTTCAAAGTGTACTCGCCCCGGCAGCAATTTGCCCCTGCCACGTATCATTTGCCAACGCCTCTCTCTCCCTCTCTCTCTCTCACTCTCTTCTTTTGTTGTTGTTGAGCTCTGCTTTTTTTATTGACGCGCCCATATAAATTTCACTCTGGCAAATGGTTTTTATTGGCAACAGCGAGTGCCAGCACACCACAAGGCAGCGCCTGGCCTGGGCCGACCAGAGCCACAGCGCCACAGCGCCACAGAGTGCGCCAAGTTCAATTGCCACCAATTGCTGCACGAACGGCGGCCCAGGCTCAAAAAGGTTAAATTTGGAAATTGGTACGTGATTGGATTCAAAGCGCAAAATAAGTGCGTCAGTTGTTGGTCGTCCGCTTCACTTATGAAATGAAAAATAAAAAAACGAACAAACAACCAAATGAAATCAAAAACAAAATACAACAAAAAATCACAAGCCAAAAATGCAGAAGAAAGAAATATCGAAAGCTGTTTGGTGAATACTCTAGGAAAAGCTGAAAATGGAGGGCAGAGAGGAATTCGTTGAGAATTAACAAAACTATATATATCAATGATACAGATTGTTTAGGTAGGTAATGTAGTGTAGTGTAGGTAGTGTTTAGGAGAGCTTGCAAAAACTAGATAGTTTTTAAAATAAATGAGATTTATTAAAAAAATATAATTAGCAAAAAATACTGAAAATATATCTAAGGTCTTACTATCCGTACGTAATTTATAAACAATTTATTTTTATACATTTTATGTTAAGCAAAATATATATGAATGTATTTTAAACAAAAAAATATTTATAAATATTAACAAAAGACGTTTAAGGCTTAACGAAGTTTTCGTATATAAAAAAAGCTTCATACTTAAAAGAAATATCTGATATATGCATGCATCATTATTCATACATATATTTTTATTAACAAGTATTTATATTTATAAATACATACAAAGCTCATATTAGATTTCACCATAACGAAAATTCCTTCATAAATAAGCTTGCCTAGCAAAACAGCTCGAACTCCTTTTCCCATTAGCTCACACTTTGCGCTCCGCCCAACGGCATGTTAAATTGAATATGCATGCATGGGTAAGGGTATGCGCCACATGCATAACAAGTCTGGCAAATCGCAAGTAAAAGGGGTAATAGTAAGGCATGGGAGTGGGCGGTGGGCTGGTGGGGTTGCTGTGGTTGTGTTTGGTTCACTGTTTTTCGAAGAGAGAATTGTAGCATATTTTTTTGGCACGCTCCGTCGCTCGATTTGTAATAAGAAATGTGTTTTTTATTTTGTGGTTTGAAAAATTAGAACTTTTGCCAACAGCCAACAGCAAAACGATGGCGAGCACATGGCAAGCGCCCAAGTATCACACACACACACACACACACACACACATACCGAGAGTGTGTGTTTGCGCCAGGGGCCAGCATAGTTTGTGGCTGGTTGATGGCCTGGCCATAAAACGTCGATTTGTTTTTGGCCCAAACCGAAATGAAAATGTGTAGAAGAGCGCGCGCCAAACGAAATTCAAAGTCAGCTAATAACTGGGAAATGGCCGTGACAGCGGTCATGTTGTCAACATGTTTGCCAATCAGCCAGCGACGCTGTCAGCGCTGCGTATGAGTAATATGTCAAACATAAATTGTGAACGAGTGCGAATGCAAATGCGCGAAGTGGCAAACAGATTTTGTAACATGTCAAGTTTTGTGCGCCTTTTGGAATTGGTTAAAGTTAAAGCTTTAACAGTGAGGAGGCTGAGGCGGAGAGTTATGGAGTGAAATGTAATCGGAGTCAGGGTCGAAAATGTCTGTTTTATGGACAGAGTTATTTGGTTAAGAGATTTTTTTTAATACAGATTTGGGCAGGTTGACATTTTTGATGGGTTCAATTGAGTCTTTAAAGCTCATTAAATAAAGGAATAATAGTTAAAAGCTTATCGAGTGCTGAAATAATACTTTAAAGCTCATTAAAGCTCATTAAACACATCCTTTAAAGCGTATTTAATATAGGAATATTCCTGGGCATAGGGAAAATCCTCAATCCAATAAGTTTTTATTCAATTACTTCTCACTTAGAGCTGGCGCAACCGCTATTACCATTCGGCGCTGACAAATTTTCGAAAATTCACTCACCACAAAGCCGAATTTAAAACAATTTCTAACATTTTATCAGCTGGTTGGCCCAGGTGCAATGCTGACACATTGCTGACCATAATTCGACCACAATTTTGATAAGATTCAGCAAGTGATGTTGTTGTCGTCACAATATTTCTGCTGTCATTATTTCAAAATATAGACATATATATCTCGCATATTTGTATAATATATATACATATATATATATATATATATATATATATATATATATATATATATATATATATATATATATATATATATATATATATATATATATATATATAGTTCATGCAAGGCTTGTTGTTTCGGGTCTCACATCTGTATATACTTGTGATCTGCATGTGGCAAAGCATTTAACGTGTTTATTTTTACTGCAATTTACAGATTTTGTTGTTGCTTTTCTTTAGCGCTGATTTTATAATATGTATACCCTGTGCAGCAGGCATGGATGAGGTATGATGGGCTGTGTGTGAAACTAAAGCTAAAATATTTTGGAGAATTTTTTCTGATCAATTGAAGCTCAAAGCTGACTGCTTCAATGCTGCAAGAAAAGCAGCAAAAATTAATAAAATAAATGTATAGATAATAAACAAATAAAACAAATCTTCAATAAAAACAGGGTACAACCAAGCTTAAGACTTTAAGCATTCAACAGCCTAGCTGTTTATGTTTTGTTGTTGCTGCTGATATCATAATTAATTGGCGTTTATTATGCGGCGCAGAATGCGTCCGGTTCCTGCATAAATTATTATTGCCATGTTAAAAAAAAAAAACAGAAGAAAAAACAAACAAACAACAACAACAATAACAAGAGGAGAACAAAAAAATGAAAATGAACTAATAACAATTTGCACTCGTGTACGCTGATGCGAATAGATGCAAATATTTCTTTTTAGGCTGTTTTTAATTACATAATTGGCCCTAATTAGATGCACAAATTAAATGAATGCGCGCAAATTGAACAAATTTCACGACAAAAGAAACCGTGGGCAGGGGGAGGGGGACGCAGGCGGAGGAATAAATAGAGAAATTAAATAAAAATCAGCGAGTGTATGTAATACGTCAATTGGAATTTGATTACACCTTATTGCGCGTATTCAATGGCAATTTGGAAATGGGAATTATTGCGAATGAATGAATGTGTGGGGAAGGATATTTGGAAATGGGCGTGGGCTTACGGCCTTGGGGAGTTGTTGAGTAATTACTGACATATGATAAATTACAATTGCAATACTGGAGAGAGAGGAAGAGAGAGAGAGATTGGCAGTTGATGATTGAGAGTGAGTGTGGCTATAAGAGAGGCAAAGATAAGCAGAAAGAGAGAGAGAGAGAAAAGATACAAGACAGGCAAGGGAGAAAAGAGAGACAAGAGAGACAGGAGAGACAAGAGAAACGAGAGAGACAAGACAGACAAGAGAGACAGGAGATACAGGAGAGAAAAGGGAGACAAGAGAGACAAGAGAGACAAGAAAGACAAGAGAGACAGGAGAGACAAGAGAGACAAAAGAGGCAGGAGAGACAAGAGAGACAAGAGACAACTTTAACTCTTAGAACTCCTTCAATTCTCTCTCCCTTTCAATATTCTATTTACTCGGTATAAATTAATAGGTTTGTATTAGCAGCTAGTTAGTCATATTGATTAAGCCAAGTGTTGCTCTCTTGCATTATCAATTATTTATTAAATATTATACTACTTGATGGTCCACTCGAAATAGTTTCATCTTTGCTTTTCTTCTTTATGTCCAAGGATAAAGTAGATTTTGCTTCTTTCTCAGCCAAAATTTAATTTGAAGTAATGGAATGGGATGAATTTGTGCGGCTATTATGCTCTAAGGCCAACAACTTTTGCAGCTATAGAGAGATGGAGAGACAGAGAGAGAGAGAGAGAGAGAGAGAGAGAGAGAGAGAGAGAGAGAGAGAGAAAAAAAGAGAGAGATACTTTGTATTTGAAGTGTGGCTTCATTCAGGGCGCATGAAACATCATTAAATCAGAGTAAAAGTTTACAAATGCATTTCATTTCGAAATCATGACCTGCCCAGCAGTAAATGGTAGCTGCGAGATGGTAACCGTTAACCGGTGACTGCAACAACAACAACAACAACAACAGCAGTGGCAAACAACAAACAACAAACAGTGCTCGGTAGTCGGAGCATTACAAATTACAAGTTGCTGTCTGTCAGAGAATCGCAGCTCCCGGAGCAGCACAAAAAGCAGCCCGCAAAACTTTGACGAGTGCTAGAGGAGCGCATAAAAAATCAGCTAGTAAATGGATGGATGCTGGCTAGAAAGGCGCTGCAGAGACAGACAAACAGACAGACAGAGAGAGAGAGAGAGAGAGAGAGAGAGAGAGAGAGAGGGTGGGGTGTGTGTGACGTGGGAGGCAACAATTGCAATCTGTGGCGCTTGAACAACGCTTAATGTTGCCTACAACCGCAATGCCAGGCCATTTATCATTCAGCCGAGCCAAGGCAGAAGCGGTTGACGAGCGGACAGACAGAGAGAGAGACAGCCAGACGGATAGACGAACTGAGCTGAATGACTGACGCGCGACAGACTGACAGAAGCCGTACAATCAAATGGCATGGAGAGGCCACGCCAGCTGCCTGACCGTAAAAAAAAGAACTAAATTGACCTTACGGAACTGCATCAGAGGGCCCTGGCGCATGGAATACGATTAAGCCTGATCTATGCTCTGGGCAGGTAAATCAAATTGCTTAGCAGAACGAATAACAATTTTGTTTTGCTTTGGCTCCTACTAGCTGCCCTTGCGGCTCCCGCTCCCACTCCCGCTCCCGCTCCTGCTCCCACTCCTGCTCCTGCTTCTGCTCCTCTGCTTTTGATTATATTCGCCCGCCCTTATAAATTGCATACTTGCGGCCGCATTTGCATGGTCACGGCGAGCACTTACCTAAAGCGAGAATGCGATTTGTACGCTGTCTTCGAGGGTGTGGCTGCAAAGAGGCCAGATTAAAGTAAAACAAATACAATTAGTTGAGCTAAATATGCACATAGAACATAAAGTATAACATAGATATAGGCAAATTCATATGATACATGCATAAATAATACTAATACATAATTATGCTTACATATTTAACTAGGAGAAGATTTCAGAGCTTTAAGAGTTTTTTTTGGGAACTGCTTACAGAAAGAATTTCGGATAGGGATATTTATTTATTTTTATTTATTTTTTCTATTAAATTTTTATAGACTAATTTTCAGGCAACTTAATCTGCAGGGAAAAATTAAATATAAATAATTTATATAAATGAAAAATAGTTTTAAGGCCATGTAATATCCTGGCCAGCTATATCTCTTCTGCGATTCAAGACACGAGTATGGCTGAGCAGAGGCCAGGAGCTCAGATACCCTAATAGATGCTGCTCTAGTTACCCAGCTAAAGCTTCTTTTGTGATGCAAGAATTTGAGACTAGTCTGCCAGTTGGATCTCAGCTAAAATCAAGACTTAAGTTCCAGGATAACACCTAAGCATTTGCCTGACGATGAGTGCGTGAGCATAGTTTTTTTTTAATAGTTTTCTGCCTCGGCTGCAGCCATCAAATTTGTAGTTTAAGCATGCTTAAAGTCTGCCAAAAGTGTAAAGCAAAGTTATAAAACGTGACGAGTGCAGCGGCAAGTATCAATTTTACTTTTACTCGTATCAGTATCTAAGCAAAGGTCCATTTGGCTATTGCCAGATCGAATGTCTATGCATTCGAGATATTTCGAGAGCTATGGAAATGCAGACGTTTGGCAACATTGTGCTGCAGCCAGCAAACATTTTTTTGCTGCTTCTCTCTTTGCTTTTTGCCATTGAGGCCAGCGCCTCGTGAACCTTGGGGCATTTCAGTTAGTTACCGAGAGCTTTGAGCTGCTGATTGCAACAAAGAAATTGTTGATAATCCTTCAGCAAGAAAAAGACAAGTGTAGCTAGAGAGTATCTCTCTCTCTCTCTCTCTCTCTCTCTCTCTCTCTCTCTCTCTCTCTCTCTCTCTGTCTCTGTTGGTGTAAAAAATAATCAAGTATGTGGCTTTAAGTGGCCTATAAACCGGCAAACTGCAGTGCAGCTGGAAACAGTTTTATGTGTAATCACTTTTAATGCATTTTATATCAAGCGATTCGGCTTTAACTCTGGCATTTCAAATGGACTCAGATTTAACCTGATTTAAACCTGATGACCAATAATGAGAGAACAAAAGTTGAAACGTATTTCATAAATAAAGGGACTGTCAAATAGCAAACAGCTTTTGTGGCAATTTAATTTGTTTTAAGTATTCAGTATTGATTGCCATTGTCCCTAAGGATGTGCATGTGTCTGTATGTGTGTTTGTGTGTGTGTGTGTGTGTGTGTGTGTGTGTGTGTGTGTGTGTGTGTGTGTGTGTGTGTGTGTGTGTGTGTGTGTGTGTGCATGCAATTTACTGATTAATTTAAGCGGTCTAGTAATGCATAAATTAATGTTTAATAACAGTTGCGGGCTGCCAATTCGCCTGGCGGCTGCATCGACAATGGCCTGCCAGCTGGCAGCCATTCCATATAATGAATGTGGCATCAATGCACACACGCACACACACACACACACACACACACACACACACACACACACATACACACTCGCCCGCACTTAGCTAGATGACCGTATCAATATGCTTGTGGATTTGAAATTATTTGATGGAACGCTGCACGAAAATCTATCTGTGCATGGACATCAATTACAATTTTCCACTGTGTAATTGAGAATGTTTGCCTGCCCTGTTTCATACCCTGTAATGGATGGGGATGATTGTGTATGGAGTGATAGATGGCATGCTTATGCTATAGCAGTATTCATATTCATTCTCTCGAGATTTTCTCTGTCTCTGTAACTCTTCTCCCACTGCATCTCTATCAGTTATCTGTCTCTCTTGTCTCTCTATCTCTGTTTCTTGTCTCTCTCTGTCTATCCACTTCACACCAATGCTCCTTGCCTTACTCACAGCTAATATGCTCTGCCGACTACCAGCTGCTTGGCGCTTCCCTCAAACGGGCTGCGTGTTAAATCATTTGATTCCCGTCTGGCCATAAGGCCATCTGATACTGTGGCATTACGATCTCTGGCAGCTGTTTGGCTGCTCAATTGTTGGCTTTGCTGGCTAATTAGCCAGCTGCCAATGCATTTGCATCTGTTTTATTTACGAGCCAGTTTCAAATTACAAATGTTTGTGCAAAGCTCCAGCATAAGCAGCAGACTAACTATCAGAGGCATTGCTTTATGAATAACATAACACACACACACACACACACACACAGACACATGATAAGTGCAAATTGCGTTGCAATTGCAAATAGATTGATGTTCGGCAACGATATTTGGCCCATTACCAATTTACAAATTGGATGCAAAAAGTAGACAAAGTGAGCGCACAAATTAAATTGGCTTCGATATGAATTAGTCATCGTAATTACAGGCATGACAAATGGATCCTACAACTGTAGGGATAGCTAAAATTATTCTCCAATGCAAATAACTAAATCGTTTGACATGCAAATCGCAATTACAAAACTACAAATTGCAAAATATTCTTTACTCAATTTAAGGCTCGCTCTGGACAATGATCAATATTAGTTATGTGTGTAGATTAGATTATGAGAGTGTTCAAAATTAATGAAGATGAATATTTATAAATTTAATTTTTGTTTTTAATAATTATTTAATTTATTTAAACTTTATTTATTTTTGTTTTTAATATTATAAAGTTTTTGTATTTTCTTTATTTGATTTATTATATTAATAATATTTATTTTAATTATTGTATTTACTTAAATTATTTATTAAAGCTTTCGAGCAAGTCTAGTCAGCTGGCTGTGAGATCAGCACTAATCACCACTGCAGATTTTTAAATGAACCTCACACAAATCCATAAGCTGAGAAAATATAGGTTTCAAGAAAATTTTGCATTTAAAAAAGTTGACAGCAAGCCACAAAAAATACTAAAAAATATTCTTAATAAAATGGAACGAAAAATGTTCAATTACAAAAGCTGATTCGCATATCAAATTCAAATTAAAATCAAATGTTTGCGGCATGGAAACATTTAGCAATCGTGTGGTTAGCAGACCACGCAGCAACGGAGTTACAGAGAGCGAGAGAGAGAGAGAGAGAGAGAGAGAGAGAGAGAGAGAGAGGGAGGGAGAGTGAGCGAGAGAGTCAAAGAATTAGATAGGCAGAATAAATATTTAGAGAGCACAAATATTTTACTAACTGACACTGACCACGCCCAGCTTTATTACAGCTGAAAAATGTGTGTTGAAAAAAATGTCAATTAAATGGAATAAAATGTCATTGGAATTGAAATTGCGCTGGCGTTGGTATTTGTATTGCTGTTGCTGCTGCTGCTGCTGCTATCGGTGTGGCTGCTGTCGTTGCTACCGCCGCTGCTGCTGCTGCTGCTTTACTTTTGATTGGTGTTTGGTGTCAGATTGCGGGCTTTCAGTTTGTCCACATCGGATTTCAAATGGGCGCCAGTTAATGCCACTTAATTAATAACAACAATTTAGCTCTTTTATTTGCTGTGACACTTTTCATTTGTTTAATGATATCATTTTGGAGGGGGAATTCCCCGAGTTTGTTTTATTTATTTGCCATGTAATTGTAATTTATTTGCCATTTGTTGGCACTTAAAGTCTTAAGTGGTGAAATTAATAAATAAGTCGTGCGTGTGCCCCATAATGCTCATTAACGAACCGCAAAGCGCTCAAGCCCAAAGATTTAAAAAGTGTTGCCTACTTTTGTGGGCGCCCAAGTGAACTCTCAGCAAGCAGTTCAAACTAATGTCAAACTTCCGCTCATCAAGCAGTTCAATCTTTAATGGAAGGAAGATGAATGCTATGAGCTAAAAATACATTCACAATACATAGCATTCATACACACAAAGGACTCAAGCGAGAGATCACTTCCAGATCGTTTTCATATCAAAAGAGTTAGTTATCTGGCGGTATCATCAGCAGCAGCATTACGTTTATGCTTAACATGAGAAACTAAATCGCTTTCATTCAATTTGTGCCACTTCGTTGAGCTTGCAAGCCATGTTTAATCCACCCTACATGGATTTCGGGCGCGCTGATAATGTGTCTTCATAGAGCAGGCATAACAAATGCAATGCTAATGACAGCCAGGCATTAAAGCCACACCCACACACACATACACATGTGGACAACCTTGGCACCCAAATCCCAATACCCCAAAATCCATCCACACGGCTTTCAACACTCTCCACGTGCCAATGCTAAATGTAAATCCCTATCAAAAAGCCAAAGTAAAAGCAAAAGCAAAAGCAAAATCAAAATGAAAATGTCGCTGCTTGGCTGCGAAGTACACAATAAATTTGCATGCCACACACACACACATACACACACACAGCATCGTTTATGAATAGAAATTGTTAGTACAATAACACACACACACACACACACACACACGCATTGGCAGAGAGAGATCTAGATATACACATGCATAATGCCTAATAATCCGCACATTGTAATATCTGTATTATATGGAGAAGCCGCCAAAGCGACGCGACGCGACACGCTGAGCTGCGCTGCGGCATTTGCAACTTGTGTGCATGAATGACATTATGTGGCAGGGGCAGCTAGAATTCTACCACCCGCCAGCGCAATTCTTAATGCGCCCACACACTGTGTAAATATTGTATAAAAATTGCAGCTTAATCACGCCCAAACATGTGTGCAACTGAATGCGCCGCTGCTGCTGCCGCTGCTGCCAAAGTGCCTTCAACTGCAGCTGTGTACGCTTAGCCGTATCTGCGCCCGGATGACGCCTGCCAGGCTGCTGCCACTGTCAGACAAGTGTCGCTGTCGCCAGCTCCCTCGCTCTCTCTCTCTCGCTCAGTTCTTTGCCGGCTTTGGCAGTGCTCCACATGGCCATCATGGCCGCTGCATCACTGCATTATTTGTGCTCATGTGTGGCCTGGCCTCTCTGGCTGCTCCTTTGGCCGACGTCGCCGTCGCCGTCGCCGGCTTTTATGCCCGCAGATTTGGGTTAAAAGTAGCTTCCCTCGTGTATTTAATAGCCATTCAGCCATAGCCATAGCTGCCGCTTGACTCAGCCCAGCCTTCTATTTCCACATCTGCATTTTGCATTTGTATCTCGGCATTTGCATTGGGTTTTCCAGCTACGTTTCGCGTTTGTGCTGCTGCCATTGGCTTTTCTCACATGCCATTGCCAATTGAGTGTGGCTTTCAATATGCATGGCAGAGGAGGTCACAGTGTGTGTGTGTGTGTGTGACTCTCAAACTCCAATTATAAATATTATATTCAAATTGTTATGGAAAGAACTTTGAGCTAGTTTTTGAAGCCTTGACTATGGCTTAGATAGCCTTTGCTGGCAGTCTTCTGTCTTTAGATCTAAAAGCCTTTCTTTTCTTCAAAATTTCCTTCAAGCTAAACACAAACTGATTCACATTGTGTATACGCAAAGTGGACGCCGAGCGAAAAATGAGTCCATGCCATGGCAGCGCATCATTAGCCCAGCTCAGCTCAACTCAGCAGAGTGTAAGTCAAGTAAGTTGTTGTCCAAGCCAAAAAGCTCAGATAAAAGCTGCCATAGTTCGTAGAAACCTTTGCCATAAATTTGTACATCATTTGCTCGTTGTTCGTTGAGCAACTTGTGCTGGCCAGATCGAAAGTATCGCAAACATTTCCCTCAAGCTTAGCTGGCAGCTAGAGAGCCGCGACCATATTAATTATACGCAAGACAAACACTTCTTTGTTGCAAAGTTGCAAAGAGCTCGGCTCGTAACATGTTGCTCGTTGCGTGTCCAGGATTTCGCGGAGCCATCATTAAATATTTAACGCCTGCGAAAACACTAATGACAAACACTAAAACTCGACACTAAATTTGAAATGCTTTAAAATTTTATTTAAGCATCCATTAAGCGGGGCCTTAACAATGCTGGGGCGTTGGGGTATTGCGTCTGGGACAATGCGGCGTATGCGCAATCGCAAAATAAACGCAACATAAAATCAAGAAATGCCAAAAATAAATTTGCTACTTTAAGCTGTGGCTGCTGTTTGCCAACTCTCGCACTAGTTATGTCGGTGGGGCAGTGGTTGGGGAGGGGCGAGAGTGGTGGGGGAGTGGGAGTGGGTGGCCGCGTTGCCATACTTTGCTTTTATTGGAGGAGACTACTGCTGGCTGCTTGGCTACTGCTGTTGGCTGCTGCGACTTGCTCTTAACATTAACGTGAACTTCATGCTCTTATAAGATGGCAGCGTGCACATGCTGGTCGCGATGGGCGCTGGGCGCTGGGCATGGCATAGGTGAAAGTGCAGAGCGGCAAGGTGGCAATACAAACTTCAGCGAGCAGCGAGCAGCCAGCCAAGAGCCATACAATTTTAATCACATTAAGTTCACCCAGCAGATAGCTGTCTGTGTGAGTCAGCTGGCATTACGCTAACCTCTCTCTCTCTCTCTCGCGTGTGTGCGTGTGTTTGTTTGTAATGAATATTTGCAAGTTGTGCCTTGAGCCTCGCTGCAAACACAGCGCAAACAAACTTAAAAACTGTAGCGCACTCGGGCAAAATAAATACTTGAGCAACAACAACAACAGCAACCACAGGCGACGTTGCTCTCTTTTTTTCAGCGCTTTCTTTTTTATTTTCTTTTATTTTTGTTTTTGTTTTTTTTGAAAATTTATTTGGTTAAGTGACTTTGAGCCCCTAGCCGGCATGTGTGGGCGCGGCGAGGCGTGGCATGCATATTGAAACAAAGTGACTCCCATTGCGTATACGCAGCGTGGCCGACGCAAAAGGCAAGGCGCAAAATTAAACCTTGCCATGGCAGCGAAATCATTAGCCCAAGCCAAGCCAAGCCAAGCCAAGGCAAGCCAAGTCACTCAATATAGAGACAGAGCGAAAACTGTATTTCAAGGTACAAAGCCGCTTAAGCTCAGTTAAGGCGTATGTATATATATATATATATATATATATAAAAGCCAATCAGGCAAAATCAATAAATAACATCATGAATAATATAAATAAATATAAATATATATAAATAAATATATAAAAATAAAAATATAAATTTCCATATATTATCTATTTACTCTGTAAGCTTGCTTTCATTTTTAAATTATAGTTGGTTATTTTGTTGAACATTTATATGAATTGCTCAGGCTTAAGCGGCGTAAAAATTCCATGAAGACAAATTCCATGCGCGGACGGAAATGTGTGGAGATTTAAAAGATGGCGCTGCTCAGCTATGAGGCATGAATGGCAATGAAATAAAGAAGATGATGATTGACTAAGCAATGCGACTAGTATATACCCTAATGCGCATACAGCATGCATAGGCAATATAAATATTTTAATTTAAATATTAAATTATAGACAGAGTTAGCTAAAGTTGCATTGCTTTTCATATATAAAGTGGATAGCCAAAGCTAACTCAACTAGCTAAGCTCTTTGCAGCTCATAGTCTCAGTTAACATATTTTCTGCAAGATACTCTACGGCTTATGACAATTTTATAATACTCTGCCTTAAGTGTATACAAGAAAAAGCAGGAATGAATAAAAAAATAGGAAAGAGGAGCAGAAGCAGAGGCAGAAGCAGAAGGAGAAAGAAGAGAAAAACCTAAATGCGAACAGCTGCTGTCGATTTCAATGAGATTTTCCAGGCAACTACATCGCTTAAGATGCGACATTTTTCAAGACACGCTTCCGTTTGTAGCCAAAGCTTTGATTAGCTTTTGAAATGTTGCTGTTGCTGCTCCTGCTGCTGCTGTTGCTGTCTTCACTGTGGCCCACTAATTAGAATAAATCTAAATTGCTCGTTTTGCGGCAGTCAGCGTAATGACTTTTATGCGCATGCTTAAGCCCGCAATTATCCACAGCAGCCAAAGATTAAATCGTGACAACAACAATTGAGTGCAACAGAAACAACAAAAGGCTGACAGCCGGCAACTGACAAGCCCCAAAAAATCCACATTATTGATATAGGCGGGGGGGTCGGCTATGACCAAGGCCACGGATTTAGCCCGCACCAATCCCGCCCGCCTACAAAGGCTTAAAAACCGCAAAAATTACAAAGCATTCAGGACCAAAAGGGAGGCCAAAGGAGAGCAACAGCAGGCGAGCAGCCAGCCAGCCAGCCAGCGGAAGTTATTCAAGTGAGGCATAAGAAAATAATTAAAAACATAAAAGCAACTGATAGCAAGAGCCGAGACCTATCTACGATATGCCCTATAACGAGGGCAGAGCGTATTCAATTACAGCAGCGTCGGAGAATATATAAATGGGAGCTGCGAAATACATAGGAAATGGTCTTAAAAATATATTTAAATGTATATAAAAATATATAAAAAAATATAAATATATATAAAAAATATATAAAAAATGTAAAAAAAATATGTAAAAAATATTTAAAAACTATATAACAAATTTATAAAAAATTTAAAAAAATATGTAAAAAATGTTTAAAAAATATATAAAAAATATATCAAAAATGTATAAAAAATATATAAAAATATACAAAAAATATATAAAATATTTAGATTCTTTTAATATTGATTCTTAAATAAATAAGAAGTAAAGCTGTTGAAATTTGTTGTTGTATTGATAGAAATATGACTGAAATTATTTGATAAGAAATAAACTATTGGAAAAATGTAAAATACAACTAAACTAAAAAAATTAGTAGAAATTATTTTAAAATATGTGTGAGGCAACTATAATTCTTCTATTTATATTCGTTTATAATATGAACTAACTGAAAATTTAAAATAATAAATATTAATTAAAATATAATTAAAGAATTAACTAAAAATAATATTTTTTTTATTAAATAAAAATAAAATAATTTTTTAAAACTTTCAAAAACCTAAATTGCATAAAAAAAACTAAATTAAATATTACATAAATATAAAACTAATCTATATAAATTTTGTTAAACATTCCCATACTAAGCCGCAACACTAAAAGTCTTTTTGGTGCGTAAAGCCTTAGCTGAGCTCATTAAATATTTAAATGTAAGCATATTATTTTTGCAAGCCACCAGATGGCAGGCTGCACTGTACGATTTCAGCTGCGGCTCTTGCTGATAACTCAATGTGGCAGCGTCAGGAGCGTCTCGTCCCGTGCATGCATGACAAACAACTCCGTTGCTCAGCAAGCAAACCACAGGCCACAAAAGCAAAAATAAATATATGAAAAAAAAGAGGGAGAAAAGAGAAAAATAAAAAGAATATGTTTGTTAGCAAAAGGGGCAACAGCAGGCAAAAAAAAAGCAAGAAAAGAAAGGAAAAATGTAAAAAAAAAAATAAACAAGAAAAATATTGTGAAAATGGTAAAAGTGAAATGTCAAGCGAAACGAAGGCAAACACAAAGATGAATCTGAAAGACGTGGTGGCATAGTAAAACGGCAAAGGCAAACAGCGCGACCCCAAAGACGCAGCCAGAGCCAAAGAACTTTTCGCTTTTCAAAGTCATATGGCAAATCATAAATTTGAAGCACACGCCCAGGCACAGACACAGACACACACACACACACAACAAAGACGTGATCTGGCATGGCATGGTATGGCTGCTGCAGCTAAAAACCCAAATCTGAAGCTCATAAGTGGGCACAGAGTTTCTAAAGAAACTCGACCGCAAATTGGGCAGCGGAAGCAGTCCAGTCAAATCAGTTTTCCACTGCATTAAACGATGCCCACCGACCATACATAGACATGTGTGTGTGTGTGTCAGCTTGTGAATGGGGCGACATGGTTAAATATGTAGGCCACCAAATAAGTGGACAGCCAGTGTCGATGCTCCAAATGATGATGATGGCCTATCGCCATTGTCTTGGCTAGGCACTTTTTGTCAGCGTGTGGAAATCTGGACGTGAGGCCATTTTCTATGTGGCCCCGCTTTATGACAGCCACTTGTCTGTTTAACAAATAAGAAAAAAACTAGTACAAGTGGCCCATGAGGCGGAGTCGACACTCCAATACCCTACAGCTAGTATTATATATGCAATTTATAATATAAATTGCTATGTTGTGGCTAAATATCTATAGCTAGCATCAAATAAATCTCGAAAATATACATAAAATAATAGTTAGGGTATTTATATCCTACTACATATAGTATACATAAACTCAACTACCTACTGAAACTATTCTTTAGCCTGTCAAATCTACGTATGCATACAAGACAACTGTGGTTATAATAGGAAGCATACTCCACAGTCTACAGCTTTCAATTTATAGGGTATTCGAGTGTATACAATAGCCGAAAGGACTTGGTCGAGTCCTCGGTGTTGCTCTTCGCTGGTTTGCGGGCAAGTGCTTAAAGTTGCAACTTCAACTGTCAGTCGAGCTATTTGCTTGCGGCAAACTCAATTAAACCAGGGCACAGTGCGCACTCTTTCACGCTCACTCCCGCTCCCCGCCTCCCCGAATACATATACATCATCATCATCCTAGTTCTAGACCGTGTCCCATGGGTCCATGGCATGCCAGCGGCCAGGCCGGGCCAACGGAGGCCCCACATTAAGAGTTAAGTGAGCGCAAACAAAGTTCCGAGCTGACAATTGCTGTACACTTCAGCTGATTGTCATAGTGTCTAACGTGCCCTGAAATCAGTGTATTGTGTACAGTGTTGTAAAACGCCTGCTACAATTTCCACACTGTTTTCATTTACAGCACGTAAAGAGTGTGCTTTTGCTACAGAGTCTGAAAAATCTGTATACAGTGTTGTAAAACGACAAAAGCCATTGTCTCTAACATGCCGTAAAATGCACAATTTACGACCATTTCTATGATTTTTCAATGGATGCTATGTAGGATAAGAGTAAAATAGCATAGCTGGCATGAAATGCGTTCACAGTGTTGGAAAACGGCATGGGGAAGTGGGAGTGTTGTAGATCGTATAGGAGAGTTGAAGCTGTGAAAAGTTTCAGAATTGATTAGTGGCTTAAGTTGTGTTAATCTATGGGTAGATAGCTTGCTGAGTAGTGTTAGTATAGAAAACTAGGTTGTAGTGTTGTAAAATGATACTGGAGTATTGTAAATTATATTATAATGCTCGTTGCAAGTCACTACTTATAATGAAGGCCTCAAAGTAAAGGTACGTTAGCAATCTGCAGCTGTGCACACTTGACTTATGACGTTGTACAACACTGAATTGCCAATGTCGTCAAGTTGAAGTTAGCACGTATTTGCTGCGTGAGTAACAATGAAGCTTATGCAAATATATTAGCCAACCAACTGGTATATTGGGTTGAAGGATGTTTTTAGTTCCGGCACAGAGTTAACCAACACTGGCAGCGCGCATTCGTTCGCTCGCTCGCTCGGTCGCTGGCTCGTTTGCTGATTCAGACCAACCGCAAATATTGCTGAGCTGCATGACAACAAGCAAATAAGCGATGCATTACAGATGTGAGCCAACTGGCAACTGCCGACGATGGATGGCATCGCCTGACGCCTGAGTTGTCCATGTTAGTTTCCCAACTCTGTGTATGCGAATATGTGAGTGTGTGTGTGTGTGTGTGTGTGTGTGTGCTTTGTGGAAATGCAGGCAAATTATTTGCTATAACGTAATTAACATGATTTATAGACGAGCACACAACAGACAGCCAACAGCGAGCATCAGTCAGTCAAGCGGGCCACAGAACACGTATGTGGTGTGAGTAGTCTGTATGTGTGTGTGTGTGTGTGTTGGTGTATTTGCGATGTTGTCTGTCATGGCGGTGACAGGGACGGACGACTTATATTGACAGCTGAGCTGCAGCTTTGATGGCCAACTGACTCGTTTCGGGGTCATAGCCGTACCGCATACTCGAACATTCAGCATTTTGTACGAAGTTTATACAGATGTGACAAATATTTGCCCGAGGGCGAGTGTACTCTCTGTGTGTGTGTGTGTGTCTGCAATTGATTAATTTATATGATTCAAAGGGCCGCTGGGGGCGTGGCTGGCTGATGTGTTTGGCAATGCGGCTAACAAGATAAATAAACATGAAGTGCCAAATAAAGATATTGTTGCGAAGCTCCAGACATTTGTTGGCGTGAATAAAAATGGTATATTTGCCATAAAGAGCATAAATCAGAAACGTTGTATAGAAGCGGAAATGCGGAAATGAAATTGATATGCATTGCCCAGCCGAGCCAAGCCCAGTCGAGCCCAGTCGAGCCAACCTGGGCACACGCATAAAATATTCAATTATTTTCTAAAATAACAATTTTTGCAACTGTTGCCCCAAAATATTTTCATTTTCGGCTTTAATTTGGACAGCAATACATATTCGAATTCAAAGAGAGAGAGAGAGAGATAGAGCAGAAAGATTTTGTGTCCCTGGCTCGACTCGTTCTGTATTTACAATTCATTAAACATGCGGCGAAATCAATAAGCGTAATATTTAAAATTGTTGAATATTTGCATATATGTATTATCCCCATAAATTTGTAGTGCTCTCGCCCAGCCGACTGGAAAAAAAAACCAGCAGCAGCCGTATCATATTTTATAATACATTTTAGAATGGCCAATCAATTTGTAATCAGGCGTCAAAGTCAGCTGCTGCACATGAACATTTTTGCTTGCTTCATGGCAAATTTAACATTGACTTTAAACTGAACGAAGGCATTTGTTGAATCATTTGAATATTTTATGGGCATGAGTAATAGATTGGCTGTTGATTTCTATTCATTTAGAATTTGTTTTTATTTCTATATATTTCACGTATTTTTTTGTTTATTTATTTATATTTATTTGTAGTTTATTTTTATTTTTATTTATTTTATCTATTTATTTTTATAGGCATAAGTAATGCGTTGACTGCTGACTTCTATTTATTTACGATTTATTCCTGTTTTTATTTATTTTATCAATTGATTTCAATTTATTTATAGTTTACTTTGACTTTTTTTAATATTCTCTATTTATTTATGTTTTATATGCTGCTGATTTTGTTTATTTATGGATTTAAACT
Source organism: Drosophila paranaensis (assembly GCA_035047545.1). Taxonomy (NCBI): domain Eukaryota; kingdom Metazoa; phylum Arthropoda; class Insecta; order Diptera; family Drosophilidae; genus Drosophila; species Drosophila paranaensis. The sequence continues at coordinate 1,785,814 of JAWNPL010000021.1, forward strand.
AATTTATTTCATATGTATATATTTTTCTATATATATTCTTATTGATCTGACATTAACTCATTTGAGCATTTTATAGGAATACCTTTTTGTATGAGCAGCATTCGAAGTTGGAGTTGGAAGAGCGGGAATGTTTGCTCTACTCATGTTCGAGCTGCCTGTGGTTGCTCTGGTTCGATCAGCCTGTGCTAGCTCTACCTACATATATGGTCGCTCTGCTTGTGCTCGATTGCCCTGTGTTCGCTCTACCAATGCTCATTCTCGCTGCGCTCGTTTACTGTTCGCCCACTCACTGCATTAAGTCATTGTAAAATTGTTCTGATATTGCTGCCTGCCTATTTCAGAGGCAGTCGATAGCCGCAAGTTGTTTTGGCATCAAATCAATTATGTTGATTGTTAGTTGTTTGGTTAATGGTTAACTGATAAACTTGCAAATACTCAACTGCTAAGTCCAGCTGTCCATGACTTGGGCTTGTTGTCTGCTTGACATAGTTTAAGCTAGTCCCAGCTCATTTAGCTGCTTCATTTGCCCTGAACTTTGCCCTGAGCATGAGTCAAAAGCCTGGTATTTTCGAGTTAATTAATTTCTAGTTTTTATGCCAGCTGTGAGTTTTTTTTGTTCACTTTGGGGACAGCAATTTGCGAGCGAGCTGCTGCCCAAGGTGCGCATACGTTGCTCGATTTATTGGATTTCAGTTTCGTTTTTTTTTTTTTTTTCGGTTCTCGAACTGCTGCAATTAATTTTGCAACAAAAATTTTGTTAGTGGCTGGCGGTCATTTTGTTTCAGCTTTTGCACTTTGTTTGCCTCTTTTATTTGCGTTGTTGCTGTCAGTTTTTTTTTTGCTTTAGTTTTTTAGCTTTTCCCTTTTTTGTTCTATGGGTTCTTTTTTCGGCTTGTCCCAATTTGAAAGCAATTTTTTTCCAATATGACACCCACACAGCGTCATGTGATGTGGAAACTAAAACTAATGCGGCATGAATACGTATATGTGTGTGTGTGTGTGTGTGTGCACACATACTTTCCGCACTGACTGTTGTTCCAGTTGCTGTTGTTGCTGCACAAATTGCTCAAGCCACATTGTTGCACTTGGCGAGACTGCGGCTGGCAGAGCGTAAGCGCCGCAAAAGTTGCTCTGCGCCCTGCGGTATGCTAAGATTTATAGCTGCGACTAGTGCTGGCTTCTGTTGTTGTTATTTGTAACTGTTGTTCTTGTTGTTGTTGTTATTGCAGTTTGTTTTGGCTTAAAACAATTTTGAAAAGTTTGGCCCGTGCGTCGGCAGCAGCAGAAAGTATAGTACATCAAATTAAAACTATCCACGTGCTCTGTTAGCTTTGCTCTCGCATCATACAAAATATAGAAGAGAAAAAAAAACATAAATGTCTGTATGAGCGGAATCTTTTAGCAAGTTAAATGTCCTTTTTGGAGCTGCTGCTGCTGCTGCTGGCGCCATCTGACGGCAGCTTTATGCACGACTTGCAATCTCTTTGTAGCCATAAGTAAATTAACTTTATCTAGTTCTAGTCTTGTTGCAGGGAGACGGGAGCTAGCCAAGACACGAAGTGGGAGAGCGAGCGAACGGGAAGAGAGATGGGTAGTAATGTGAGAGAGGGATAGATAGACTAAGAGACAGAGAGGCAAGAGAGACAACGAGACAGATAAACAAAGAGACAGAGAGAGAGAGAGCGAAATAGAGAGTGATAGAAAGTGAGTATAATAATGAATAGTACAAAGAGAGGGAGAGAGAGAGGGAGAGAGACACACATAGAGCGAGACAGAAAGCATGAGAATTCGTAATATACATATGCTACTCTTGCTGTAGCTATCTCTCTCTCTTTCTCTCTCTCTCTCTCTTGCTTTCTCTCTCTCCCGCTCTCTCTCCCGCTCTCTCTCCCGCTCTCTCTCTCTCTTTCTCTCTCTCTCTCTCTCTCTCTCTCTCTCTCTCTCTCTCTCTCTCTCTCTCTCTTTTCTCTCCCCCTCTTAAGAAGCTAACGTTTATTACTTTTATCGATTACAGTCAGGAATACATCTGCATAGAGATATGCAGCTTAGCTGGTTCTCATGATTTATTGGGCAGCCCTCGCAATTGTTGCAGTTGAAGTCACACAAACAACTGCGATTCATGAACTACATTTGCAAGTTTTTTCACGTGTGTTAAATGCTTTTCGTTGTTGTTGTTGTTGCTGTTGTTGCTAGCTTTTTTATTTAGCACCTGCTTCTTGTTTGTTGCTTGTTATTGTTGTTGTTGTTGTTGTTGTTTGTTGTTGGCTTTGCACATTTTGTATTTATAGATACGAGGTTGTTAAATTAATTGCGACTTTGTGTGGCGAACATTGTGTTGCTGTTGCTATTGTTGTTGTTGTTTCTGATTATTTATTTGTTGTTGCTCCTCATTGCTCTGCGCTGCTCTGCGCTGCTCTCATTGTGGCATCAACCACATCAATGGCTCATTAATTAATTATTAACGCCATTCAGTTCAGTCCCATATCAGGCTAATTTACAATGTTAATTGGCAGATATAGCGCTGTTAATTTGATTTTCATGTCATGTTTAGCCCTATTTTTCATTATTCTTTACATTCTGCTCAACTTTCAAAATGTATGAACGGAAATGCAACTGGCAATTTTTCAATTTGCTGATAATTGAAGGGCTGGGATTAATTGAACTATCCATGGCAGCTGTAGCTGTGTGATATTGAGAGGCCATTGATTTCATGAATTGTTACTCTGCATTTCTATCACCTCTCATTAATGATTAAAGTCCAAAGAGCCAATGGAGGCAAGAGAAGAGATTCATGAGTAGACAAACTATAGAAATCGCTTAGATTTTTTGATTTCCTGCAAAATTGTTATAGACCTTCTTATAAGAAACTCTGTGTAGCTAGCTAGAATCGCAGGTATTCCATCTTTATCAATATCAATATCAAATATATAATAATAATAGTCCAGTCAGTAGGCTTTCTCATCTCGTCTGAGTTATTCTATCTCACTAGAAGATACATGGAACTCAGAGCTACTAATACAAATTCAATTCAGGTATCCTCTAGTCAGGTACTCCTCAGATGTTCACCCAGAGCCAACAGTATTTGACTAAATGATACTCCGAACCCAGCCAGTCAGCTACTCCCGCCATCAAATTCAATGACAATTAGCTCGCTATAAATGGAAATCTTTTATTTGCTTTACAATTTCTAACTAACTTGAGCTGATTCGAAGTATTTGCATTGCATTTGAAGCATATTGGCCAAGTTGAAGCCGCGCCGCGGCGCTGTGAATGAAGCTGTTTAACTTGCTGCTTATGTTTGAGCGCATAAGAGTGCCAACTATTTAGGGCCCAAAGTGTGAGTGTGTGTGTGTGTGTGTGCGAGGCCATCAATCAACGCACAAGAGCTCATCACTAGTAACTGCTCTTTAAACAGTAACAAGTCACTGGCTTAAGAGCTATCGATATGCAAAGAGCTGGCGAATGGTCTCGCTCGACTGCTTGATAAAGTGCACGCGGATGGATGCTGTCTGTGTGTGTGTGTGTGTGTGTGTGTGTGTGTGTGTGTGTGTGTGTGTGTGTGTGTGTGTGTGTGTGTGGTTGAGGGCGGGCACTGGGGCTCTGCACTCTCGCTCGCTGTTCATTTTAAGTGAAACCAAAGTATTAAGATGCTCACACCATCCTCCACTTGGCTAAAATGCATTAATCTTACACCCGCACAAACAGAAAGAAGCAGAGGAGGGAAAGAGAGAGAGAGAGAGAGGGAGGGGGGGGGGGGTAGGGCAGAGAAGGCTGGAATATCGATGGCGGGCGCTCGATGTCGATGTCGCTGTCGCTGTCGCTGTCGCGGATATTGCAATTTGATGGAGCTGCAGCAGTTGGGAGCGAACACAAACCGCAGCAAGCCAGAGGAAGCGGAAGTGCCGTCTGGTGAGTAAACAAAGCCTAAGACACTTGAGCGCCAGCTTACGCCATGCCCAAAAGCCTCACCCACTCTTCCCCTCTCACTCTGTGCTGTCGTCTCTGTCTTTGTTTCGCTTGCTGGCAGCTTTGCGAAAGTTTACTTTTTATCTTTTGCGCCACTTGAGCTCAGTGGTGCTGGCTGGTGGGCTGGCTGCGGGGCACTGCCTGGGAGATGGGGCACCAAAGATAAATGCGCAACAAATGCAGTTTGTTGAAGTCAATTATTGTGTAAGTAGCTTAATTCGGTTGGCGCACGGCTGCCGGCTATTCGTAATTGAATTAGTAACGTAAAAAATTTCGTAATTGGATCCAAATTGAGGCCATGCGATGTGTGCCAAGTGCCAAACGCTTCAGTTTGCAAAGATGCCAGCGGAAGCCTTAAACGTATCTCTCTCTCTCTCTCTCTCTCTGTCTCTCTTTATCTCTGAGTAATGTTTGCTTTAACTTTATGCCGCTTCTATTTACAATTCTCATGGCGTCTTGCACTCTGTAAGTCCTCGCCTCTTCTTTCTTTTTTTGCTTAAGCATATATCGTGCACCTTAAAGTTTCTCTTTGGCTTAAAAACTCTTGCTAGTTTAAAGTATTGAAAAGTTAGTTCTTCTCTTCTATATATATACATACATTTTTTTTTTCTTATTGCTGGCTTTTGTTTGTCCACAAAGTCTCTTGAGCCATCTCGCAGGGCCCACTTCAGATGCATGGCGCTCTCGAGAAACAAATGCACTTTAAGTACGAGTACTTTTAACACTCACGAGTGCGCCTCGCAGCGGCTCGTGATCTGAGGCCAACTTGGCTCAGCTTTTTGTGGGCTAAAAGCAATTCGAGAACAACGAAAAACTGCAACCACTTAGCTATTGGAGTCTTAGCCGGCTCGGCCCACGTGCCCTGTCCGCCTCGTATTAGCTTATCAGCCACTGTCAGGCTGAGTGGCCCAACCACCCAACACAACCACCCCCCGCCCCCTCCCCCATGCATGAAACAAGGTTGTGTAGCTTATATAAGGTCAACGTTGTTGTTTTAGTAAGAGCAATCTATAGCTAACTTGATTGTAAATTTATTAGAGACTTATATATATTATACTTTTATTAATAAATATTTTTGCTATATATTGATATATATTTTACAATATTTTTTTAATATAATTCCTGTCTAAATCCTTTCTTAAATTAGCCTATTCCCATCCAACAAACTTAGCCTTCCGCAAGCCAACTTTCAGCCTGCATTTCAACTGTTTCTGCTCTCTTTGGCTTTATCTGCTATCAGCTGCAGCTTATTAACTGTGCGCCGTGTTAGCCTTAAGTACTATGCGCTGGTATTGATAAAGCCAACTGAATTAATTCAATATTTGGCTGCATAAATTACGCCCCAAATGAAATCCGAAACGTAACGTAACGATAAATCTTTCCAGCTATATATTTATATATTCCTACAGCATTTACCTGTGCCACGTTGGCTCGATTGTCTGTCTCGCTATCTGTCTGTTTCTGGCTAACTGTGATGAAATATTACCCTTCACATGTCGTGCATTTCATTTGGCCATAATAACTAAAAAAACCGAAGCAGATACAAAAATTGTGATAAATTTAGTTTGCCCGAATGGAATTGGCCAAAACGGACTAAGCCACCTCTGTGTGTGTGTGTGTGCGTGTGTGTGTGTGTGTGTGTGTATTGACATACTTATGTATAATGGAAATATATATAAAGTTCACTTATATTTCAATTCAGATTAAGTTCTATAATTCATCAAGTCGACAGCGCCTACTATTTGCTTTGTCCCTCTGCATGCCGATACCCTTCAGCAGCAGCCGTGGGGTATATGCGCCTATAGCTATATGTAGATAAGGTGTAGCTCGTTCGGTATCTTGTAGTCGTGCAAAGGACTTTCGAGTCCTTTGACTTGATTCGTATATTTTGTTTTGGCTTTTTCGTTGGGACTGTTGAATTATTGATATGTCTGCTCGGCCCCTCTCTCTCTCTCTCTCTCTCTCTCTCTCTCTTTGTCTCTCCCTCTGTGTGCTTAGTGGACTGCGAGGATTCGAGTTGTGAGTGCCCTGCATAATTCATTATGTATTTCTGCGTCCACGTAACCCACGGCACCACCCGTCACCGAGTGGTGGGCACGCCCAGTCGTTGGCGTTGCCAAGCGCGCGCATGTTGCCAGCTCCAACTGACGCCTGTTTAGGCATATAAAACATAATAAATTCCAGCTCAATTTTCGTTAGTGGATTATGCCATATAACACACTTTAGCCCAGAGTTTTTAGCATAATAAAGTAGCTAACTGTAAAAAGGGCTGCCAGCCGCGAGCTGTGGACCCTCGGCCAGCCGGCAACTCTGTTGCATCGTAGATAAGCAAACAACACAACAGCAGCCCGCCCACCAGCAACAGCAAACAATAATAAAAACAACGGCAGCAACAGCAGCAGTAAACGAAACGCGCAGCAAAGAAAGAAACCAAAAAGAAGACTGAAAAGTAGAAATTCTCGTTGGATTTATGCGAATAAAATGAGCTCAGAGCGAGAGTCGAGAGTCGAGAGAATCTCCATCTATTTATGCTGAATATACTTATATGATTGCAATTTCGAATAGTGGGGCTAACATGATTTATAATGACGCCGGCATAATTGATTCGAGTGAGATATCAATGCCGAGCGAATGCCATTTGCATTCATTGAATAATTTAAGAGTTTCTCTCTCAGCTTTTTCCTCCACATTATCATTGAAGATTATGCTAATTGGAAATTGTTATGTCTGTCTGGGTTTTTGGCCAGAGATATAGATATATTTAAAGCTTTTCCCATTCAACACAAATAATTAATGAGCACAGTTTATATTTTCTATAATTATGTTGTATCAACAAGGTTGCGGCTGCTGATAAGCTCGTGGGCCGTGCCGAGCATATTTCAATTAGCTGCTGTCACTCAGTTGTCCGTCAGGCTGTTTGCATGCGCTCATAATTAAAATACCACTTGCCCGAAAAGGTCAACTTTCTTAACTAATTAAATCAGGAAATCTTGCTTGCACACAATTACGTTGAGTGGGAGCAGGAGGAGTAAAAGAGAGAGAGGGAGAGGGAGGGAGAGGGAGAGTTGCCCTGTAGCATGAGAAACTCTTTAGTTGATGCTTCGAGCTCATGTGAATCAATAAAGTTTTAATTTATGAAACGTTTGCATATATCTGAGACTCTGATAATGAAATATTTAAAGTTTAACTGTTCACATTAGTCCATCAACTTGAGTAGTTGGCAGTGAAACCTCAGCTAAGTTGGAGTGAAGGTGCACTGACTATGACAGCAGCATAAATTCCAAATGTCAAAACAGCTTGTTCAAGCATGTATACATGAGACAACTGCTGTTGGCTGCGGACTGGACTGGAGAGCCCAAACTGCTCTCCAGTCCACTCCACAGCCAGCAGTGGAGCAGATCATCAGCATCAAAACGATCGAGCATAAGTTCCCTCAAAATACTTTCAATTATTGTGTGAGATTTTTAAAATCAAAGGCATCACAACTTTTAACTCTAGCATCAGCTTAACATTTATTGCTATAGATCGGCGTCATAGATCGCTGATCCACATCCTCTCTCCAAAGAGAGCAATTCAGTTTGACGTGTTGCTGTTCATACAACTGAGTTTGGTATGAAACGATCATTGGAGTGGAGCATGGTTCGCTACAGCTCGCTCACCTGTTGCATCGAGCCGCTCTTGTAATACCCCACTAGTGCTTAGGTAGTCAGAGAAAGAGTTGAGTTCACCACAAGCTGTCATAGCTCAAACAGCGAAGTTCAGCCTGAATCGCTGGAGCAGAGTCAGCTCAGTGAAGCATAGATCATCACCGAGCTCACTCATCCAAGACTACATTGCTCATCATTAGCATTACAAATTTATAATATAGATAAGAGTAATATTCCAAGCAAAGTTCACTCAGCTGAAGCCCACACAGGCGCTCTAAAGTACTTCAAACATTTGTTAAAGCCAAAGTCAACTAGCGAACGCATCAGTTGGTGCCAGTTAGAAAGCAAACACAAATGCTGATAGCCTTTCGTGTCTGTCCCCATTGATGTCCGAGTCCAGAGTCATAATATTTTATTCGTCTGACGACGCAACGTCGCAGACACAAAGCTCAAGCCCCGCAGCAAACAGCGGCCGCAGCAGGCGTCTGCAGCGCTATGTGGCATGCCGGAGCCCTAATTGGCCCAAGTGGCTGCCCGGGCTGCCTAAAACTACAGTTTGGCCGCCCTGCAGGGCACTCGTTGTAGTTGTTGCTGATTTCTTTCGCATTTTCTATTGTGGTTGTTGTTCTCTCGTTTTGCATTGCGCTGCACAAAGAAAGTTGTTTACGCAAAAATGTTGCGCGTTGCGTTCGCCACACACTTTTCGAGTGGCAAGCAGCGGCAGAGGCAGCGGCAGAGACAGAGACGCGCTGATGGCGACGGCAACAGAAAATCCAAATCAAAAACAAATCTTGTTACGACAAATTTCAGCTACTATGCAACCAAGTGGAACAAAGGCGGCCGCCCGAGACGCAGACGCTGCACAAGGATGGGGCGAAGGGCAGACGCAGGGGCAGCCACAGAATGTCTCGCTGCACAAAAAGAAATGCGCATGGGTAAACACAATGGCAGGTCCTTAGATGCTGACTGCCAGGCAGCGTGGCTGCCTCGACTGCCCCCTGCTACCCCTGGTAACACTAATTTGCTTAAAGGCAGCCGCGGACAAAACTCAGCAAATGACATTTAAAGTGCAGCGAAAAGTCGCTAACTAGCACAGCCGAGCGCAGCAATGCCGAGCACGACTGGCCGAAAACGGCGGCGACAGCCAGAAATGAAATGCAAATACTATTTACAAAGCTGAATAAGTGCAGAACAATGCAGCGACCAGCCTCAGCACAGGCCTCCGACTACACTGAGCGAAATTTATGAATTTTAATTTAAGTCCCGAATATTTGATTAAGATAAGTAACTAAGAGCTCGTTGTCAGCTAACTATAATGTCAGGCGTATTGAATAGTTTCTGAGCAATGAGAAGCGCATAGAAAGGCAGTTGAATCGATAATCAAATATAATCAAAATATGATTTTCGCATTATTTTTAGTTAATTATAATGCCAAAGACAGTGAATATAATGAGAATCACATAGAAAGGCATCTCACCTATTTGCATAATCAAAGTTAATGATATCGATTTAATGCATTACTTTCAGTTAAATCACTCTGAATATGTTCTAGGTAATGAGAATCGCATAGAAAGGCAGTCAAAAATACATGTGAACTGCTTTCTTAGCTGATTGCTTTTTACTATTTTTTTCTTTTGTGAACTTTTCAGAATATTTTTGTATAGAACTTTCCTTTTCTTCAAGTGTATTGCTTCAGTCTCGACCTGTTTGCAGGCCGGCAAAAGCCACTAACAAAATTTTGCATTGTTGCCGTCGCTTGTCAAGTGTGTTCGGCTGCTGCTGCTGCTGCTGTTGACGCAAAGTCTTTGCCTTGGCAAACTCGAAATGTCACTCAGGGGCGCAGCGGGGGGCGTGCAAGGGAAGGAGGGAGGGGCCGGGGCATGCACAAAGGGGTCGCAAGGTTGTTGGGTAGGAACACACACAAAACTTACTGACAAAAGCCTGTAAGGCACAAAATGCGTGCATTCAACTGCATGCGACGACGGTAACTCGCTCGACTTGCACTTTGTGACTCTCAGACTCTGTATATGTGTGTGTATATAGCTGTGTGTGTGTGTGTGTGTCTGTCTCAAGACATTGTATGCCAAATTGAGTCAATTTCCTGTGTGCGCATTGCTGTCAGTTGTGTGCAGGCTTCGTCAACTAATCAATTGCCACAGACCCATTCTAAAACGCCTCTAAGTTCAGCTCTTTAACACATGCTCAAAGTCTGCCACACACATGCGTGTGTGTGCGTGTGTGCGTGTGTGTGCGTGTGTGTGCGCGTGTGTGCGTGTGCTCCAAGTGCCTGGCATTTAATGTGCTTTAGCAGTTGATGTCGTTTTTATTTCCCCATCTCGACAGCTTTCTCTTCGCTTTTTCTATCTGCTTTTTGGGGTCGCTTTTTTTAACGCTTCAACTTTTTAATGATCTCTCAAATTGCTTATTTCCTACATAATGCTGGCTGCCAGCAATTACTTCTCTGTCTCTTGCGCCTCGGTGTAAGAAGCGCTTCTGCCGCAGTCGTAGGTGTGGGCCCGTCTCCGTGGCTGCCTATGCGACTGTCACTTGACACAGCGCACAGTGATGGAAATAACGATGATAATAATGAAGTTTATCTGCTTCTATTTTCTTTTTGCTTTTCTCTCATGCTCTAAAGTTTCGACACATGCTCGGCTATGGACGTGTGAGTGCTGGGGCTGGTGAGGCGTGTAGCTTTGCTGCTGATATATATATTGACATGTGCAAGTAGATTTTTTGTTGTGCCCCAAAAGTGTCTTCAACACACACACACACACACACACACACATATATACATACATACAGAAGCAGACTGACTGACACAGAGCATGATGCTTAACTGCCGTGTGAGCGTGAGTCGTTTGTCAAAAGGCAGCAAAACTGTTGACATAACAATGATTATACGCCTCATTAGTTACATATCTCATACATGTACATATGCATGCGAGCGTATTCGAGTGTGAGTGTGCGTCTGTGTGTGTGTGTGACAAAGCGGGTGTGGCTAATAAGCAGCTTGAGGCATATCTACTAGCCAGCGCAAGAAAGTATGCTACACTTTCTGATCATGCAGCGGAAGTAGCCAGCAACAAGCAGTGCAAAGCAGTGGAACGACATTTCAAGCAGTGCATGCTTAATGGCTAATGGCTTCACTTACTCAAAACCAGTCGAGCTGGTCACGTCAAGCAGCTTGAGTTTGTGTGTGAGTGTCTCGATGAGTGTATGTGTGTGTGTCTGTGTGTGTGTGTGTATTCCGAGCTATTTATATATTCAAGAAGTGTTTGTATTTTTATGTTTTACTCAGATTGCAAGCTGAAGTCGTTTGCTGAGCGAGACAGTGCTGTAAATATGACTCAATCTAAACCATAAAAAAATATATATATGAAAACAAGCTTTAATTTTTATACAATTCAATTCAATTCAATTTAAATCCGCTTTACTTTATCATATATTTCTATCAATTTGCTATTCTTACATCTCACTAAAAGCCCTTAAGTTTCAGTTAATCTCCCCAAAATGCCAGGTAAATGGTGCAGCTATTAAAGCGTGCTGATGCATCAGGAGCAGCTTGCTTTAAGGCCCAATTGAAAATTGTATTTGTGGCAGTCAAATATTTACGCGCCTGCAATTGCTGTTGACAGCGTCGTTCTTAGCGCTTTTTATGTCTTTTCGCTCCCCAGTTACAGATAAATATAAAAGATCTATTGTTTGTCGTGCCATATTTATTAAACTAATGAGGCGTTAAGCAGTCGCCAAGTGCCAGATAAGAAACGAATCGGGCCCTGGCAGTGGCTGTGCCACTGCAGTGGGTGGCAGCGCTGTGTGAACGGAAGCAAGAATTTCTGAAATTTTCAATTTGTAGCGAAGCAGAAAAATGGCATCTGATGGGCCTTTTATGGGGCTTGGCGGCTATTGACAAAAGGGCCAACAATTTAAAAGCTCAATGGCTGCGGGCAGCTGTGCGTGCGTGTGTCACAAGGTGTTGCGGGCCTGACTGTAGGTGTAGCTTTGATGCGCTGCCTGCGGGGGGTCGCGCGGCTCGGCTCGGCTCGGCTTGGCTTGGCTGGCTGGCAATTTTCCGCGCTTGAATTCATTTAATAACGTGCGACACATAAAAAGCAGTTGGCAGTTGCCAAAATCATTGCGGAAAAAATAAGAGGAAGAAGCAGAAGAGAAGTGAGATGCCAACAACAAAAGATAAAGACAAAGGCAAAGACAATGCCAGAGCCAGCAAAAGGTGCGCCACAGTCACGTGTGTGTGCGAATGTGTGTGTGTGTGTGTGTGTGTGTGTGTTTGTTTACTTACATGTGCATGCCTTGGTATGTCAATGCGCATGTGTGTGTGTGTGTGTGGGTGTGTGGGTGTCATCAGTGTTGCCATTGCAACATATTATGCTTGTAAAAATTGAATTTTAGTGGCCGGGGCATAAAGTTCTCGTCTGTATGGCCGAGTGCAAGCGAGATAGTCGCATGTCTTTTGGGCATATATTCGCACATTTTATTATTGTGCACAGTACGTGTGTGTAGCGCGTGTGTGTGTGTGCGTGTGTGTGTTGTGTGTGTAAAATTTAATAATAACGACCCTCTTAAACCAACAGCCTGGCCGCTTTTCTTTATACGCTCTACTCGCATACATTCCTTTTGCACTGCTCTCTCTCTCTTTCTCCCTCTCTCTCTCTCTCTCGCTCTCCCGCTCTCTCTCTCTCTCTCTCTCTCTTTTCATTTCTCAGTTTCTTTATTTCTTTATATGTGACGTTCTGTTGTGTTTTGCTTGGATGTTGCTTGCAATCTCTTTGCGTTGACATTTAATGTAATAATTTTTACGATGATGCTCGACGGCATTAAAACGAGATTAAACACAAACAAACGAGGCGTGGGGCAGAGGAAGGAAGTGCGAGAAGGGATGAGCAGCGGGAGAGCGAGAGTGTGTGTTGGGTATGCGTGTGTGGATCAACGACAGCGAATGGAACGTATGAACATTTCCTGTTTGATACACTTGAAAATGAAGGCGAAAGATATATGTATGTATATACATATATATTTATAATATCTATATATATATATATATATATATAGATATGTATATGCTCATAAAAGATGATGTAGCACATAATTACGAGCACGCACAAGTACCCATATGAGCACACACTCACACAAATACACAAATTCATACAGATAATGGTTCAATAAAATAATCTCTTGAGTTAACACAGCGCCGAAAGAAAAGAAATGATATATATATATATATATATATATATATATATATATATATATATATACATATATGTACCTATATAAATATATCATAAAAGCAGACACAAATGCTATCGACAGCTGGCAACAGACTCGACTAGCTGTAATGCGTGTAATTCATATATACATATGTATGTATATTTATGTATATATCTGAGCACATATTTAAATATACAATTACATTTTACAGTCACTTAATTCATTTTGCCTTCCGATCGTTGTTTGCCCGACAGCAACTTTTAAGCAGCTGTCAGCCTGCTTGAGCTATTAATTTCCGTGCGATTGCGTTCTCTGAGGTCCGTTAGTTGTGGAAAGTTGTGAAGTTTATGATGGGAAACATGTTGATAAGCTTGAAATATATGGCGACGTAGGAATCAGCATAATGAATAGTTCGAAATTTATACAAAACTCGAATTGAATTGAGTTATATTAAGCAATGACTAAGCAATAGCTATGGATATAGTAAATGAAATTGAGTTGGGCATATCTAACTGAGAAGCATAGCCACTTTTATCATGGATAACTCTAGCTTGATAGCTCTATTCACATGACTTTCCGTTTGTCAGCCCATCTGTCTTCCTGTCTGCCTGGCTCTTTAGTTATCTGTCAAGCTGTCTCTATCTGTCTATCTGTCTGTCTATCTGTCTATCTGTCTGTCTCTCTGTCGTTCTCTCTGTCTGTCTATCTGTCTATCTTTCTGTCTATATGTCTGTCTGCCTATCTGACTGTTTCATCTGCCATCTATCTATTCACATCTCTCAGATCGATAACTATCGATTATCAATTGGAGATTTATCGGCCACTTCTAGCAGCTCAACCGTCTCGGGCATTCGATTTAGTAATCAAAGATTGAAATGCATAAAAATGTACAAACTTTACGAGCTCGCATAACAAACAATTTCAAATGTTTCATATATCAGGAATGAAAGCTCGAATGGCTGCCAAGTTCTAGTTCGAAGCAATTTGGTTCACGTTACGGCCTTGTGGTTCATTTGATATGTGATTTTATTAGATGTGTGTGTGTAAGTGTGTGTGAGTGTGAGTGTGTAAGTGTGTACTGTTAGCATTGTCAAGGACATTCGTTTCGAGTATCCCATTGTTATATTGTGTTAATTTTGTTTGATTTGCTGCCGGCTGATTGCAGGCCTCAACTAACATGGCTAAAAAACTTTTGCGTCCGATGAAAAAGTAGAAGAAGACGAAGGCGAAGAAGAAGAAGAAGAGAGAAGGAGAGAAACTAAAAAAAGAAAGGCGAAAACAAATGTGAACAAAGCGAAAGTTGTGGGCATTGTGTGTGTGTTTAATTTGCTTGCCTGCCTTATTGTTAGTTTATTTATTTTCAAGCAAAGCCCTAAGCTCCTCAAAAAGCTGACAATGCGCTGCTCATGTGTGTGCGAATGTGTGTGAGCGTTGTTTTACGCTTGAGCGGGCAGGCAAAAGCCAAAAAACAAAATGGAAATGAAAACGAAAGCGAAAATGGAACTGTGCCGTCGAATCAAAATGAAAATGCGTTGAAAACGCCTGGCCAAAGGCACACGCTGAGCCACTCCGCTTCCCAAGGGGCGTGGCCAATAATAAAAGGGATAAAATCATAAGCCCAAATTTATGGCAGCCACAGCCACAGCCGCCCAGCAGCCAAGCCGTCGAGTCAAATTGTATGTGTGTAATGGATCAAGTTTATTTATAAGGCTGCCGCAATCGCCTGCTTCAACACTTCAATTCAAGGCAAACAATATTACGCATACGCAGCGTTGTTCCAGTGCGACGACAACACACACACACAGCCCACAGAATCATCGACAACTGGATGATGAAGTGTTATTTAAATATAAATATATTATCTATCAATAAGCTGCCTAGACACACGCACAAAAGCCACCAAAATGCTGAAAACGTGAAAAGCATTTTCCCGCATCAAATCTTCAAATTTGATGCCATTATTGTGTTTGCTTCTTTATGAACTGTCTCTGCATACATGAGAGTGTGCGTGTGCGTGTGCGTGTGTGTCTGGCTGGCTTAATAATAAAGTGATTGCCTACTTTGGGTCACAAACGCCGTCGGGCAGCGTCGCTCCCTCGACTTTTATTAAATTATGCACGTTTGATGCCGCCACAAATTCAGTTTTGCTTAGCTCGCATCTTTCCTAATTTAATGCCCAAGTCTGTGTGCTGCTGCGGTGCTCAAAAATTGCTAATCGATAACCGACAGACGATAGTTCGAGAGGTTTCAGTAATCGAATATAGGATATATGCGTGGGAGTATGCCGAGGGGCAATGCCAATCAGAATAAAAATATATTTATAAACTTAACTAAATAAATATTATTATTTATATATTTATAAAATTAATTTATATAATTTTTCTTTAATTGTTATAAAAATAAAAATTATATATTTATTATTATTATAAATATATAAATAAATATTTATTTATTTAAAATATTTCTATTTCTAAATTATTATTTATGTAAAAAAATAGTTATAGGAAAAAACGTTCAAGTTTTCATAGAGTATTATCAGTTGGACATAGAAGAAGTAGCAATTCAGATTACAATTTCAGTGATTTCTGCCATGAAAATTATCTTTTCATACCAACTTTTTAAATTATTCAGTTAAAGCATTCACAATTGCTTGCTGATTATGCTTTACATAAATTCAAATAATGAATGCAGAACTTTGGTATATGAATAGTTGAGGGAAGCAGCTGATTGGGCAATATCAGCTGACTCTGGAGCTGTTCAGTTTGAGTCAAGCAAAAGCAGCTCGAACTCTTTGTAAATATATTGCAAGTGTCACGAAGTACTTTCGTTGTCTTTGTGTCAGTTTCACTCACGTGCATTGCGCCTTGATCTTGATCAAAGTTGTCAGTCGTAGCTTGAGCTTCATTGGAATTGGAGTATCATTGCATCGAGAGCTCTGATATTTGAATACAATTTGCTCTATATATATCTATGTATTTTTCACATACTATATTATTGCTCTGGCTTAAAATAAACTTTGTTAAACTAATTAGAGAAATAAACTGAACTTACTGCACCGTGACCTTTTTTGCATAAGTTGAAGCCCAGCTAAAAATACCTTCAGCTCAACATTACTTCTTCTATATATTCCATCAAATCTCTGCACAATTTGTATGTATTCCAATTAGAAAAGATTTTAGTTAATTAAGTGCAGTTGTTTATGAAAATGATTTCCCTTTGGCACAACAAATTCGACAAGTTTGAAGTAAACTAAAGTTTTTTCTCAGATGAAACTTTGACAGGAAACTCAAAAGCCTTTTCTGAGCTAGAGTTTTTCCCAGGCAAATGTCAAAATCAAAATCAAAAACCGAAAAACAGGAATTATTAAATAAAGAGTGATGGCAGCTTACGTGGCGTATGCGCAATATCAAACAATATATTATAATAATAATTGCGGGACATCAAACATTGTTATTTAATAGAAATTATGCAGCCATTACGCGTGCTCTGCAATTGAATGCTGTTCTGAATTACTTTTAATTAAAATAGCATGAAAGCTAATTGAAATCACAAATTAAGCTTACACAACTGCTGCTTTGTGCTCAGCATCATTTGCATAAAATATACGTGTATATATATGTATATAGTTTATTGATTTACTTGTTGCACTTGGCATTCGCATGGCTCTGGCCAAGAAATTTGCTCACTCGCTTGAGTGGAGTGGAGCGGCGCAAATTGCATTTAAAGCCACTCGCAAAATTCGAATTTAAATTCAATTCAATTCATTTTCTTGTTATTATTTTCATATATATATATAGAGAGACAGAGAGAGAGAGAGATAAAGCTCTAAGTATATGTATATAATAGATTATGTTGCGCAGGCCGCAACAAAATTCCCATTTTGTTGAAATGCAAATTAAAATATTTATGCAAATGCGAGCGAAGGAATACAATAAATTATGCCAAAAGGAATAAAGCCAAAAGAAAAGAAGACCGAGTTTATAAAGAAAATAGGCTAAAGGCGGCCGAAATGAAGCGGAGCGACAGGCACGAAAACAATTACCTGTTACATGGCGAAGCCAATCCTCTTCGCCCTATTATTATTATTATTATTATTATAATATTTGTGACAAATGTTGGCGTCTGTCACAATAATTTGCTGGCTGTAAACAACTTTTTCGATAGACACAAAAGTTGGCTACGAATGCCGTGACAATGTCGCTGCCGAAAAGAAAAAGAAACGAAACAAGCGGCAGAAGCAGCGGCAAACGGAAGCCGGAAATATGCAAAGCCAAACGCAAGCGAGTCGCAAGCAGCCGGACAATGGAGACGCATTCGCATTCGCATGGTGGCCCACTCGACTTGCAGCAGTTGAGGAGAGTCTTTGTGCCGCACTCTGATTGTTTTATAGGGCCGGATCACGCATACGCCCCGTTTGCCAGCCACTTTAAGCAGTTTGCCAATTAGGTGCCGCTTCAGCTGCTGCAGCGATAATAATAATAATAATAATAATAAGAGTAATAATAAGAAGAGCAAGAACAAGCAGCAGCAAGAGGTAGCAAACAAGGCAACACCTTTTTATAGCCGTCTAAAGAATTTAATTAATGCAAGTCTCGTGCGCTCTTTGAAATAAAAGCGCCAGCGCCACGCCACGCCCACGGACAGCCAGCGCGCATACACCCACGGCAAGTGCAAATTAAAAAGGGAAACGCTAAAAGCGACGCAACTAAAAAATTAATAAATAAAAGTGGTAAACACAGGCGGCGCTACGCGACGGCGAAATACTCTACAAGGCTGCAGTAAAAGTATGAAAATAAATTCGTTTTTAGAATAAGAATTGATAAGCCATGAACAGGTTTACTCCTCAAGAATGAAGGCAGCATTTCTGCTTCGCTTCAGCCCACGTTGCTGGCCAGCCAGCTGAAGACTGTTTTTAAGGAGTTCCTAGAACTCTCGAGCTTACATCGACAAGTCTCAGACTGCTGAAGCTCTAGAGTTGAATCGGTGTCTGTAATGCGAGAGGCTGCAGCCTGAAAATCTGGTGGGAGTAATGGAAAATGCCTTAAAAAGCGCCTACATAGACTCAGGGTAATATTATATAATAAATTATAATGAATTAAATAAAGCAATTTCATAAGCAGAACACAAGTTTTATTGGGTGAAAAAAAATATTAAAATATAATTTTTAAAAATATAAAAAATATATAAATGTATAAAAAAAAAATATAAAAAAAAACTTTAATATATATATATTAAAAAAAATATAAATTAACTATATATATTAAGTAAATATATATATAATTTAAAAATATTTATAAATTAAATAAATATAATTGCAGATTTCTTGAAGTAGTCTGGGTCGCCAGGCCAACCGAGTCAGCCCGCTGCCAGGGCATGCGAACGAAAGTCAAATGCTGAAACTTTCGTTGACAACGCAGACAGGTAAATACCGTGCAGCAGCAGGTAGCTGGGGCAGGGAGGCCGCGCGCTGTCTGCTGTCTGCTGGCTGCTCCGCTCAGTTCGGTTGTAAGGCATGGCAGCTGAAATCCGCTTAGAGATGCGCTTAACAGCAATTATCTTCATTACGCGCGCAGCGCACAAAAGTATGCAATGGTAAACAAGAAACAAGCAAAAAAAAATAATAAATAAAATAAAATAAAAATGACAAAACAACAAGCGAAGAGAGCGAAGAGCAAAGAGCGGCGAGTGGAGAGCTCTCAGCAGGCCAACGACGATTTGATATCCTGCTTGCATAATGCATAAATCAAAAGGAAATTTATTTTGATTTGATTTATATATACACATATATATTTTTCTGAGCTCTAGCTCTGGCTGAGTTGTCAGCTAATTTGTGTTTGCTGCGACTATAAATTCATTAAATCCAGAGATAGCTTGAGCAGGATTCCACAATATATATGTATATAGTTCTATAAAAAACGGAAAGAAACTGTCATAAAGCTGAAGACGTGTTCAAGTTTTATTGCTCGCGGCAAGTGTATATCAAATGAAAGCGAAAGAGAAGAGTAGCAGAGGCGAAAAAAAAGACGTGCAGTCGAACAATTAGGATGACAGGCAGCAGCTCTCTGCCTCCCTCTCCCTCTCCCTCTCCCTCTCCCTCTCCCTCTCTCGCTCTCTCGCTCACCGGGCGCCTTCACCTTGAGCCGGCGAGCATTAAGCTCTTCATACAAATGCGCCGCTGATGGATGTGTTTTGAGTGGCGCCCGAGCATAATGTCGCCTCGACTCTGGGCGCGCTGACGTCACAGAGTTTTGACGCTGACTTGTCGCCGTTAACAGCGGAGTTGGGCGCGGAGTCTGAGCGATTTATAAAAGCCAAACGGCAAATGGCGAGCGTCAAAGAAAAAGTGTTGCAAGCAATTTGCGCAATGGCGGCGAGTCCTCTTCTTCCTTTGCTGCCAATTGTTGAGAGACAACAACAGATACAGCCCTCGGTCCCGGCCTGAGCCAGCTCTCGCTCCTGTTAGCTGGCGCTGCCATTATTGAGTGCGTGCACGTAACTGACATCAGCGTGCTTATAAATCAAGTTGCAAATACTTTTGGCTGCCCCAGCCCCACACACCCCCTCTGCGTGTGTACAGGTGTGCGTGTGTGTGTGCGTGTGTGGCAGAGAAAGAGAAGGAAAAGGAATGGCAAAGAAAAACATGGTCACATTCGTATATAAAACTCCATTTTAGAGTTCATGAATTTGGCAACTGGCACATTCTCGCTCATATGATTAGATTAATGCATTGTATAATGGCTCGAGCAGCCACTCGGCACCGCCCACTGCTCTCTCTCTCTCTCTCTCTCTCTCTCTCCTCCTTCTGTCATCAACTACACACAGAGCTGGCAATCTCTCACACTGATTGCTGAGTTGAAGCCCCTCCCTCTCCCTCTCTCTCCTGCTTCATGTGTGCGTAAATCATAATTTAAATGCAAACGCTTGGGTTAAACACTCAGTCTTTCCATATGCTGACTAACTGTGCGCTCATCTATCATGAATTTTGATCGCAATAATTGAATATAAATGATTAAATAATGATGCTTTATGGAATGCGCGCAAAACATGTAATACTATGAATATTTTTGAGCAACAATTGATTTGTAATATGAGAAAATATGAAATGGAAATAAAGAAAAAATTTAATAAATGAAGCTGGAAATTAAAATAAAATAAAAAGCATTTTTTTAAAGGCATTTCATAATATAGTTTCATAAAATTTTTTTTATTTATTTATATAGAATACATAATTTTTTGACAATATTTTTTTTATTTATTATCAATATTTTAGTGAAAATAAACAAAAATAAAAATTAAGGAATATAAAAAAATAAATAAAAATAAATAAAAAATTAAAATAAAGCATAAATACTAATACAAATGCAAACACAAATAAAATACAAATAGAAATAAAAATAAAATGAATGTAAATTAATAAAAATAAGTAATAAAACATATAAATTAAAAAATAAAACCAAAATAAAAACTATTTTTTCCGCAATTTAATTTAATTTATTTTAATTTTAATTAAATTTTAATTTAATTTATTTTAATTCAATTTATTTTAATTTAATCCAATTTAATTTAATTTAAATTATTGTTTATTTAATTTAATTTATTTTAATTGAATTTAATTTATTAATTTATTTAATTTAATTTATTTTAATTTAATTCAATTTAATTTAATTTAATTTAATTTAGTTTTCTTTTCTTTTATAAATATTTAACTTTTCATATTCAATACAATAAAAATCTATAAGCAAGTAACTTTTTGGATTTATTGAAATCGAGTTTCATACGCAAAAGCCAAACATGCTAAAGTTCAAATATTAAGATCCAAATATAAAGCATTAGGCGGATAAGACGAAAACATTGGCGAGTTCATAAAGCGTGCGCCGCGTCAGCTGAAGTGGAAGTCTATAGGAGAAATGGAAGCTTCGAGTGAAGCGAGGAGCGGGAGGCGTGCAAAAGTATCCGAAAAGTGGTTCGTGTTGATGGATTAGATGCTTAATATGGGTAAATGTGTCAGACCGAAAGGCACTGGCAATGGCAAAGGTGTCAAGTGAATCGTGATACAAGAAACAAAGAAGAAGAAGGAAGCCCTGCTAGGCGGGCAGGCACTTGTCCTTGGAGACCCAGTTGAAGATGATGCGCTGCAAGAGGTGCAGCATGTCGTAGAACTGCACGTTCCACACGTTGATGAAGAAGAAGGCGCCCTGCATGAAGTTGAGTCCGCGGTAGGGCTCCAACGCCAGCATCGGCTCGATGGCTGCATTCAGGTTGATAATCATGTGATCGAAGAGCCGTCGGTCCTCGACGTCGCGCAGCACGTCCATCGGGATCAGGCCCAGCTCCTTGACGACCAACCCGCCCTTCGGCTGCATGCTGGTGCCGAGCAGCATGATGAAGTCGCAGCTGTGCTCCGCGGCGAACTGCTGCAGCGCCAGCTGGGCAAACTCGAACGAGATGAAGCGGGAGACGGCCATGGGGAAGCAGCACTGGGCGATGCGCACCAGATGGAGCCCGTTGTTGGCCCGCAGCAGCTTGAACTCGCGCCGCAGTATCTGCGGCAGGGTCAGCTCGTTCAGGTCGAATGTGGCATTGACCAGCGTGTCGTACAGTACGGTCCGCTGCGGTGCCTCCAGCTGGCCCAGATGCTTCTCCAGGTACACCAGCAGCTGATAGTCGCGCACGGTGTGCAGCTGCTCGGGCGGGTCCATGGCGAAGTTGCTGTTCTGCAGCAGCAGCGCGGCATGGAGCAGCTCGAACACGCGCAGGCTGCGCACGCTCGCATAGTTGTAGATGGGGCTGTCGAAGCGCTCGGTGATCAGGGCGGCGCACGAGCGCATCGGGTGCATGATGCGCTGGCAGTAGATGGGCAGCCGGGCCGCCTCGCACTGGTACGGGCGGTAGTCGTAGACCTCCTCGGTGCAGTAGTGGAACGGACTGACGTGATGGTTCACCAGAATGAAGCGACTGCGCAGCAGCAGCTCCTCGGGCACATCGTCGCGGAACACCAGATGCCGATCCGGCGAAATGCTCTGCTTCTCGAGCAGGAAGCGCACCTCCGACTTGCTCGGATAGTCGCGCCGCATCATATTCATCACGGGCATATAGTTGTGCTGCAGCGTGCCCGGATTGCGGTGGCGCAAGTAGGCAATGGCCAGAGTGCTAACCACAGAGTCCAGGTCGCAGCTCTCGTGCGAGAGAGCGATGTACATCAGCTCCGGCCCGCCGGTGGGGCGCTGTAAGTTCAGCCAGTGTCCAGATGACTTTCTCCACTTAGGACGACTCTCTGCCAACTACTCACCCACTGGGTCAGACGCTGTGAGTTACTCAAGAAGTCCAGGAAATCCATTCTGAAATATTCGTCGTTACACAGCTCAGCTCAGCTCAGCTCAGCTCGACAGCTCTCGGGTTCTATGATTTTTTTTCTGATGCTCAGACTCAGCATCTACTTGACTCTGTTCATTTTCGTTTATTATTTGACCTGTTTGGTTTTTTAACTTCTCATTTCCCATTCCATTGTTGAGGATACTTGTGCGAATCTGTAGTCGAGCCCTGAGCGAGCTTCGCTTTGTTCTCTCTTTTGAGTTAACTTCAAGTTGTGAGTTTACTCTGATTTAAAGATCTTATTTATAGTGATAGTTCACTTCCATCACATCTGCCATTACTGAAAAGTTCAGTGTTGGT
This sequence comes from Drosophila paranaensis, assembly GCA_035047545.1. Taxonomy (NCBI): domain Eukaryota; kingdom Metazoa; phylum Arthropoda; class Insecta; order Diptera; family Drosophilidae; genus Drosophila; species Drosophila paranaensis. Next base: position 1,808,328 of record JAWNPL010000021.1, read on the forward strand.
AACTGCCGCAGAGCCGTTAGTGTTGTGGGCGTGGGCATTGGGCTTAGTGTAGTTCACGGACAGTCAGTCACGCCGCCGTCTTGTCTGTCAAATGTGGTCCGAATTGGCTGACTTTTCACATTTGACCTGCACACGTAACGCGTTTCCCCCCCCCACACACACACACATATATGTCCTTGACTCCCTCTGTGTGTGTGCAGTTATAGTTGGCACTTTGCTGTGGGGCAGAACGTGTGATTTATAATGCTCGCTGCGCTGCTGCTTTGGTAAATTACTTTTGCACACGTTGAACTTAAACAACAGCACATATTTTGGACGCACAAAGTTGAGCGATTTTTATTTTATTTCGCCATTTATGAAGAGCAGCTAAGGCAAGGGAAGAACAAAAGCCAAAGCATGCTGAAGCGCAACAAGGCATGCCATTAGGTGCTGGCCAAGTATTTTGATTTTGTGGCACGCTCTCAGGCGCGGCCAAAAGTCACTTAGACATTAGCCCCGAGTCGAGCCCAAATGACCTTCAGATGGCAAGGCATACATATACAGATATGTATGTGTATATGTATATGTATTATATATTATATACTCAGATAGTTGCTGCGCGTCGTCCCATTTAAAGGCTACATTATGTTGAATATTCAATTTAATGTAGCTTATAAATCATGTAGATCCTTTTGCTGCTTAACGCCTGTCCGCTGTCTCGCTGTGCCCATTCCCCACTCCTCACTCCTCACTCCCCCCATTCGCCTTTCTCCATTTCTTTTATTCGTTTATTTCGCTGTCGTGTCACAGTTTTTGCGCGCTGCCTTCGGCCACTTTCAAATTTAAGCAGTTCCCCTATCGTTCGCACTGATGGTTCGCTTCTTTTCTTATTTCATTTTCGGCTTCAGCATTGATAACTATTTCCAGATTGATTAAGTGCTGCCAACTGAGCCGCAGGCGTTGACCAACACTAGCCAAATGACAAACGAAAGCTGCTTAGACAGCAGAGAGCACCGAGTCGATAAGCTAAGCCATGCCTGCTGCCAGCACTTCAATTACTCGAAGACAACTAATTAGCATATTGGATTATTCTATTCTATATATATACATATAAACATATATATATCTTTGCCTTTCTGGCGTTTTCATTTTCTAAATGTGTCAATAAAACCTGTTGGATTATGTTAATACAGCTGTGAATTAGAGAGGCTACAGCAAACGGCCTTAAGCTGTTTCCATTTGCAAGTCCAAATCATAGTAAAAGCGTGCCGTTGTAGGCGTAAGATGACTACAAATCATATAAATAGTGTGAGTAGCCTATACATACATATAGTATAAGAATGTGTAGAATACATACTCGCTATAGTTGTATATATTAATATATACTCTCATATCTTTTAATATAGTGAGGAAGTCATTTATCTAAGCATTAAGCTTCTTGTGACTTCAGACAGTTGAAATAGCATTTTATTTATATATTTTATATGTTATTTAAGTAGGTTAAATATTAAATAAAATATATAAATATAATATATAAATAAATATTATTTCACTATTATTATTATTACAAGCAATAAAATTTCAAAAAGCTTTCAAAATATTTAAATTCAAAGCAAAACTTATTAACATATTAAAAAAAAACTTTTATCACTTTAACTGTTGTAAAATTCCAATTTTTAATATATATTGGTAAATAAAAAATATCTAAAAGCATTTCAAAACATTTGAAAATGTTCAACAAATATTTTTAGGCATTCTAAAATTTGAAAAATCTTTTAAAGTAATTAACTTTCAATTAATATGAGCACTGGCTTTATTGCTCTACTGGCAGCTGCATTTAAATTTATTTCGCATTTAAAATAAAAAGGCAAAAGTAAAAAGTAAATAAAAAAACATTTGTTTACAATTGCAAAAGGCCTGCGGCAGGCTTTTAATTGTTGCCAGAAAGTTTGCAGTTGAAACGGAGCGCTCGAAAATGCAGGAATTAAAAAAAAAATATATATATATATATATAAAAAGCCTGGCTTAAAGATTTGAGAACTAGTTAAAATATATATTAGAGCACAAACAGTTTAAATAAAATTAAATATTTGATCACTTAAATTAATTCATTTTTAAATTTTAATTTTTAAAAAGAATTTTCCACTAACCGTTTCAGCTCGACTTTGAAGCTGTTGTTTTTCTTTTTCTGGTTGTTTTCCTTTGCGGAAAGGCGTAAAAGTTTGTGCACTTGCTTCACACTCGATTGTCTGGATGTGTGTATTGAGATAACGGGCTTTTGTCTGGTATTTCGTTTGGCATTTGTTGCATTTTCGAGCACTTGCTGACTAATCAAGCATACGCACTGTGGTGCGTGGATTTAACTCCGTTAGATCAACAAATTTGGCACAATTCAAATTTCGATGCGATTCGATTCGATTCGATTCGCTTCGGATGCTGTTTGCTGTTTCAAAAGAGCACGAGAAAAAAAAGTTATCACAAAAATTGAATTTATTATTTACTTTGATATTCTTCCTCTTCTTATTTTGGTAACACAATTAAATAAAGACTGGAAAAGCGTAAGTCGCGTGCAGAGGCAACAATTTGATTGTTAAGAGAGCGGGCGGCCGTTAGACGCGTTGTCGTCGTCGTCGTCGTTGTCGTTGTCGTAGTCGAAAGCACGTACCGTTATGCGCTGGCTGTGTGTGTCACCACTGAGAGAAGTGAAGCAACAAATAGCGGCAGAGTTCAACGTTAGACTGAACGGCGACTTGGTGCGAGCAGCACGGCAGAGCCAGTGTGGTGAGTTCGCCGTGGGCCAGCCTGCCTGCCTGCGTGGTGAGTTCAGCCAGCAAGAGAACCCAGCTGCCGTGCTCGCTCTCTCTCCCTCTCTCTCTCTCTCTTAGCATGGCTTTACAATTTACAAGCTGCCTGCTCTGCGTCCTGACGATACGATGCGATGCGATGCGATGCGCTAATCGCAGTTGCTGTCGCTGTCGCTGCCGCTGCTGCGGTTATATTGGATCTGTCTCATAATTGTAACGCGTGGTCGTTGGAACCACACACACACACACACACACACACACACACACACACACACACACACACACACAGACAGACACACACATGTGCAGGTGTCAGCCAGCGCACTTCCCACTTTCACTACTTCGGCTGGCAGCTTGTCGCTGGCACAGCTCCAGTCCATTTCGCTTTGAAGCAACTGTTGCAAATGGCACCGGAAATGGGTTTCTCGATGCTGTTGCTGCTGCGACAGCAGTCACATTCTAGCCAACGAAGATCAAAGGGCTTAGCCGGCATCAGTCGGACTCCTCTCTCGTTTCATGCCGATGCAATTCTAATAAGAAACCAAGATTCTGACGATAAAAGCTAAACTACTTTGCGCTGCGACGACTTTAAGTCGAAATTCGAAATCCGAATTGAAGCAAAAGTTCAAATACTTGGCATAACTTTGCTGGGCTGGATAAGGTAGCTGAGCGCAGGGTATGCTAGGCGAGTGGATACCTATTACTATTATTATTATTATATATAATCAATTTGAGTCTTAGCTAAGCTGGTTTGTATGGGTTATTGAAAGGGCATGCCAGACTATTAGATACCTTGCAAACTTTATTTCTTTAGAATTTCCTTTTTAATTTACCTTTTAGTTGGGAAACTTAAGAGAGTCGAATAGGCAGTATACTCGCTTAGTACAGGGCATGTCCTGATAGCAATTACTCGCATTTCGGCTAAAACTCTTGAAGTACTTTAACGTGTGCTTTGGCTTTATTTCACTCTTTTTGCTGGGATGCTAACAGCCAAATAGGCTGTGAAAATGAAGTTTTCCAAGAATTTTGTGGGCAAAACTTGAAAGCGAAATAGATGAAATACATTTATTTGCTTAAAGATGTGCTAAATATTTATATATGTATATGTAGACTGAGAACAAATTAAATTAAAAGACTTTGCAAATGAAACAAAACGAAAGTCAATTATTCTTCTGGCGAAACTACTGCCAGCCACAATAAATGAATGTCAAGAGAGATGGCCATAAGATATGCTTCACATACAAATATTTATCTGTATATGTATATATCTGCATATATATTCATTAATTTAAGATAATCTGTCTGGTTGAGGGCCAGTGGGCGGCGTGACTCAGGTATTTGGTTGACAATTGAACCACTGCTGGCTGCGCTGGCTGAGCTGGCTGAGCTGGCCAGGCAGTCGGCGCTATCAAAAGCGATTTAGCTATGATTAATGGAGCTGCTGTCGTTATATTCATTGCTCCACAATAATTACAGTTTAGTTTTTAATGAGCCAACTCATTCTGGGCACAAAGTTTCGACGACCGAATATTCGACACTTGCTCCACAAACAGCTGCATGTGGCAGCTGCCAAGTGCCAAGTGGCAAGTGGCTAGGGGCTGGTGGGACTGCTGGTGGTGGGGCTGGCAAGCTCTTTCAGCTGCCCGATTCTGTTTCTGCTTCTGCTAATTGGTCAACAACAAGCTTTGTACGCTGCGGGTGAACTAGCTGTTATTATTGTTGTACGTGTATGTGTATGTGTGTGTGTGTGTGTGTGTGTGTGTGTGTGTGTGTGTGTGTGTGCTTCTGTGTGTGTCTCCTACGACACTTGATTATGCATTAAACAAATTTCCAAGTGCAGCCCAGAGGGGGGACTACAAACATGTTCGACTGCTCTGAATACCCTGTAGTTGAGTGGCAGCTTGTAGTAAATATTTGAGCAGCCTTCGCAGCAAACTTAACACACATACACACACAGATATATATATACACACACACACATACTCTTGGGTAACTCTGCCATTTGATTGCGCATTTTATGCTGCGGCTTTGCCTTTGTTTTTAGCTTCGCGCTATGGAAAATGCATTCTTTGCATAACTTTGAAGCTGACTCTTATTTCATCGTTATTATTAATTAAATATATTGATATTATGAGCGTAAGGCTGTAAAATTTGAGAGAGAGAGAGAGAGAGAGAGAGATAGGAAGAGAGAGATAGAGACTATTGTGTGAATTCTTCTTTGCCTTAGTTATGCTAATCTGATAGTTCGATATAACAGATATGTAGATAGATATATATGAGAGATAGAAACAATCCCATATCTACTCAGCTTCTTATTATTACAGGGTATTCAAGAAAAGTGAGAATAATATAATATATAGCTATATATTTCATGCAAAGACAAAGATATCAACTATAATAATAGATATATATACTATACTATACTATATATGAGAGCTGGGTCTGGAATATGAGGTTTTGTGCTTGAGCTAAGAATGAATACGAATGAGACAGAGAATGAGTTTCTTATCGATATTAATCGAAAACAGCTAGAAAAGTATCGATGACTTGAAACGAGCTTGATAAGCGTAAGCTAAAGGAGGACTCGCAGCGGCAGCTTAACTCAATTAGTTATCCTAATCTGTCTGTTACTTACAGTCCATCAATACCTATATACACCACTTCAAAGAGAGCTAAACTTCTTGAAGACAAACTTGAATGCACACACACACACACACACACACACACACACATACATACACATACATACAGCAGCTCATTGCCTGCTCCAGCAATTGCCTGAATCTTGGATAAAAACTAAAACAGATGAAGCTCGAGCAGCCATTAGACATTTGCTAACTGCAGTTGATAATACCCTTGACAAAGGGCATAAAAACTGAGAGTGTAATTGCTGAAAGATTTGCGTGTGCATTTTGTGTTTAATTATAATAATTATTGTCCTGGGAGCGATGGCAGCCGTCGCCACACGGAGACCTCAAGGCCGACCGTACGGCGTGCCGTCAGTTGCTGCATTGCCAAGATGGAAATTTCCGGCTGGCGTTATCTCGATGCTCGGTGCGGGCGACTTAATTGAGAATGAGATTTGATTAATTTGCATGCCATAAACAAGTTTCAATTTGTTTATGTGCTCAAAGTCAAGCGAGGCTCGTAATTAAAGCAAAGCTGCTGCAGCGCCAACTCAGCATCAGCAGCAGCAGCAGCAGCAGCAGCAGCTCAACGAGTCGAGCCACGCGCCCAAGCAGCTGGCCTGTGCCATGCCCTCCCCTTATGTCCCGCTGCCTAGCTCGCAATCATGCAAATGAATTTTGCAGCAAAGCAACAAAAGGAAGGAAGAAAGCGAAGCGCAAGCAGCGTAGGCGAAGCGGAGATGGAAAGAATGCTGCCAAGGTAAGCAGATTAAAACGCCTTTGACTTGGCAACGTGCCGCAATCCAGCGCGATCCAGAGCAATCCAGACGCTCTCCCTCATCTAGTCGCCGCATGCAAATGAATGCGCGCTGCATGCGGCAACAGGCGGTGCCAGTGGCGGTGGCTGCGCCACTGGCGTGTGGTAAATACATATTTACCCAATGTATTCATGTGCAAACAATTACGCGTTCATTTTTGCGACTTTTGTCACACACACACACACACACACACACAGCAACAATGGGCGATGCGTCAGCTGCAATGGCGGCAGTGCGAGTGCTTGAAAGTTGATGAACCTTTGTCCACGCCTGCTGTGAGCGTGCATTGTCGATTCTAGTTCAATTTGTTGAACCAGTTCAACCATGAACTCTTTGTATTCACTAGTTCAGTGGGCTAGTCTGTGAGAGCAGCGTAATAATTTGAGAATTATATACGAGACAGTTGAATAGTTCAATTGAACTAGTATTCTAGTTCAATTAGTTTACCTAATGCATATGAACTAGTTCAGTTCATAGGCAAAACATACGGTATAGTGTATCAGTTACAGTACGAATTGGTATTCAGTTCATCGATCCGAAATCCGTGAACTAGTTCCGTTTGTAAAGTAGTTTTGGAACCTTGTGCTTGATGCATAATAAGCATATTCAGACACATTGACGATCAGTTAAATCAAGATAGTTAGTTGAAGAACATGGGGAACTAGTTCAATTTGATGAACCAGTTTCATAGCAAGTTCTGCTGATCCACTTATGAGCACTTCATGACTAAACAGCCCAGCTTTCGGCTCATTGAACTGCATAGCTCACTGGTTCATCAGCTCAGCTTAAAGTCGAGCTCAATCGAAACAGTTCGGAACGAAGCAAACGGCTCTGCGGCGTGCAATCGCTGTTGGCTTTATTTGTTTTCAGTTGGCTGGGCATAGATCGGCTTGGGTTTCGGCTCTGGCTCTGGCTTTGGCTTTGGCTTTGTTGTGATTTGCGTTTTGTATATTCATATATGCATAAATATCCTTGACCTGTTTGCGTGTCTTGCGCTTTTGTGCGTGCCAGGAAGTCAAGCCGACAGAGGGCTCGGCCCAGCCGGCCGCCCACCGCCCGCTGCCAGGCAGTGCGTGCCATGCAGGCACTCTTCACTCTTCCCCCACACACATACACACAAATACATATGTAAAGTATTTTACATGAAGCACACACACACACACACATACATACACACACACACACATATGTATGCAGACGCACGCACACAGGAACAGGAACAGGGTCGTATGCCCATTTGATATGCAAGCAATCCATGCAGTTAACGACGTGCACATAAATATTAAGAAATCTTAAAGCTCTCGACTCGAAATGAAACAGAGCCAAGCCCAGAGCGGCAGACAGCGGACTGAATCCAAGGATTAAACGGTCTTAAAGTAGCAGCAAAGCAATTTAAGTTTAAGTTCCATGAACTCAACTCCAAAATCCAGAAATCAACTTTCTCGTCTAGTTTCATTAGTCTCGAGCACTTGTTTAATTAAATCACCTGCCCCGTGCCGCACAGGTGCAAAAAAGTGCAAACTTTGGCGCTCCAATGACAGCAAGTGTCCAAACAATCATTTTAAGTCAACTATTTGCAGAGCTTAGTAACTGAACCGCCTGGAAATTCCTGCGAGAATATACGTACATGTATGTATGTGTGTATAAGCTTATATGTATATATATATATATATGTGGGCAACTGTTGAGCTGCATTTAAAATGTTTATAAGTATATTTGCAGCATCTGCTGGCTTAGCTGCACCAGACAATGGCATTGTTGCTCATTCATTGTTCATTGCTCATTATTCTTGGTTCGTTTCAAGCACTTGCTGGCTTCATTGGAGCGCGCACTTGAGCTTTAAAATCAGCTTAGCAAAACTGTTTCATTTAACTCAAGTCTCAGCCAAGAATAATATGTTTGCTGATGAAAGTTATAGCTCAGATAATTAATGAGGCTAATCGGATTCTGTTCTCAAGTGATGCAACAGAAGCTAAAGGCAGCTTGCAGTTGGCAGCTGGAAGTGCCCAGCAAAGGCCTCGTTATGCACCGACCCAAGCCAGTAACAGGCAGAGGGAACTCACTCTTACTTATTCAACTTACAAATATGTTAGCTCATATATATGCATATATTTCATTCATACATCAACTCCATATAGGTCTGTCCTACATTGACTTATGGTCAAGATAAAGCTAAGTCCAGACTTGAGCAGACCTCACGCCTTGAGCCTCGCCTCACATTTGCTGAATGTTTCACATTTTTGATGCCCACAAAATATTTGTAATGAATCCAAGCCGAAATTTATCAGAAATTTGCAATGCAAACTCAAAATTGATAAAAATAAACAAAGATACAGACACAAATAGAAATAGAAACTGCAGTTGGGTGGGGTAAATCTTGATTGAGCGCTGCTCGGCATGGGGGCTGCATAACAATTTATGTGGGCATAAACAATCTAGAGTCTGTTTGCGTTGCCTGCTGTAGCCACTTTCAAGTTCATTGGCTAACCAAGGTGGGCAGACAGAGTTCGGTCAGAGTTATGCCTGCCAACTGGCAGCAGCCAGCAGTCAAGTGCCAACTGGCAAGCGGGAACAGTTCGTTAAGTTTTCTTGATTTGCCTGGCAATAAAATGGGCCACGCCCACAGTGTGGCTGGGCTGGCTGTATATGTAAGTGGGAGTTGTGTCATCGACACGCTGAAGGTGAAAGACAAACAACTTGGATGCCAAGTTGTTAACAAAGTGCTGCCACGACCTAAACGACCTAACTGCCTGGCAGCTCCCGCTGCACCTCACCCCACCCCAGCCCACCCGACCCACCTCTGGCTGCTGTCTATGCAAAACGCAAACAGAGACGGAGAAATATGCTGTTGGCCAAACCTGACAAGACAATTGACTGGAAAATGTTGTTAATGAACTTTGTGCGACATTTTGATTAGCTGTCAGTTGCTGGCTGCAAGGCAGGTAATGTCCGTCCCTCCCACCTGGCCTAGTCAGCCCCCAGCCCCCAGCCCCCAGCCCCCCAGCCAGCCAGCCAGTCAGTCTCTCTAGAATTTCGGGTCAACAAGTGTCGGCAATGATGGATGTCAAAGTTGTTCGTTCGCTGGGCGGGCGAGCAGCGGCTGCTTGACATACATTTTTTATTGTGTCCTCGCTGCGACACTGCTATTTTGTCACACTGTGATAAAACACTGAAACAACAAATGTAACAATGAAAGCTACAAAAATAAAAAAAAAAAAACGAAAGTTTTTTCTGTTTTTTTTTTGTTTTTTGTTTTTCGTATTTTTTGCGGAAAAGTTGTAAACTTAATTTATAGTTTTTAAGCAGCCGCCGGCTCGAGTTGTGCCCCGGCAGTTGGGGCGCAGCTAGAAAAATGTGTTTTGCCGCTATCGTTGGCCTGTAGGCGTGGCACACACACACACACACACGCTGGCCTATACATATATATATTTGTACATTTTCACATTTCATTCTCGTCTTAGTGCCTGGAATTTCGAAATGAAATATTTGACTTTTAGTCTAAAAAGTCAGAACAGAAAGCAGCTGAAAAAAGTTGCGCAAACAGACTGTGACGTCGACGAAACCACCCAGCCACCCAGCCACCCAGCCACCCAGCCACCTAGCCACCCCCCTGCACAGTGTAAGGGCTGGAAATTTGCATTAAATTTAATCAGAGTCGCTGCTGCTGCACTTTAAGCAGCATCTCTATTAGAAATGCATGGACTCATATTTGATTTGCGCCGCTGTCGACTCGCGCTGCTCCAAGCCTTTGGCATTTATTAAAAAATCTTTTTGGCAGCGCGCACAATTTGTACATTTAATGAACGTCCGTCCGCCCCCTCTCCCGCTATCTCCCTCTCCCTCCCTGTCTCTCTCTCTCTCCCTTTCAAGGTCCTCCACGCTCAAGTACTGACCATAATGATGTGTGTGCCCAGCGTTGCATTGCAATTAGGAAGCTCGCGTGTGCTTGGCGCATTGGTCAACATGTGCTCTCAGTGCCAGACTGCGCTCAATGCAACAGATCAAAAGCGGGGCGTGAGCAGGGTCAGCCGATTAAAGGGAATTTTATATGCTGACAAACCAGACCAGATTCGTATATAGATAGCAAAGCATAAGTAAAGAAACTACAAAGATTTATAATAATGTAATATAATAATATATAACATTATTCGACATGTTTCAGAAGGCGATTTGCTGCTAGGTAGAGATAAGGTTATACTCCAAGCGCCACATTGGAGACAGGCTGGCAGCAGAGCGTGTCTTAAATGTATGAGAATCGCATAGAAGCGCATGTTGAGGAATCAAAAAGGAAATTAGAGTTCAAGCAAGAGCAGATATGGCTTGGAAATATTAAAAAATTAAAGCTAAAAGCATTTTTTACTCACATGAGAATTGAGTATTGAGTATTGCTTGAAGATCATCAACTATTATTGTTTATTTAAATTCATGAGAATCGCATAGCAAGGCGCATAGAGTATAGTACAAAGTGGAGTCAGCTTCGCAGTAGGAGCAGAGCTGGCCTAAAATATATTACAGTATATTAGATCAATATCAAAAAGCCTGTCCACTCACTGGCTGCTAGGCTCAGCCTGTTCAGCAAATTCGTGCTGCGCATGCGTGGCGTGCGCACTTCCCTACTGCTGATGCATCGACTGCTGCCTGTGGGCCAGGATCATTGACTGCCTCGTGGGCAAAAGGCAGCCTCAGCCAGGCTCTAGCTGGAGTCCGTCTATGCCCGCCTCGGCTTCATCAATCGCAAGCTGCATCGGCATCAGCTGCGGGTCGCCGATAGGCATTATCTGACGCTGTGCGGGAGCCAGATGGATCAGATGTGCTGTCCGCACGGCAGTAGCTGCTTCCGCGCGGTGGTCAACGCCAGAGAAAACTTTTGCTTTGGGCGCATTTGAATATTTGTAAATTTATGCAAATTACATTTGATTATAAAAGATAAAAAGCGGCAACAGCAGCAACACGAGAGAGGACAACAAATGTAATCAGCAAGTTTCATTTGTTCTTTCGGTGGGCGGGGCACTTGTCAGCTGGGCTCACAAAATGAGGCAAAAGTTTTCCGTTTAGTGCAGTTTATGGCGCCAAGGAGGGAGGGGGCTGAGGGGCTCTAGGGGGTGGAGGGCGCTGTTAATAAGCCAAAATCAATTTGAAGTTGATTTGAGTTCAGTTCCGGTCGCTTCTTCTTACTTAGTTTTCCATCTCTCATTTGCTCTGCCTTTATTTTTGTTTTCTTCTTCTTTTTGTTTATCTCCCCCTCCCCTTGCCCCTCGCCCCTCGCCCTTCCACTGCCCGCTTTTTGTGTGTTTTTTAAGCACGAATTCTGCAAGTTTATTGCCACATTTTGTGAGGCGCGCGCATTATTGATTTCGGTTGGCACTTTATTGCCATTTGGCCCGCTGGCCCCATTTTTGACCCGTTGCCGCTTTCCGGCCAAACGGGCTGCGGCCCGTTTTATGAGCGCAACAGACGACGACGGCGGCGGCGTGAAGCTGGAAATGTGCCATAAATTACGGTGTTTTATGTCTTGCCAGTCAGTCAGTCAGACACACACTTACACACACTTAGTTAGACACACACACACACATACTCACACACACACACACACACATAGACAGACAGATCAAATCAGATCAGATTGCCAAATGTAGCATAAGTGATTTTTCAATATTAGGCTTTGGATTGTTGGGCACTGGTGGGGCTTTGGGACGTATTGGAGCTGACGGAACTAGTTCAACAGAGCCTAATGAGCTTGGCCTGTAGCTTGGCAGGCAGAACAAGTTCTATAGAAGACATAAATGGGTTTGGGTTTATTTTAAATGGAGAAACTAGCTCTGAAGAGCTTTGGAATGAGCTAAGGTAAAAGGCGGAACTAGTTCAGAATAATTTGGATTGCATTCTAATAGCTGGAACAGTTTTCAAGAGCTCTTCAAGAAGCTTGATTTGTATTCTGAATGTCGGAACTAGCTCTGAAAAAAAAAACTAAAACATGCGGAACTAGTTCCAAAGAGCTCATGAATAAGTATGGATTGTACATATAACAACTGCCTGAACAAGACTTGCCTTAACTCCACTGAGCTCTGAAACGATTTTTAGCACTCGGAACTAGTTCAAAAGAGCTCACAAATAAGCTTGCATATTGAGGCCCAGAACTAGTTCTAAAGAACTTCTACATTTATTTATATGCACCCAAATCGCTTGTTCGCAAATGATTCACTTTGGAGCTGTGAACAAGTTCACTTGAATTTCTCTTCATCAGCCCACTACGAACTCGAGTCACTTTCAGTAAAGCAAGCGAAGCTCTCACTCAACTCAGCTGCCAAATTGTTGTGTCAAAAGAACGGCGAACTGCTTCATAAGTTTGCGCTGTCCTGGAACTAGTTTGGATAAACAATTCAAATAGTTCGGAGCACAGAGAGCGAGAGAGAATTTCATTGCAGTTGCGTCGAGCGTTATTTATGGCAAGTTTGCTTGCGCCAGGTGGGCAACGCTCCACTCGCTCAGCCTCTTGGATAGCTCAATAAGCCACTTGATGGGCTCAAGTGAACCAGCTAAACTGAACTGAACTGAACTGAACCAGTGACTGCTGTCTGTGTTTGTGTCCACAACAAAAGCAGCTGCGACATTAGCATTGACAGTGATTTTCATATTCGCTGCTCGAAATCCTAATATAACACGGCGACATGTTTACGATGCACTCGCACAGAGAGAGAGAGATGGAGAGGGAGAGGGAGAGGGAGAGAGGGAGAAACATATCTCTATTCACACACACAGCCGCTACTTTTACTGCATAGTTTCGTGTGAATGCCTGCTGGCATGTTCGAAATCACAAAAAAACAAACCCTTGTCCCGCTCGCCATTTATATTCCCTAGGCCTGCTCCCTCTCTCCCTCTCTCTCTCTCTCTCTTTCTCTGTGTGTGACTGTTTGTGCGTGCTCGAGCATCCCAAAGGTGGGGCAATGGCAATGGCATTGCCGACATCGACACCGAAACATAAAGGCTAAATGGAACTTGAATGAGCGCCGAGTGGCACATGCTGCCAAGGTGAATGGTGAGTGGTGAATGGTGAGTGGTGAATGGGCAGCTGGCAGGGGGCTGCAAATAGTCAACATCAGCGACCGCTGGACCTGGGCACTTGAGTCATTTAGCGCTCGTTAAAATATAGCCCAGCGGCCCACGCTCTATTCAATTGGAATGCTCAATGGCAGCCAATTGGAGGCGACAGGCGCAATGGGCAAACGATTTAGCACACATCAATCGGAATGAGCTGGGTATAGATACTCTAGATACAGTTGACCCTGAATTTGGGCAAACTTCAAGCAAAAGCTTGCCAAAGTCTCCCTGCTGCTTTCAGTTGTTGTCAGTTGTGCTTGTCAGCGACGTCTGCACAAACATTGGCCATGAGCCAGCCGGCCAAGATGCCGGACAGCTGTGTCTTGGCCGCCAAATGCAAAGAGCCAACTTGGACTGGCAGCAGTTGAGCGATTGCTACACATATGTTATATGATGTATGTTGCATGTTGCATGTCATAGCTAATAGCTATATCTCTGTCACATTCATAGCGTTACTCTCTCTCTCTCTCTCTCTCTCTCTCTCTGTGTTTTAACAGTCTTTGAACTTGTTTGTGAAAGGCAACACCCGCAACTAACATGGCAAAGTCTTCCACTCTCTCCCTCCCTCTCTCTCTCTCTCCCTCTCCCTCTCTCTCTCTCTCTCTCTCTCTCTGTATGCTCTGGCACCTGGTTGGTAAAAAACGAGGCAGCTGGGGCCAGGCCACTGTTCGCTCGCTGTCAACGTGCTGTTGCTCGCTGTGCATGTCTTTGTGGTTTTTCGGGCGCTTAACTATAACAACAAAACTTAACACCTTTTGATCGGCAGGCAGCGGCAAAGGCGTTGATAGCCGCCGCGCACACAAACACACGAGTGTGCCTCTGTATGTGTGTGTGTGTGTGTGTGTGTCTGTAGTTATGGCAGAGAATAAATTCCTTTAAGCTTGCTGGAGAGCTCGCACACATTCGTGTTCAAGCAGCTCGTTATTCATAAACTTAATGCCAAAAAGAGCATAATTTTCATTTTGCCTGCTTTTCGGTTTGCTTTACACTCCCTTTGGGCATAATGCCCCCACCCACCATTTATATATATGTATATGTGTATTCAGTTTGTAAGACTAAAGTACACACGGCAAATAAAAGCCAAACATTGAGGCAGCAGCAGCAACGGCAGCAAAAGCACCAATAAACTTGTACTTGTGTGAGCCAGCGGTAAGTGGGAATTATATAAACATATACATCAGTGAACAAACACTTTCACGCACACACACACACATACACATACATATACTTAGAGACCATATAACATGCCACATATACCAGGCCAGCAGCTGGCAGCTGGCAGCTGTTGCTGCGTCTTATCAGCGCTTAGATCGACAACGTGCCACATGCAACGCGGCGTATGAGCAATATGCAGACAGAGATAGCAAGAGAGCGAGAGAGAGAGAGAGCGAGAGAGAGAGAGAGAGTGAGAGTGAGTAAAAAAATCAGCAAAAAATGGAACGCTGAAACACAGAAGACAGCTAAGTAAGAGGCGGCGCAGAGCATATGTCTGGCCGCCGCTGTGGACGGGGGCTGGGCCTAGCTGTAGTAGCTGGCGGAAAGGTCAAATGCTTTGACAACTACATAAATGCGCGCCCCACAAATAGTTGGGCCAAAAATCAAGGCCATCGTGAACTAGTTCGGGCCACGATGCATGATAAGGCTTGACTGACAGCGCTGCCTGGGTTGATGAAGTGATTTGAGCTCAGAGTCAACTCGAGAGCAGACATATTGGTCAGAGAGATCGATGCAGATATATATATATATATATATAGCACTATATATCAAACAGAGTTGAGCTGTTAAAGCAAAACAGAATTTAGTTTTCACTTTTGCCTCTTTGCAGCAGCAACGGCAAAGGCAACGGCAACGCTTGCGGGCCAAATTCGTTTAGAGCGAATTAAATAAATTGCATTTGGCAGGCTAAAAGGCTCTCGGCCTTTATGAGTGCCGCAAAAGTGAAACGCGCTGCAAGTTTGACTTTCAATTTTGCTTGAACTGCAATCGTTGCCAAAGGCCCGGAATTCACATGCCGTGCCGTGCCGTGCCGTGCCGTGCTGTGCCCGGGCCATGGCCCTAGCCGTGCCGCGCTGCGTGCTGCCTGTCATATTTCAAATGGGAATAGCTGCTGCCAGGATAAGCTGGCTCTGGCGCTGGTTCGTGCTGAAGGGCGCCTCAGCCGTTCGCATCATTGGTCGCTCGCCCCCCATTCGTAATTCAATTATGCATTCCGGCAGCGTGTCGGCCTGCCTGACCGCCCGCCCGACCGCCCGACTGGCCGCCCGTCCTGGCTGGTGTTATCCTCGCGCTTTGCAATGCAACTAAAAAATTGCTGTTACATTCCGCATTCAGGTCATTAATACGCCATCTTCGGTGGCTGGCCAGCTGACAAAGCGTATGCCGGACAGCCGGCTGGAAGCGGAGGTCGCCTCAGCCGTGGGCCATGCGGCAGCCCGGGCTCTGTTTGTTGTCTGTCCGCCACGCACGGACGGACAATTGGAATGCAGTTTGCGCTCGCTGCCCTCTCGCTCTCTCTCTCTCTCTCTCTCTCTCTCTCTCTCTCTCTCTCTCTGTCGCTGTTGTTGTCGATGAAATGTTGCACGCACGGCTGCGTCCTTGAGTGAAATAAGATGAAATGCTAATGATGGCAAAACATCCGAATACCGTTGCAATACACACACACTTACACACACACACACACACTTACACATACACACACACAGTGGGTCACATGTTCATTAGCTAATTCCGATAATTATGTACAGAGTACTCAACATTCGCCAGGCTGCATAGCGCCAAGTGCATTTAAGCAGCGCTGAGTGGCGCATCGATGGCTGAATTCATTAGCCATAATCGATGCGCGTCTCCATATATATATGTGTTGATAGTGTGCGTACGCAGAGCATTCCATTTAAATATATATTTCAGTATGAAGTCCACTTAAGGCTGTGAATAGAGAAGCCTATAAGTGAAGAGAGCAGGCACTAAATGGTATGGATTGAATATGCCATGAGAATCGCATAGAAGAGCGAAGAGTACACACGTTTTATAGATGAAGAGATTGCTAGTGAATAGCGAGGGTGAGAAGGAAGGCATGCGAAAGGTATAAACGGATAGGCAGAGAGACAAAGGTACAGCTATATAAGATAAAGAGCTATATGTCATATTAGGAAACATCCATGAGAATCTCATGGAAGAGCGAAGAGTAGGAAAGAAGGCGCAAAGGAAGGTATGAGATATGAGCAGAGATATAGGCAGTTGGAGATAGAGACAGAAAAGAAGGTATGAAGAGGCTATGTCACATCCAAAGATATATCAAAATCGCGTAGAAGAGCGAAGAGACTATGAATAGAAGAGACTGTAAGTCAAGAGTGTAGAAGAGTAGAGCATATACAAGATGAATAGAAAAAG
Source organism: Drosophila paranaensis (assembly GCA_035047545.1). Lineage (NCBI taxonomy): Eukaryota > Metazoa > Arthropoda > Insecta > Diptera > Drosophilidae > Drosophila > Drosophila paranaensis. Next base: position 1,825,044 of record JAWNPL010000021.1, read on the forward strand.
GACAATGTATAGTGGCAGACAGATAGCTAGATAGATCCCATGAAAATCGCATAGGAGAGCGCATCACGCGCATCCCCAGACAGATTGACATGATTAATCAAAGTAACTTTTGATATTTTGTTTCGTTTTCATTCCTTACAGTTGTGACTCCGGCCATGAACACGTATGTGGAGCGCTGCTGCTAATTCTGCAATGCAGTCGAGTCGCAGCATGTGCCGGAGCAGAGTTCTATGCAAATATGCTCAGGCCAAGCAGTTGGTGCTCTCGCTCGCTCGCACTTCATTGTTTGGCTGCTGTCAATCGGCTTTCATTGCTGCTTGAATTGAAAATTGAATTTGCTACGCCAATAAATGCACACACAAGAATCTAGCTCGAGAGCATCGAACAGAAAGTTGTTGTGGATGAGCCGGTCTCGGGCCAGGGCAAAAATCAATCAAACAAAACGGACTGACACTTAGACAGACGATTAGGAAACAGCTACGGCAGCTACAGCTACGGGCAACTTGATATGCAAGTCAGACAGCAGCAGCCGAAGCAGCAGCAGCAGCAGCAGCAGGGCAGCTGAATGAACACCCAAGAGACAGGCTAGAAACAATTGCAGCCGCATACCAGATGCTCAATGCCAGCATAGAATAGAAGATATCCGATGCAAGCCAAGGGGCAAAGGATTCTGTCATTGTTTCGCTTAAACGCACAACAACAGGGCGTTAAATTCAACTGCGATAAACAAAACTACAAGTTCTCTCTGCGTGTGAGTGTGTGTGAGAAGTGTAGCCATGACCAGTCCGCAGATACCCTGTAATCAGTCAGCGAAAGCTCGAGTTGAGTTCTCCAATAGTAAGTGAGTTTCTGCATGGGAGATTTGGGATATATACCTTTTTAATACTTTTTAATAAACTTTATATGTAGAGATATGCCCAACTAACAGATACCCTGTAAACATATCGGAGAAAATTTCAACTGTAATCTAAAATAAATAAATTTCTATAGATCTAGTTTAATATTTGTATGAGCCCTTCAAGATTTACTTATAGAATTGGGCATACCCAACTGACAGATACCCTGTAAACATATCGGAGCAAACTTGAAGTCTGTCTATAACAGATGAATATTTAGATATATAATTTCGAATATATGAAAACTATATAAAAACTTTAACTATATAGAGAGACTTCATATTTGGGATACCCTGTAAAAATTACACTCAGCACTTTTCAATAAGAGAGTCTATAGAGCTTTGACCTAACAGTCTCTCAGCTTAGTCCTTTCAGCAAACAGCCATTCTCCAGTCCATTCTCCATTTACAGGGTATCTAAACTCGGTGCTCAGCCAGATCGCCTTACTTTTCTTGCCTTTCTTGTGATTTCACGCACTAATTGAAGATCTGCTCTATGGGAGTTGTCTCACAGCTTAAGTCTAAGCCCTCAATTCGAGCCCTGTTTGCACGGAGTGAGCTATGAATTCTATTTGATTGAGTTCTTGAGCCAAAGCAGTGCCAGCTGTAGCTTGGTAGTTGCTTGACTAAGTGTTTTTCAGCTCTATTTAAAAAAAAAATGAATAAGAAAAAGCCCAGCCAGCTGAAAGTCTCTCTCTGTGTATGTGTGTGGGTGTGGGTGTGTTTGTGCCTGGAGTTACAAATAAAACGCAACCGAAATGAGCTTAAGAGCTTAAGGAGCGCTAAACAAACAACGCAGCACACAAAGCCCGCGACGAAGACGACAGCAGCTGAGTGGGAGCAAAGAAAGGCGAAGAAAGCAGAAATGATAGAGAGAGACAGAGAGAGAGAGAGAGAGAGAGAGAGAGAGAGAGAGAGAGAGGGAGAGGGAAGGAGCAGCCAAGGCGTTGGCATAGCCAGCGACTCCCAGCGTCAGCGTCGTCAACTGGCTTACGGCTGACTGAGCTGGGGCACAGGTTCGTGGTCGGTGGCCTGGCCCGGGGTCCTGTTCCTGTTGCCTTCGACGCTGCTGCTGACTTGTCGCTGGCTTTCTTTCTATGACGCGCGCCCCACAAGCTTTATTTCTTTGGGCCAACATAAGGCGCTGGCGCCGCATGAAAGGGGGATATGCGCTGCTTTTATGGCTAAGTCAAATATGAAAGTAAGTTACTCTTACGGCTGCCTGGCTGCCTGCTTGACTGAGTAACGTGGCTCGCACCCTCGCCTGCCACATGAGCACCCCCTTTGGCCATGTCAGGGGCATTCAGTTTGATTTATTGCCACTTAAAAGGCAACATTCAGTTTTCGAAATAAATAACACGTTTACACATCCAAATGAAGCTTCAGTTGTTGAGAGCGCTACACACACGCCTGGCCTGCCGGCCTCGCTGGAAACTCATCTGCGCCGCGCGCTGGCGACGAAATTGTTAATAAGAACGCATATATTATGCCAAACACAAGCACACACACATATGTGCGAGTGTGTGTGTGTTTTTTGCTCACATAATTAATCGAGTAGCGAGTCGGCGGGCAGGTGCGGGGCCCAGCCTAGTAGCTGGCCGCGTAATCGACTGCGGCTGACAATCGATTGGCAGCCAACTGTCCAGCAGTCGATTGCTGCAGCCGCCGATTGACAGCCAATTAATCGAACTTCAATTCCGATGACAGCCAGCCGATTATAATTGAGATATGCCCAGCCTTCAGCTAGAACTGTTTGTGGCTATGTGATATCCACAGCTGATTTGTTTACAACTTGCTCAACTCTTAGGCCTTTGGCGAGCCCAAGTGAGCTGGGTGCCTTTGCTAGATAAATACTGATATATAAATATATACATACGATATATTTATATGTGTGTATTATAGTGTGCTTGTATGTGTGTGTACACTAATAATAATTTTCGCGCACTTTAAAAAGGCATTAAATGGCAATCGCATCAGGGCCACGAACATTATGTTCCAAATGGCTGCCTTCTAACACACACACACACACACACACACACACACACACACACACACACGGAGTCGCACTCTATGTGGGTGCTGTTCGCGTTAAATTTATGACCGCTGACCATTTTTAAATAGCCACACGCGCACCTGGGCACACCTGCGCATAATGTGGTCGTTTCATATAAAATTTCATTCATGATAAATGCGCAGCAAGAAATAACAACAAACAGAATAGCAATACAGACACACACACACACACACACACACACACGCACACACATTCAAATTCTTTGGGCAGCACACAATTTTAATTAAAAAACATAAACTTCATTGCTGCGGCAGTTGGCACAGATTTTGTTGCATAACCAGCTCGGAGGTTGTTGCTGCTGTTGTTGTTGTTGTTGTTATTGATGTTCGTGGCTGTTGAAGCTATGATTTACTTCCACGCTATGTGCCAGACACGCCCACAACGCCCACACATAAACATTTGGCTGCGTTGCATGTTCATTAAATTAGTCAGCTAATTTTGTTGACGCTGCACGTTGGCAACGCGATGTCTAAATTGCACTCAAATATGCAAAGATATATATATATATATCTATATATATAGATACAGCAGTTTATTTAGAATATATATATATAAATATTTATTTGAATTACAATTTAGTGGCGCATTTTGTTTTTATCGCGCGATTGCGGTCAGCTCACGTGCCAATTGAATAATAATTGCGCTTGCGGCTTGAAAACGAAGTTTGGGGTGAACCGAAAAATAAATAAATAAAAAATATGAGAATAGGAATTATAAACCAAATGTGATTAGGCGCTTAGTGTGTCATTGGAGTGCTTACGAAAATAATAATAATAATAAGAACAATAAGAGGCAAAGGAAATTAGAAAACAATACAAAGTGCAGCGAGCTGAGTGGAAGTGCTCGACTCGGATATACCCTGACTGGGAGAGCAAAGGCTTCAGCAGGACACTCATGATTTGGCATAGCTAAGCTTTGGAAATCATATTGAAATATATTTTTTATTCAGGAATTTTCTTCACAGATCAAATATATTTTTTTCTTCAACTTCTGCCTGATACTCTCTTCTTCTGTCTGCCTCTCCTCGCCCCTCGCTTCTCTCTTCTGCCTTCTCACGCCCGCTACATGAATTAGCACCGATACATAATACCCTTCTTTAATCATTCGCAATGGGCTCAGGGTATGCAAAAAATCAACTACATGAGGCGCATATTTAATTTCCCAAGCAGTCCGTCCCACCCTGCCCCAAACCCAGCCTGCTGCCGCCTCGACCTGCGCCCGCCCGCACCACGGATCCTGTCACAAAAGGATTTCCATGGCCTGCTGCTGGCTTGGGTTGTTTAGCTTCTGTTTTTGTTGTTGTTGTTTTTTCTTTCTTTTTGTTATTCTTTTGTATTATTTTGTTGCTCGTTCAAGTTGGGAGAGAGGGGTATATTGGTGTGCAAGCAAATAGTTTATGAATGTGATATTGAGATATGTAAATATACAATCGTGATCAGTCTAGAGTGGGCGTGGCTCTCTCTCTCTCTCTCTCTGTGTACCTCTGAAGACCTGCCCTGGGGCTCTACTTCACTTCCTCTATCAGATTTAGTCTGCTTCAGAGCCTTGGGCGGGCATTGCTCAGTCGTTTCAGCTCGACTTCGTGCTTATAACGCTTTTTCAGTTGTTTTTGTTATTTTCTTCGTGTTGTTGTTGTATTTTATTATTCGCTTTGAGCCTTTCTCATGCGCTATGTTCGTGTGTGTGTTTTTTTTTTAAATTTCATTTTATGCATACTTTATTTTTATTTCTTTCATTATTAATCGCATGTTTACACACCAGAAACGCACCGTGCATTGGCGCATGTGTGCGTGCGCACGTGTGCGTGTGCGTGTGCGTGTGTGTGTGGGGCGTGGCTGACCCCGGCAGATTCTTTAAATTTCCAAACACGCATCGGGCGATGTTTTTTTCAAGTTTTTCTCCGCTTCGCGCGCCGGCATAATGAAGTGCGTTCATAAATCACATTAATTGCTCGCTAGATGGCGCTGTCAGCGTTCAATATGGCGACGCCTGCACACAGAGAACGAGAGAGAGAGAGAGAGGGAGTAGGAATTTAAATAGAGCAACAACATAAGAATGATAGAGCTGCAAAAGAAGAGATTTAGACGTGCAGCTCACGAGCTGAGCGCGCATCAAAGTTTAATTAAAATTTCGTTCAGCCAAAGTTGTTAAAATGTAATTTCGCATTGACAAAAAAGCAGAGCGAGAAGCGCAAGAGGGGAGCACAGCAGAAGAAAAGAACAAAGAACAGCTAGACAAACACAAACCAAATTGAACGCCAAAACCAAACGGAACGCATAAGAAGCGAGCGAGTTGAAGGCGCCCAACGGGGGGAGCTAGTGACAACTGCCAGCAGCAGGAAGGGGGTAAACGGAAAAGCTGCTGCCAACAGGCTATCCACACACACACACACACATACACACACACACACACAGTGCAGTGTATTATCAGTGTATTGTCATGCGGCACGCCCCTACGCCCAATTCCTGATAAAGTTCAAAAGTGAATGCTTTTTAGTTACACAAATTGCCAAACAAACAAATTCAGCTAACAAAAAAATAAAAATCTGCTCCACACACACACACACACGAACATGGGGCAACCGCACAACCACATGCTGCAACCACACACGCACACACACATAGACACAGCCCACTTACCGTCAGTGGCAGCGGCCGAGCTGGAGTTTTCAGTTTTTGGTTTGCAGCCACCCACAGCTGCAGCTCCCAATCTTTCCCCTACGCCCTGCGCGCCCTCGATTAGCCAAAGAAAAATCAGAAAAAAGCAAATAAACCTTTTATCCACCCCCCCACCCCCCCATCTCCCTCGTAAAAAAAGGGGGACAACAAAATCCGTGTAAGTGCGCCAAAAATATAACTGCTTTTAGTTTCCACTTCCGTTTTAATGCACCGCGCAACGCGGTCGCAATGCCCAAAAACTGCATTGGTCCAATTGAGAGACGACGCGAGATGTCTACTCTTGGCAGAGCACATTGACTATGTGCCGAGGCTTGTGGCTGGGCAGTGGAATCAATATAGAATATGATTCAAAATCAAAGAAATGACTGAAACTCTGATGAAGCTGTTACAGGATGCGGAAGGGGATTGAGAACAGATCTTAAAAGAGTAGGAATCTAGTTGAAGAAGGAGAAGGAGAAGGAGAAAAAAAGAGAGATTCAAAGGGAATATGGATTGAAATCGAAGTATATAGATAAGTAGCTTATAGAAACAGAATAGAAACACAATTGAAACAGAATGGAAACACAAGTGAAACACAATTGAAACAGAATTGAAAGACAATTGAAGCAGAATTGAAACAGAATTGAAACAGAACTGAAAGAACTACAATTGAATTGAAAGTAAAATATTGAAACGCTGATAATGGAGTCTTGCATTAAAAGTTTATTAATATGCCAATACGATTTCATTGAAATACTATAAAATATAAAGTAAAATAATATAATTAACATACAAAAATATAAATATATACTTTAAGTATTTTAGTATTCTAATATTCTAATCAATTTCAATATAAATTATGCATTGCGCACTCGAGTCGAGTAACATTTCCAAACGGCTCTTGAAGCCTTTCGCAATTGAATTGAAACTCTGAGGGAAACTCTGTCCCGTTTCGATAGCTTTAATTACTGGAACCGTGAGCACTGGGGAAAGCGTATATACAAAGCATGTTGCAGGCAGCTTCCCTTGCTTCCCGCTAACAATGCGGATCGTGGCTTTCGAGCTGGTCACATCGGTCGAGTTGTTTTGTTGCCTGGTTAGTTGGTTTGGTTCTGATTCGCCCAGGGTTGCTTGCCTTGTTTGGAGTTCGCACATTTGTCGAAGTTGTCGCGCTGCTGTTGGCATTGTCCTAGCTGCGGCTGCGACTGTGCTTAGCGCTGAGCTCTGGAGCTGGAGCCCAGACACAAGCCGAACGCCCACTCACATCCGACCTTCGGGCACTGCCAATGTCCGCTGACCAGACTGCGATTTGCACGTGTTTCTGTGTCTCTTATTGTGTGTGTATATGAGATATTTAATTTGATTTGTTTGAGTTTTTAAATTTTGAGAACTCCCAAATTAACAGAGAGTGTGTGTGTGGAGAGAGAGAGAGAGAGAGAGAGAGAGAGAGAGAGAGGAAGAGAGATTAGGCCAAGACGGACGGCAGGAGACAGCTGCACACGCTGGCCGAGCGGAAGTGCTGCCCCAAGCGGAAACACATTTTCAAATCTCTCGTGTGTGACGTAATATGAGCGACTTCCGTTTGCACTTTGAACATCCGGCGAGTGACACAGCGGTCTGCTTTTGTCCGCCAGCAAACAGTTGTCCAGCTCATCAAACTGCCAGCAACAGAAATATACAGATACACTCTGACTAATAGAGAAGAACTATACACTGGGAGAAATATAGGGGTATGTTGTTCAAGTTTACAGTTCTATAAGAATCGAGCATCTTTATCTATTATTCTACAAGCAATTTCCCCAAGTCTCCTTATGTTTCGTTCAGTGCATGCAGCTGGACAGCGTGAGCCCATGCGGGCTTTAAGCTAGTTATTTATGTTTTGGTCGATGCAATGAAGTTTTTGCCGAGCAAAAAGAACTAATAATTAAAAGGACGTGAAAAATAGGCCACTCAAGCTGCTGGAATGAATACTCGAAATCCCCATAAGATGGCCAGACATGAAATTGCTCTGAAGTTTTCTGGCTGGAATCGTAGTCGAGCGGCAGTCGAGGTCAACGTCATCCTTGCCCTCGCCTTGTGTCTACCCTACGCCATTTGGGCCACTAAATTATTCATGTGCATTCGGCTTGGATTGGGGTCGGGGCTGGGGCTGTGGCTGGGGCCAGGGCCGGGGCCGGGGCCGGGCCTAGTGCCATTTTACATGTGTTTCTCACGTGTTTTAATTAGTTTTGCAGAGTTCATCAACTGGGTGCACCAGCCAAAGAGCCAGCCAGCCCGAGAGCGGGCTCCGCACAGCCAGCACATTCCACAAAAGTTGTGAGTTATGGCGCTCTGCTATGGCAATGTCCTCGCAAATAATGAACATCACAAATCAACGGCTCGTCATTAGCACACAATGTTCAGCCAGGTCAAAGCCAAGCGCCAAGCGCCAAGCTCCCTCTCGTTGGCGTAGGAGTTGGTGCAGTTCTTTCGCTTCCAGGCTGTCCATAATTTTTCAGCCCAGTGAAGCAAAGGTGGCGGCCTCAGCGCTCGGCATACAAGTAATTATAGCAGCTGTTGACCAAATTAATTGTGCAGCATGTGAGCCAGCACACACACACACACAGAGAGAGAGAGAGAGAGAGAGAGAGAGAGAGAGAGAGAGAGAGAGAGAGAGAGAGACACTTTGCCTTAGATAATTTATTAGGGAAGCCTTAAAGTCTTTGCTGGAAATTCAATTAAAAATTCAGCCAAAAATTTATGCTCACTTTTCTGTTTGGCAGTTACCTGCATATACTTATAAACTTAACAGTAAAAACATAAATATTCCAGCTTGATTCCTGGAAACGACATCCTACTCAGAGTCAACGCGATTGCCCAGTGAAGCGGCTGACCACCTGCCTCAGCTTGGCTCTCGCTTCTTTAATTTAATAAAGCAAAAGGTCAACAGCGCACAGCAGGCCAGCTCAAGCAATTGAGCAAACATATATATAACAACTATTTACATATATCTGTGTATTTATGCTGTCATTGAAACCTTTTGATCTGCTGAAATGCTCAAGATTTATTTGAAAAGTTCACAGGCCGAAAGCGAGCTGGCAGCATATAATTGCCCGAAATATATGCTGAGAATTAACACGGGCTAAGCTCGAGCGACAGTTGACTTGAGTCGAGTTGAGTTGAGTTGAGTGTGGCCATGGGCAAGCTATCAAGCTTATTTATATTTATTTATATTATTTCTAGCTAGCTTCAAACTTGGCCTCGGCACGAAAATGCCACAAAAATTAGAATTGCGGCTGCTTGGCTAGCAGATACCCTGAGCTGTGCGAGGAGCTGATATTCCAATCATTACTTTCTTTGTTTTGAAAGTTAAGAAATCTCTATATAATAATATATATAATAATATATATAATAATATATAATACACAGTGAATCTGAAGTCACTCGCTCTTAGGCTATTCAAGTTGTGCTTGGAGAGCGAAAGAAAGCTATGGATTTTGATCGATAATAAGGGCTTATGGTGTATTTATATTTATTTATATTTTTAAAATTTTATTTACATATTTTTTATATATTTATTTGTATGTTTGTTTATTTATTTATATTTATTTCTATTAATTTACATTTGTTTATATTTTTTCTATTTATTTACATTTATTTATATTTTTTTATAATTACGTATATTTTTTTATATTTATTTACATTTGTTTCTATTTATTTATATTTCTTATATTTATTAACATTTATTTATAGTTTCTTATATTTAGGTATATATTTTTTTATATTTATTTGCATTATTTTATATTTTTTTATATCTTTATATATTTATTTATATTTGTTTTTATATTACTTTTTTTTATTTTTATATTTTTATATTTATTTACATTTATTTCCATTTTTTTACATTTATTTATATTGTTATATATTTATTTACATTGATTTATATTTATTTCTGTTTATTTATATTTATTTAAAACTATTTATTATTAATTATATTTTTTTATATTTTCTTGTATTTATTTTGATTTTAACAAATTTTAAAAATATTTTTATATATATTTCGATTTATTTTTAATGATAAATAATTTTTGTATGTTTGAAATTTCAAGTCTTTCCCATATCTGGTTTGGCTATATGGCTTTATCACCTCAGCTCATCAGCCTGCTTGCGAATATAAGTATATACTTCATAAGCTCTCCCTCAGCTTCTTCTCCCTGTTACATACATTGTCACATAGCCAATATACCCTCATTTCTCACACAAAAAAAAAAAAGAAACTCAAGAATGTTTTTATAAATGTCCGTGTTCGCATAAAGTTTGAAAATAATATCAATGAAATATATGAATGCGAACAGCTACATATATATACAAATACTTCTGTTTGCTATGTCATTTTTTGCCAAGCTTTGTTTTATCTGAGGGTAGCGAGCGCTGGAGATGCCCCCAGGTAATATCCAATCAGACTCAATCAGTTTGCCACATAAAGCGAAATTCGTAATTAAAACTTGCAAAAAATATATCTATATATAGATATATATATGTGTATATTAACATGCATATCACTGTGCACTCACACACACACGTACACACACACGCACACATGCACTCACACATAATTATAATTAATTTGGGGAAACTATGGCAGCGCATTTACCTGCAGGCGATTGGCGCCAGAAACCAGAAACTGAGCGCAACAAAAACTCAGCTGGCAACATGCAAACCGGAAGCTGTTTTCTCATTTCCGCTTTTCCTGCAACTCGCCCAAAAATTGCAAAATAAACATTTGGCTGATCTGAAGACGAAGAAGACTCGCATAAATCACAAAAGAAAAAGTGCATAAAAACTCAAATATTCCATAAACATGCACGAGTTGATGTTGCTGGAAATGGGAACACGCTTTATTTGGCATTTTGCTGCATTTTAATGAATGGCAAGACTCGCTTAAGCCTTGCGGCTAGCCCGATAATCAAATGCAGCTTAACGAAGCCAGCTTAATTTGGGCTTGATTAATTATTAATTTAATTGCTGAAGAGCATTGTGTGTGCGAGAGAGAGAGAGAGAGAGAGAGAGAGAGAGAGATATTAACTATAGAACTTTCTTTTGGCATAATAAACTTGAATATCTAAGCCATCAGTTCCGCTTGATATATGGCATATATTTTTGAATATGTGCTTCATTTTTGATATTTTTATATCGTTGCCTTCAACTGACTTTCGATGAGTATATATGGATATACGATGGATATACGCATGCCAGGCTCGAATTTAGCGAGTCTAAAACTTTGTAAAATACTTTGAATATTTCTTTAAGTATTTATTAGATTTGCAACTTCAAAGGCGAAACGTTTTCAATATATTTACATAGAAATAGAGGTCAGATTTGCTGCTATATATATGTATATATATATATATATATATATATATATATATATATATATATATCTGGCAAGGGCAAAGGCAACCCGAAAATTGAAGGCGATCAAACTCAACAGCAATTGAGGGAATACAAATAAAGTAAATGCCGGCTAAAATGAAATACATGAAAAGAAAAGAAAAATAAAAGTGAAAAGTAACAAGAATCAAAAGAGGAGCAAAACTTGTGCGAGTGTGCGTGTGTGTGTGTGTGTGTGCGTGTGTGTGTGTGTGTGTGTTAGCATGCGCTCAGGTGTGAAATTTTATTGAGTCGAAATACGAAATATATGCAAATTGCGAAATAATTTAATGGCGCGTTTAATTGGGTTTTTAGCGTGCACGCAACGATGGGAAAAATGAAAACATATCAAAAAAGCTGAGAGTGAAAGAGAGAGAAAAGAGAGAGCAACCCTAAGAAAACGGGCGCAGACCCAAGAAGGATTGCGACCGAGTCTGGGGCTGGGGCAGAGGGCTGATTGGAAAAGTTTTGGCATCTGGCAAAACGAATCAATTGAAATTGAGCGCTGCCGATGGGCGCTAATAAGAGCTTGATGTGCGGTTAATGGAGACCCACAAAGAGCGAAAGGTAGACGCAGCAAGAGAGAGAGAGAGAGAGGGGGGGAGGGGGTGTGTGTGTGGCAAAGCAGCTTTGATTTTTAAGTCGCTGGCTGAAAGTTTGATCATTATCGTTGCGCATGCAAATCGCTGGCAATTGCCAATTGCCAACATTTGACGAGCAATGAGCCAGCACGAAGCCAGCCAAGAGTCGAAGCGCCATAAAGAATAATACACTGCGCTCAAGCAGAGTGCGAACATTCTGAAGATGAAGCACCGCTGGAAGCTGGGCCAATAATCCGTTTCAAATGCACGCAATCAAAATTTACATGTAGCCAGGCTGGGAGCCAGGCAGGTGGCACAGGTACAGTTGTGCCCGAAAGGGCAGAGCGGCCAATTAGTGGGAGAGAGAATGATATCTGTATATGATAAGTGAGATAAGTAAGATCTCTCTCTCTCTCCTCTCTCTCTCTCTCTCTCTGGCTTTCACTCTCTCTCTCTCTAGCTTTCTCTCTCTCTCTCTATATTCAACTCATAACTCTGCTGGCTGTAACTAGTTTTACCTTAGTTAGCCTAGACTTGGACTAATTATCCGAGATATCCTTCCTATAGCAATGTGATCTCTGGCCAATATAACTTATAATCAAAGTCTATAACTCATTAGCAAGTTCTATGATATCGAATTTCAATTCAGTCTTCATATTTGTGAAGTAAACAACTCATGAATCAATTCGAACCTCCCCTTACGCCCCAATGCATGGAGGCAGCACTTCTGGCTCACTGAGTCTCTGTTTTTTTCGCCCCAGCCAGATCAGTCGACGCGACGTAACCGTGCCAGACTTCCTTTTACGGGGCTTTCAGAAGTCAACAAGCCTCAGACTCTCGAAGCTCTTGAGTTGAATGCTCGCCAGCAATGCGGGTGGCTGTCGGCCGAAGTTCTGGCAGTGATGGAAGCTGGAAGATGCCATCAGACGGCCATTGACTCTGGCCAATATCATATTGTGCAGCTTGATGGAAGAAATTGAATTAAATAATCGCAGAGAAAATTAAGTAGTTAAAAACAAAAATTATACTTAAAGACTATAGCGTGATAACTTATGCCTCGGCCTCACACTTTGACTGTGGATAGGTGTAGTCAGTCAGTCACAGGTACAGTTGTGCCCAACAAGTGACAACTGCCAATTAGTGGGCGTGGCCATCAGATAAACTAAGATAAACTTCTCTCTCTCTCTCTCTCTCTCTCTCTTTCTCACTCACTCTAGCTGCAGCTTTAACTCTGCTTCAGCTTGAATTCCCACCTGCTCGAGCTATCCATCAGTTAGTTTGCCCATAGACTTGACCTAGTTAACCCTCTTATAACTACTTTAGCTATGGCTAATTGAACACACTCAGCGACACAGAGAGAGAGAAAGAGAGAGAGAGGGGGCGAGCTCACTTGTCATATGACTTATAACTTCGATATCTATGGCTAAATGTCGCACCTGCTTGACTTATCTGTCAGTTGGTTAAGCTGTCAGTCGAGTTGCTCCCACTTGTTCTCTCTCTCTCTCTCTCTCTCTCTCTCTCTCTCTCTCTCTCTCCCTCCCTCTCTCTCCTGCTGCTCTGCTGCTTCTTTTTATTTGGTTTTTCTTATTTTTTATTTGCCTCGGCTAAGTAATATGCTGGAGACACTCGCCGTGTGCTCCGGCTGAGCTCGATTGCCTCGCCCTCGCCCTCGCCCTCGCCCTCGCCCTCGCCCTCGCCTCGGACTCGACTCGCGGCGCAGTTCTCAGCTCTTTTTTTTTCTCTCTTTTACAGCGCACGGCTGCCATTATAAATTATTATTCATGAGCGGATGCGGATATTGAAAAGTTTCATTTTGTTGTTATTGTTGTTGCTGTTGCTGTTACTGCTGCTGCTGCTCGCGTCTATCTTCATTTCAATTTTTACGCCGTTGACGTCGTCGTCATCTTCAAGCAGCCTTTTCGAGCTGCTGCGCTTGTTGTTGTTAGTCTAACTCTGAGACATCTCCACTGCTGCCCATATGTATACATATACATACATATACTATATATGTATATATACTATCTCTATGTCTCTGTATTATTTCTCTCTCTTGTGTGTTTGACGCTGCGCGTGTTGTTTGGAAATTAGATTTGTGCACGTTTCTTGTTTTCTATTTCCGTTTATCGGCATTTTTTTGCTGCTGCTGCCTCTATTCCTATTGTTTTTTTTTTTTATTTTATTTTCATTTTTTGGTAATTTATTTGCGGTTCTTGCAATACCCTAGCTGCTGCCCGAACCACAGATTTGCCGTGTAGTCTAACCGCGGCTTAAATTGATTTAATTGCCTGACTTTTAGGGAAGAGTTTTAGTTTAGTTTATGGAGTAGAAGTAAAGATAATTAGTATTAATAAAAAATTATCTTTAATGTACAATAATTATAAATATATATTAAATATATAATATATATAATATAATTAATATGTAGTAAAAATAATCATTATAAATATAGAAAAAAAAAACATTTTTAATTATATATACATATATATAAAACTAAAAGAAAAATAGTGTAAATTCAAATAATAAAAAATAATTAATTTAAAAATAGTCAATTGATATTGCATTTACATTTTGCTTATCTCATAATAATCATAAACAAATGATTACTTTTGCCTCTAGCGAAAGCTTCCAAGGGTAATCTGTTTGAGTCTAATTGGAAATGCCTGCATAGAGAAGTCATCGAATTCACAGTAAAGCAGACGAAGCTGTGGCTATCAAGTACTTTAGACAGCTCTATGGCAAGTCCATGCTATGTGAAGATCAGAAATCAAAGTCAAAAATAATTCTGCTGGGCAGTAAACAAACACAAAGCGTCGACGCTGCAGGGCTTGACAACTCAGCATCGATGCATTGCTCACAGTTTTCTCAGTCGAGTCAGGCCCGAAAGTAGCTCTGCTCCAGCTCCAGCTCGATATGCAGCTGAGTTTGTCCATTTTGCCGTTCACTTTTGTTCGCTCGCTTCCGGGTTGCATTTCAATTTGTGCCTGGACATGGGCTCGATGTCTCCTGCTGTTGTGTGTGTGTGTGTGTGTGTGTGTATTTACATCTGCTTATATACATAGCAGAACGCAATCGTATCTATGTCTATTATCTGTATCCACATCCGCAACCACAGCTGGCTGCCTGGCTGACGGCCCCCTTTGCTGTGCTGCTTTAAAATTGATATTCCATTGACGTTTGGCGACCTACTCCAGGGTTGCGCCCGGCACCAGCTCAAGTTATTTATGTGCTCGTTTACAACTTTCTTGTTGTTGTTGTTGTTGTTGTTGCAAAAGCCAGCAAGCCACATTGATTGAAATAAACTTTCGCATTGTGTTATTTCGGGGCCTCATGTCATAGCCATATCTCTGGCTCTGTCTCCACCCCTCTCTCTCTCTCTCTCTCTCTCTCTTTCTCGCTTTTTGAAGCCTTTTCACATGCAGCTTCAACTTTTTAATCAAAGTTCGAGCCGCGGCCCAGGCAATTAAGCGATTGACTCTCCGCCAAACAGCTCTGGCCAACTTCATGTTAACTGATTTAATCTGGCTTATAACTTTAGGCCCGCCAGCTGACCTTCATCAGCGGCGAGCAACTGCAGTCATCAATTTTAGCCACCTTCCAGCGGCATATATGCACGCTCATATTTCACACACACACACGCACACACACACACTGCTGCGGTTGGAGCCGAAAAGTTCTCGGGGCAAAACCTTTGCCGCTGATCTAATTTAAATGAGCGACTCGTGCGCCTTTGCCTATGCATAAAGCGCATAAAATCTCATACAGCAAACCGGATATGGCTTTTTATGGCATTAAAGTAGAAACGTTAGGCAGGCTGGCGGCTGGCGGCTGGCGGCTGGCGGCTGGCATCCACTAGCCCTAGCCCTGGCCCCAAAAGCTGACCCGGTAAAAAGCATTGAAATGCCAAAACGGCCGCAAAGCGAACTGCAAAATTGAAATATTTTGATGTTGGCAGCAAGTTAATGTAGACCAGCAGCAGACCCAAGCACACACACACACACACACACACACACACACACACACACACACACACACATACACGCACACACACGTGTTGAATTATAATAAACCAGCAATGGGCTGCACAAATGCCGGAAATCGGTAGTGAGACGAGCAAACCTCCTGCCCCACACAGAGCGTGAACCTGGGCCACCCAGCCCGCAGGCCGGAGCACGTATAATATACGGGCACACGTACGAGCGAGCTATGTGTTGGTGTGGGCGTGGCCGTGAGGGGAGGCGGGAGGGCCTTACTTGTATTAATATCCATTAGATTTATGTTTAGCAAATGTAACCACAGAAATTACACTTTAAAGTCAAAGTCCGGAGAGCCCCAGCCCCAGCCCCAGCCCCAGCCCCAGCCCCAGTCGAAATGAGCTGCAATTTTTCGTCGATATCGAAATGCGAATGCCTCTCCCTCTCCCTCTCTCTCTCTCTGTCTCTGTCTCTCTCTCGCATTAGATATTGCTCCAGTTGTTTTAATAGCAAGGGTTGGCCCTCATAATTAAACGGCCCGCCCTCTCCATCTCCATCTCCATTTCCATCTCCATCTCCATCTGCAGCCCCCTCTCCCGTTCGCTCACCCTCTGACAGTCGCTGTTGAAAGGCTGCCTCGGCACGTAAATGGGCCATACATAAAGGGCCAGGCCCATTTGGTTGGGAACTTATGGGGCCTGGACTTTAACACTTTGGTGCCACATTAAGACTGCAAATTGTTAAACGTGGCACCTGAAGCAACCTTGAAGACCCCGGCGACCCAGCCAGCTGCCGTAATCTGGCCTGGCTCGGCCGGGCGTTGCCATTGGCCCATTACTTAAGTTCATTAGCATCTCAGAGCAGCGCTGGCTGGTCCGAAAATTGACTTTAATGTGTGGAGGTGGTGTAGTGGATGCTGCGGTGCGGCGTGGTGTGGTAGAGGCCAGCGGTTAACAGACAATTGCCACTTGCCACTTAACATGAAATTGACTTAAGAAAATTGCATCAGACAGCTCTAGCCAGCGGGTCACATGCACAGCAGGAAAGACCTCTGATATATATGCATATATATAGAAATATTTGGCAATCTCTCTTAAGCATCTTAAGAATATTAGCTTGTAGCACATGTGCTACAAAGCTGTTTATAGCTTAAAGGGCAGGCATAGCTAGAGCTCTTTCAATGCTTACCCCATCTTCAGGCTGCCTAATGAAGCTGATGATGACTAATGAAAATTGACTTCTGAAGCATTACAAGACGCAATTTTATAGCTCGCTTCGTTTTAATGTCTGCAACAGACATGAAAACCATTTAGATCGTGTGATTGTAGAGCTAGATAGAATGGCTAGACTGTCGAGCTGGCTTTTATAGCTAGCTTCTAGAGATATATATGTAGTCTAGTTAAATTTCAGAGCCAGATTGTGTAGCTAGAATATACAGCTAGCTAGCTAAATTCTATAGCTAGATTGTATAGCTAGATTATTGGAAAGCTTTCAGTTAGTAGCTGACTTTTAGTGAGTTTGATTCCATCAAGTTCAACTGCCGAAGACAGTCGCGTTAAATGCATTCACAGAGAAAGCAATTCTCCGGGAATATTTGTAATGAAAGCATTTAGAAACTTCATAAACAAATCTTATCTTTAAGCCCGACCCGACCACAACTACAGGGAAAGCACCAAGCCTGTCAGGCTGCTAATTAAAATCAGGCTGGCTTCAGGTGGGGTCTTAAAGTGCAGCAGGCAGTGCTCAATTATAAGCGGAGTAATCATAAGGCATTCAAGCAGTGGAAGTTGCAGAGTGAAGCGTCGTGGAAATAAATAAAAATATGTCAGCTGCACTCAGCTGGGCCAACTTCCTGGCCAATTGACGCCAGGAAAATAGATGGGACTTGGCCAAGCCAAGCCAAGGCGAGGCGAGGCGGGGGCGAGGTGAGCCAAGGCGAGGCAAGGCTCTGGCAATGGGAATTCGATGCCAGCTGTAGATTTTCCTTATTGATGACTGGCAATGTTGTTGACATTATTTGTGCGGTCGACGCGACGCCAGCTGGTCGCCATCGATGCAAAGTTGTTGACGCGCAAGTGTTGCACATGCAACTCAATTCAATTCCATTTCTGTCGCCCTCAACAAAAGGCCGACTCAGAGAGAGAGAGAGAGAGAGAGAGAGAGAGAGAGAGAGAGAGAGAAAGAGAGCGAGCGAGGCATATTAAGCGGCACAGCATCATTTGCCCATGAGAATCAAAGTCTCGATTCTCATAAAAATGATTCATGATATCGCATTATTTCCGTATCATTTGTAATTTCCAGTTTCCTGCTTATTTTCACCACCCACCCACACAGAGAGAGAGAGAGAGAGAGAGAGAGAGAGAGAGAGAGAGAGAGGGAGAGCGAAACTAGAAGGCGAGGGCGCAGCATGGGGAAGCTGCTGCAATTACTATCTATCTGGTATTTTATAACTTTTGTGCGCGTCGTCGTCGTCGTCGTTGGCTTTCCGCTCGCTGCGCACCTCTTGCTGATTACAGCGCCAAAGTCAGAGTCAGAGTCAGAGTCTCAGTCGCAGTCGCAGTCACAGTCACAGTCATAGAGCTACAGTTTGCCTTCATCATCATCATTATCATCATCGAGTTGTCGTTGTCATCATCGTTACCATTCTTTGTTCGCCTCGCTTTAGATATCTTTGACTCCGTATCTGTGTGTGTTCGCCATTTTTGTTGTAGTTTTTGATGAACATTTAATTGAATTCTCTTACTACAGCGCGCTTTGTCTTAAACTACCACACACACTAAGAGAGAGAGAGAAGGAGAGAAAGAGAAAGAGCGATAGAGAGGGGTGTTTGCCACCCACACATACTCTGGGCTACAATATCTGTTCGCGTTGGCATTGGCCAAAAGTTATGCGACTTTTCGTTTCCGTCTAATTAAAATTACAGTTGAAATATGCTCGCACAGCTTTAAGCAGCTTTAATCAGCCAAAAGCTGAAATTTAGCTTTAAGCTTGAGCTAAAAAAGCTGCTGTCGACGCCTGCTCAAGCTGCAGCAGCTTCTAGCTATAGCTGGTTCTGACTGAAGTCAGTTTTAGTAAATGAAGTTGCTATAAAGTTTCATATTTAGCCATGACTGATTTGAACTAGTTCAGTTTGGAACTTACTGAGTGACAGCTGATTGATTGATTGCCATTAGCAGGTTATGGGTATAGTCCATCAGATTCAGAGAGATGAGCTCAACTGAAGTGAGTCAGTTTGTAAATGTTTTGTCAAGTTGCTCAAGTTGCTAATTGAACTAGTTCAGTTTGGAACAAAGTGAAGGATAAAGCATTCAATGCATAATAAATTGATGGACTAGAACGTTAGATTTTGAAACAGAAAAAAAAAGTTATTCATTTGCAAAATGAACTAGTTCAGTTTGGAACAAAATGAAGGATAATTCGATGCATAATTGATTGATCTACTAGAATGTTAGATTTGGAAACAGAAAAGAAAAACTTATTCATTTGCAAAATGAACTAGTTCAGTTTGGAACAAAATGAAGGATAATTCGATGCATAATTGATTGATCTACTAGAATGTTAGATTTGGAAACAGAAAAGAAAAAGTTATTCATTTGCAAAATGAACTAGTTCAGTTTGGAACAAAATGAAGGATAATTCGATGCATAATTGATTGATCTACTAGAATGTTAGATTTGGAAACAGAAAAGAAAAAGTTATTCATTTGCAAAATGAACTAGTTCAGTTTGGAACTGAAAGAATGATCGCTGATTGATTGATTGATTGATCAACTAGTTAAGTAAAATTTCAACTTATGCAATTCTCCTCATACTGTTCTCGTTTTCCACTGCCCACAAGTTAACCCCGCTATAACTCGAATACTTTTGCTCTGATTGATATACAAGTTTGGTCCGACTTAAATCTAGTATGATAAAATTAAACATTCTAATGATTTTCTATATAAGTACGAAGCCAATAGAGTATCTCTTCCTAGCTAAATACAATCTATAGCTCAAACTACGCACTGAATTCTAGCGACATATGCGAAAGTTTCGCCGCGCAGCGACCTAGTTAAAGTTAATTCAAATAACTCGATTGCAAAGCGTTTCGTGTGCACTTGTTGAACTAGTTCCGACTCATTGGTTCGCAGCGCTTGCACGTAACTCTCCTCATTTAAAGTTTCAGCTCCATACGCAAATAAGCTGTATTTAAAGAAAGCAGCTAGCTCTCTGCTGTCTCTCTCTCTCTCTCTCTCTCTCTCTCTCTTTCTCTCTATCTCTGTCTCGCTGTCAACAGCAACGCAATATCAAATGGTGAATAGATAAAAACAACATGACTTAATGAGTGGTATTTATTTTTATGCTAATTACTTTCGAATAAGCAGCACTTGCCGCTGCCTCTGCTGCTGCCGCTGCCTCTGCTGCTGCCTCTGCTGATGCAAGATGCAACTGCGGCAGTTACAAAGTTCGCTCTAATGAGCGACAAACAGACAGCGACTGAAGGAGCAGCCAAGCCGCACCCAGCCGTGCCAATGCCAATGGACGATGGGTGAGCAATAATTGTTGTGAAATTTCCCATGAGCGGGGCCCAGCGAGTTAATAGCGACTGCGACTGCGACGTCAGCAGCATCAGCATCAGCATGAGCGTCAGCGGCGACGTTTGTATAAAGTAAATGCCATTATACAATAAGCAAGTTGTGCTGTAAATATTCTTGAAATGTACAAAAGCACTCGCGCTGAAAGCCGTAAAGTATGCAATATGACAGCGCATAAAGGATACGACTGCGAGCAGCAGCTGCTGGCAGGCCAGAGCTCAGCTCCTGCAGTCCAAGTCCAAGTGAGAAAAACAGTAAATATATATATGCTAAAGATGAAGAAGAAGCAGAAGTAAAAAAAAAAAAAAATAAGAAATAAAAACACAACAACTTAATTACCATGCTGGCTCACACAGCGGCCGCTATTAAGAGCCAGCCGAGAGTCTCAGTCAACATCAAAGATAAACGAGCAGCCCCTAGCTGAGATTATTTCTATAGCGTGCACTCTACATATACATATATATATATATATACATTTATATACAGTTACCCGCTGACAATACTCGGCCAGTAATTGAGTTTTAGCAGCTGCCTGCGGAAATTAACAACTGATTGTCGTCGGCCGCGTGCTGAGCTGAAAGTTGCAACCGCTTGACCGCTAGCCGCTCATCACCCCCAACCCAAATTAATAAAAACTAATTAAAAACATTATTAGAATATGCTCCTTAATGTTGTGGATATATAGATGGCACAAACGCTGGAGCATCGCTGTGAACACTCAAAAATCAGTACACACCACGTTCACACTAAGAAAAGGTGACTGCCCAGACGTAACACTCGGACATACAATACCGAGGGCTAATAAAGTTAACTATCTGGGAGTCACTCTGGACAAGAGACTGACGTACGGTGCCCACATAAGCCAGATGGTGAAGAGGTGCCAATTTAAATTAAAAAAACTTGATTGGATGCTAAGGAGCGAGAGTAAACTGTCTCTCTCAAGCAAAAGGATTATTTATAACGCGATTGTGGCACCAGTGTTCACATACGCTATTCCACTATGGGGATCAGCTGCCCAAACGCACATTAAAAAAGTGCAAATTTTGCAGAATAAAGCTCTAAGAAAATGGACCGGAGCAGAATGGTTCGTAAGAAACGCAACGCTTCATACCGACCTTAAGATGCCGACAATAGCAGAGCTCATAGGCAGACATAGTGCAAGGTACACGGACAGATTGGAAGCGCACCCAAACCAACTGGCATCTAATCTGGTCAACAACCAATGTAGGAGAAGACTTAAAAGACTGCATCCCCTCGATCGTCGGGGAATTTAAATTTAAAAAAAAAAAAAAAAAAAACTACATATAAATTAGAATAATTATAACAGGCGTACCTGCCAAAAAACAAATGTTAAGGGAAAAAAGATAAATGCGCTATAGAGTCTCTGACAACAAGCAGCAAATAAATTCACTTGAGACTAAAAAAAAAAAAAAAAAAAAAAAAAAAAAAAAAATGTTGTGGATATATATTGTGTAGCTTTATTCCCGTTTTAAAGCCACGACCATTGGGAACTGGCGTCAATTTAGCTTTGACTTCTCATCGAACTGCCTTCCACTTCGCCTTCAGCCAAACTCGGCCATATTTTATGGCTGAGCAGAGCTTGAAGCTAAGCTAGCTACAGCTTAACATTTAACTCCTAATTTTATATATTATTAATTTAGCATAAATGTGATTGAAATGAATTGTCATAAAATATTTGTATATAATACAATTATTGATTACACATAATATATTATTTGAAATAAATTTAAGTCTGTTTGCAAACTAAATTTAAGAAACTTCGAGTGCCTACGGCTGTATGCAGGACTGACGTGTTCAATAGCTAGGAGTGGTTTGGCTTGTGGAGACTATAGAATTAAGTTATGAAGTCTGAGGCGCAAAATAATAGCTGAAGATATTGGCATACAGCACAGATGAGACGAACTTTAGCTGAGCTAGACCAACTCTGATCAAGATGCTATGCATTCAGCCATGTCCCAGGCTGAAGAGCGCATAACGAAGACAGTTCGTTATATTATATGCATGCATTATGTGCACGGTTCCTACTTGATCTCTTGATGCGATCACTAAATGGAATATGGGCCATTTATGTAACACAATGTAAAGAAATCCGAAACATAATATGTATTTACATACAAATCAAATTTAAAATGCAAATCAACTTGAATCTCAAGCAAAATTCAGCTATAAACGAACGACAATTCCATAAATCAAATCAAGGCTTACAGGCCTTAACTCCCCTTCCCTTCGCACTTCAGGCAACCAAATTGAATTCCAGATCAAGTCAGTTTGACTAACAGCCTCTATTTACGCACTTCAAGTTTCAATTGAAGTTTTTAATTAAGTTTCTTATAGACTAAAAAAAAAAAAAGAGAAACGAAAATAAAGTTAAATGAAGGGGAAAAGTTAAGGGAAATTCTCTTAGTGTCACAGCTGATTCTTGCGCTTGCGGCCAGGGCGCACGGCGTAAACGCTCTGGGGCAGCGGGCCGTTGGGCAGCAGCTTGCCGGAGCGCGTGGCGGCCAGGAGGCGGCGTTCGTGGACCTTGCGATGCTTGGTCAGGTGATCGGAGCGGGCGAAGCACTTGGCGCAGAAGTCGCACTTGTAGGGCTTCACGCCCGAGTGGGAGCGGCGGTGGCGGGCGAGCTCGTCGGAGCGCGAGAAGCGCCAGCTGCACTCGGGCCAGTTGCAGGCGTACGGCTTCTCGCCCAGATGCCGCCGCAGATGGGCCTTGAGGTGGGCGGGCTTCGCGTAGAGCTTCTCGCAGCTGCCGAAGGTGCACAGATAGCCCTTCTCCCCGGCCGCATTGTGGCCGAGCTGCAGCGGCGTCGCTGCTGCTGTGACTGCGACTGCCGTCACTGCTGCCGGCGAGCTGGGCGCAGCGAGGCGCAGATTGTTGTTGCTCTCCTGCAGGAAGTCGTCGCACATGTCGGTGCAGAGCGGCGTGCGCTCTGGCAGGATGTCGATCAGCTCGGGTATTTCCACAAAGTGATCCAGCAGCCGCTGCTCCCAGTCGCTCAGCTCTGGTGGCGTGGCCGACGACAGCTCGTGGGGCTCCAAGTCGAAGAGTAGCTCCTCGCTGCTGTTGCTGTTGCCGCAGCAGCTGTTGCTGTTGTTGTTGTTGTTGTTGTTGTTGTTGCTGTCCAGGCTTATGATGCCATAGTAGTCCATGCCTCCAGGCTCGTAGCCATTGCCGAAGTTGACGTCCGCATAGCAGCAGTCCAGCTGCTGCTGCTGCTGGTGGTGCTGGTGGTGCTGGAGATGGAAGAGTTGCTGGTCGAAGCAGTCGGCTCCGAGCATGGCCGGCTCGTCCAGCTCGCTGTAGAGCTGCTGAAAGGCGCCCGTCGCAAAGAACTCCATGGGAACAAATGAGCCCAGCGCTGGCCCTGTCCAAATATTTATGCCCGCAAATCGCCCGGACTCTCGCTCTGGACACGCTCGAGTGCGAGCTCGGACTGATACTCGATATGCGTAGCCGCAGATAGGCCGCGGCACGGAGTCGAGCGCGCGAGATCCCTGTGGGAATAATTAGCCAGGGCGACATGCAAATGGATCGCAGTGGGCAATTTGCAGTCGATTCGATCTTCGTTTATCTAACCCGTTCGCTGGCGTCATTAACGGCAGCAACAACAACCACATGGCCACATGTCGCCTCGAGACGAGCCACACATGTGCCACACACATACAGAGACATGCTGATACGGTCGGAGATGAGCAGCTGTTGCTGCATGTGTGCAACAGCGTGCCAAGCGGTGTCAGGCGGGTCGTCGGCGTCGGCGTCGGCGTCGGCGTCGTCATTGTTTACGGCACCTGCTTACGCGCCGGATCCGGCATGTGCAGCCCGTGCGCCAGCCCTGGCCGCACTTATCACTGCTCTGTCCCGCTCAACTCCCCAACGGCAATTGCTGTGAACTTTAATCGTGTTTTTGGGTTTTCTATTCTGCCAGCGGCAACAACAATTAGTTAATGATCAACAAACAAATTTTGTTCAGCTAATTTACGCTCCCCCGGGAGCCAGAGGCGAGATCGCACAGAAAGTAATGTGAATAATGTGAGAGAGTGCGTTGGCATTGGCGAGGAGACAGAGACAGGCAGAGGGAGATGGGTAGAGAGATGCGAAGGAGTAAGAGAGACATAGCATAATCAATGCTGATAAGGCTAGAGCAGGAGAAAGATGGTACAATCGAGTAGTATATACTAATGTATACTATATACATTATTACTAGTCATTATTGGATTTGCATGAAAAATATCTTTTTAAAGCTGTTTCTAATGCATCTTTAACGATAAATATTATATATGTTACTATATATAAAATTTAATTTAATTATTTTTTACTATATATTTCATTATTATATATAAAATTTTATTTGATTACCTAATTTAATTTATAAAAAATATATATTATATTTTATTATATATAAAATTTCCATCACATCTGTTGCCATGCAAACTTCTCACGCAGACATCTGGAATCGACTGTTGCAAATGGCTGGACGACGCTTGAATATGTAGGTATAGAAATACCTATTAAGTCCATTGTTCAATGAAGTCCAACACAGAGTATTTCATAAATATATCTGAGAGCTGCTTTAGATTGATTGCAATGAAATCTAGTTTACCAGTGAATGGAATATTATCTTGCCAAATACCAGGCAAACAGTCAACGATAAGCTCAACATATTCCTATTAGAAGATAATAGAAAATATATAATAATAATTATTATAATCATAATAAACAAGCGATCAACGACACAGCACTACGAACAGCAAACTCTACTCTGTCTCTAACAAACTTGCCAGCAGCAACTCCGCCGCAGAAGAAGAGCCTTCAAGAGCCTATGTCTATCACTTGCTTGCCGAATCACTTCAGTCAATTTTCAATTCAATAGTGTCACCTTCAGCCCACCTTCAGCTTCTTCTACACGAATGAGGAAGTCTAGCCTAGAAGCCTTGGCATTCCAGACTCCAGTACAAGTCGCTGCATGACAACAGCAAACTAGAAACCCATTTACAAATGCAAGTTATAAAATTTTATAAAATATATATATTGATAAATATATTTATATATTTATATATCTAGATATGCTAGATATGCATCACATCTATCTTAAACAAGCTAGAATACCCTGCTAGTTGCATTCGCTTTCAACAATCCCCACTCATATATGACTGCATATTCATCTTTGGCCTTTCGGGCCATTTCAAGCCAAAAATACAATTTAATTTGAATAAATTCTTGCGGCGCATTTGAATTGAAGTTCATAATTGTTATATAGTCGTGGCTGGATTCAGGGCATTCAGTCAGGGCTCCGCTTTGTGCATGAGAGCTCAGTGGCATTAGTTCATTAGTTCGGCTGCCTGGCAGCAGATACATCTCTAGAGCTGGCTGCCAATGGGCTTAAATGGGCGCATAAAAGGCGCACAGTCAGGCGGCGTATAGCGATTAGCTCGGCTCGACGCCCAAAATGCCAGCCACGCCCATCGATTGGCGCTGCCGCTGACATCCATCCGATACACACGCTGCCAGCTCCAGCTCCAGCTCCAGCTCCAAATTAACATAAATTTTGTGCGGCAAACGCTGAAATTTACTTTTGCATGTTGTGTAATAATCAGGCGGCTGTAAATCCTTGCAATAACCACAATCAGTTCACAGTGCCCCGCACCACCCCCAACCTGGCACGCCTGCAGCCCTCCAGCCCTCGGCAGTGTCACACTTGGGGCCTACGTGGAGTCATTTGGTGGGCGTCGCGCTTAGCGCTAATTGAAATTGTAAAAATCAAAGGGGGCAGCAGCATTAAAGAGGACTTAAAGGATAACAACGGCTGACAGCCACTTGGCTGGGGCAGTTTGTAATTACGAGCGTGTACTTTGATATTAATTATATTTAATTTGTCGCTGCCTCGTCTCGAACTGCCTGCCTGCTGCCTGCCATTGCAGAGAAAGAAGCCCAGACAAAGCGAGTGGAATACTAAATACATATAAACAGACAAATAGTAATGCAGACTGAGGCAGTGGGTGTGGCTGGAACTGTCTCAGTTTACAGTTTCATTTGATTGCCTTGTGATGCTCTACTGTACTACTCTATTTAAGGTGTACTTTAATCTACAACAGAACTATTTAAAGAGCGAAAGCAATGAAGAAGGAACTGCCACTGTTTATAGTCGAATTTGATTCTCCTTCTTTGGTATTACTTTCTCTTGTCTTCTCTGCTCTTTTCCTCTACTATGTTACCTTCTCTTTTCTTTTCTTCTAGTGTATTACCTCGCATACCAAACTCTCCCCTCCTCTGCTCTCCTCTACTCTAGTCTAATCTAATCTAATATACTCTACTCTACTCTACTGCTACTCTACTCTACACTACTCTACACTACTCTCACCTACTCTACACTACTCTACTCTACTCTACTCTACACTACTCTACTCTACTCTACTGTACTCTACTCTACTCTACTCTACACTACTCTACTCTACACTACTCTACTCTACTCTACTTTACTCTGCTCTACACTACTCTACTCCACTCTACTCTACTCTACTCTACACTACTCTACTCTACTCTACACTACTCTACTCTACACTACTCTACTCTACTCTACTGTACTCTACTCTACTCTACTCTACTCTACTCTACTTTACTCTGCTCTACACTACTCTACTCCACTCTACTCTACTCTACTCTACACTACTCTACTCTACTCTACACTACTCTACTCTACTCCTACTCAACTCTACTCAAGCCTACTCTACTCTACTCTTATTTACTCTACTCTCTTCTCCTCTCCTCTACTACTACTCTAGTATAGTCTACTCTACTCTACTCCATTCAACACTTCTCTCCTCTACACTACCCTACTCTACTCCTAGTCTACTCCTACTCTACTCTACTACTCTCCTTCAGTCTACTCTTCTACTATAGTCTACTCTAGAGAAGATTCTACTCTACTTATCCCCTTTTCTCTCCACTCTATGTAATTGATATATATAGATATATAGATAGTATAGTAAATATAGAATAAACAACAATGTAGCTACTGATACAGCTTCAGCTACAGATATAGATACAGCTACAGCTAAAGATACAGATGTTTTATATCAAATATTTTGATGGCATAAGCAGCAAATGCAAATACAAATACTTTGTAAGACAGAAAACATCATCTGTATATGTATGTGTGTGTATGTCTATCTGTGTGTGTGTGTGTGTGTGTGTGCTGGCTTTCATGTTTATATGCAGTTATAGATACTGTTATTTAGTAAGTGCTTGGCTCGAGTGTCATCTTGCAATGCGATTGAGACAACGCTCGACATGACAACATTGCAGACGGCAACAGGGCATCAATCTAAATTATTTGGCGCCCAGCATCAGCAACAACAACAACAACGACAACAACAACGACAACAACAACGACAGCAATGACAGCAACAAAACACTGTGGCTAGAACTTTGGCATTTGGTGGTTTATTTGAGAGTTGAGATAACATAAATTAGTATGCCGCTCAACTGCTGGAGCTGGCGCTCGCCTGCTCGCCTGCTCGACAGCTCACCAGCTCGAGCTTGGCTCAGTGGAAATTCCTTGAATGTTTCGTGTTGCTGCATCTGTATCTTTGGATGTTTTGCTGCAACCGCATGTACGTATCTGCATGCGGACGGATACATGGGCAACTGTAGCTGCATGCGAATGCGAATGCGATTGTGTGCACCGCAAGTGTCATAACGGGAATTATGCATAAAATTTAACTGTAAATTGCAGACGGCAAAATGTTGTCAAGCATGCAGGCAAAGACGACCACAAATTTAAATGCATGTCAGACTATTTTCTGGCAGCAACGTTATCCCAAAGTCCAAAGGATTTGGCCAATGCCGCAAGCCCCAAGACCCAGCAACAAATGAGCTCCGAGCATTTGACAGGTGCGGCTCTCAGATGCCTTCAGAGCAGGACACTCACACACAGACACATTGATAGAGAAAATGAATCAAAAATAAAACAGAATGGAGAAATCTTAAAGCAGAGACAACTTACACAGATGCAAACAGAAGGAGAAACAAAAAAAAAAAAAAAGAAAAGGAAAAACTAACTAACAAGCAGCTGAAGAGAAAACAAATCGGTATTTATTTATTATTTCGAATATCACTTTGGCACGTTTGGAACGCATTCGGATCGGTTGCCTGGCACTTGCCGCTTGCTGCTTGTCAATAGCAGCTGAGCTGCTTGTTTTCATTGGATTAGGCAAGTTTTCTTTTGCATTCAGGCTTCAAGATTCTGTTGGCCAGCAACGGACGACCGCACGGCACGGCATGGCACGGCATGGCATGGAGATTTAACCAAAAACGGATGCAAAAGCAGCTTAGGTTGCGTCTAAATTAAAAGGACATGCAGTGAGTGAGTGATTAGGATAACTTGGTCAGCACAAAATGTATATATATAGAATATGTATATATATATTTATATATATATATATATATATATATATATATATGAGCATGTCGCTAGCTAGCCAGCCAGCTCAATGGAACAGATTTAATAACGATAGAACAGTTGCTTGACAATTTGTAAGCCAATTCTATGCTTGTGCTGCTTTGTGTTGTAGATATAACAATGCACGAAATCTGTGTGCTTTGTATAACAGTTCTGCTAGCTGACAAAGTGGCTTACACAATTAAATATACTCTAGGCAATTGAACGGATTCTTAATTCATAAGTTAACCGAGTTCGATAATGCTTGGCTTAGTATAACAGTTTGTATAACAGTTTGTATAGCAGTTTGTATACCCGTTTGATAATGTATAGCTGATGCCTAATTAAGCACACTCATATGGCGGAGAAATTAGTGCAACAAAAAGTATAAAAAAGTATAACAGTTTTGTTTAAGTTTGATGTATAACAGTTTTTATTTTAAATTACATATGTCACTCTCATATGTCACTTTCATATAACTGTTCAGCTTAGCTTTCGTACAACAGCGTGGCTACTATAACAGTATAACAGTATTATGATATCATTATTAATTCCAGTATAACAAAATTAGTGTAATAGTTCTGTATAACAGCTCTAGTATATAATTGCATACATTAATTTCATATAATAGTTTGCTAAAACAGTTTGATTCAACAGCTTGGCCAGTATAACAGTATAACAGTATAACAGTATAATGGCTTAACTATTTACTCCAATTCATAATTAGTCCCATCCACGTCCACTTGGCAGGCGGCACACTCCAATTAATTAATCAATTTAGCTTATTTGCTGGCAAACTTGAGGAATGCCCAAAGCTTGGACTGCTAAATCGAGTTCGAGTCGAGTCGAGTCGAGGCGAGGCGGGCCAAGTCCCCAAGTATCCCCGAGTATGTTTGGCTTCGGCAACAGGTCAAAAGTTTTTAGCCAACTATCAAGTCTGGGCCGAGAGCGAGACACAGAGGGCACTTAGTTAGCTAGTTAGCACTGATGTTGTTTTTTCTCTTCTTCTGCTTCTTGTTGTTGCTTTTTTGTTGCTTTTTTGCTGTGCAAAGTTTTAATAAACTCGCAAGCGACAATATTTTGCGGTCGCCCCGAACTGCAGATAATAATTTGATTTTATGTGGCGCGTACGCGACTCGAGAGCAATTTGTTATATTTACAAAAGAAAGCGAACTTCAGCTTAAACTTAAAGTTTGCGCAAAGTTGCGTCAGAGAACTTGGCCAACACTGGGCAGGGTTGCCCACTGGACAGCAGATAAAGTGAGTGTGAGTGAGTGTGTGTGTGTGTGTGTGTGTGTGTGTGTGTGTATAAGTATATACATATATTATGTTTAACAGAAGCTGGGAGCTGGGAGCTGGCGCTGGGGCTGGGGCTGGGACTGGGACTGAGACTGAGATTAGGTGAGATGCAAACATAATCCAAAGACAAGTGAGTTAACTGCCTTGACCCAATTTAATTAAACATATGTATTCGTGTTTGTCTGTGTCATGTTTGGCCCGCTCGCTATTTGTGTTATGTTCGCACCCGAAAGCTTAGTGAGATGAGAGCAGCGAAAGCCAACGGCCGCGGCCCAAAGTTTCAGTTTGGCCAACTTCTTTGGCTGGCGAGGCGAGGCGAGGTGAGGCGTGGCGAGGGGCGCATGTCAAAGCTAATGACAATAACAGCTACAGGCTGAAGAAGAAGAAGTGTTGCCATTGCTGATGTGAGCCTTCTGATTGCGTCTACTCTGCATGTGTGTGTGTGTGTGTGTGTGTGTTAGCCGGGTTAACACAAACACACTCGAGCCACGTACACAGAACATTATTGTAGCCAAAGACAGCAGCGACAGCAGCCAACAATTAGTGTTGACAGACATTGCACTCGGGCAAAGCCCCAAAGGAATTTGAGCGCTCCTCGCATACACACCAAATGTGTACGTGTGGGTGTGAGTGGTGTGATTGTGTGAGTGTGATTGCGGGTGTGAGTGTGCCACAAATGGCCAGGCATGTAATTTGAATGCTGCTCTATGAGCCAGTTTGCGTCAGCTCCGACGGAACACAGTTAATTGCAATAAAATTTAAATATTGCCAGAAACTATGGCAACTCTGGCTGGCAAAACTTATTTATTTGCATCCTGCTTGACAGGACATGCGGCTGAAATAGTCTTTGGAATTGATTCGATGAGCGATTGATGTGATACGAGTGAGTTGACAAATATAGAATATATATTAGCTATATTGAATTGGGTTTTCATAGCTAAATGAAGAAATTAAAAAAGCTATTTAACAGTCACTTTGACAGGCAGTTGAAGGCTGCAATACAGATGTGATGTGCATATAAATAGAATATGGCAGAGAGAAGAACAGAGAGATGATAATTCAGATTCTGAATGTACTACAGATACAAATATGTAACATATAGTGTATAATATATATATTAACTGATTGTTAAGCATATTAACTCGTCTCTTGCTTAACAATCAGCTTTCAAATGACGCCAGAGCTCAATAGAGTCTCAAAGTCTGATTGCCTGCATTCAATGAGACACTCGCACAGCAACCACTAGCGCTCAGTTTATTGCAATTGGCAATAAAGCAATTTAACATGCAGTTTAACATGCACTTTGACAGTCACTTTTACACTGAGCTCCAATTAGTATAGCCAGCTAAACAGGCGCTCAGACTGCAGCCAGTAGGCGTTGCCCACGGCATTTAGCAAGCTGTCAACGTTTTGATCTGGCTGGCCAGCAGAGTGAGCTGTCAATAAGGAGGCAGAGGCGAGTGGGCGGGCCCAACTGCATTCCGGCAAGAAATGGAGAGGTCCAAGAAATGCCTGGCCGGAGCTAAGCTCAACTGGACAGCAGCAGCAACAACCGAGAGCCTGCCACAATAGCTACAGTTGACCAACTATTGTTGTTGTTGGCTTAAAGTGTGGTTGTGTGTGTGTGTGTTGGTGTTGGTGTAGTGTTTGTGTGTGCGCTTGCAGCTGCTTAGGAGCTGAGCTAGTGTATTGAATGTAGGTAGAACGCAGTTGGAGCCGCAGCAACGTCGACAGACTTTGGCTGGCTAATGAGGCAGTGGGACAACAATAAGCGCAGCCACAAAAGCAACTGCAACAGCAAACAGTTATGTCTAGCCAAAGGACATTTGGCAGGCAGGCTTTCAGCATGGTCATAGCGCATAAACGTAAACGTTTTGGCTAATTTGTGTGCGTATGTGTGTGTGTGTGGAGAGCATTAATGAAGTGACAATGACAACGTGTGCGTGTGTGTGTGTGTTGGTGAAACAAAAGCAAAGTGCAAAGAAGTGTTGCATACTTTTGGGCAACGTCAATTTGCAATTGAAAAGAATGACAATGGCAGCACACAGCTAGCCATAGCTCATGGCTCATATATGTCGCACACACACAGAGAGAGAGAGAGAGAGAGAGAGATAGGCGGGTGGGTGCTCATATGGCATGCCTTTAAAACAAAGTGGCACAAAAATGGCATTACACAAAAAAGGATTTATTTAGTTTATTTGCTGTATATCAGCAGCCATAACTGTCAAGTGTTTGTTGTTCTTTGTCTGTCTTTGCGAGGTTGAGCTACTGTTACTGCTGCCACTCCCACTATTCCTGCTGCTGGTGCTGGTAAAGCCTGAACTAGAGCTTTGCTGCATGATGGCCATCATCATCAATCATTTTGATTTGCGCTAAAAACTATGCTATGCTCAGCTCAGTTCAGCTCAGCTATGCGGCGTTGCATTGCAAAATACAGCAACAAATGCAAACAAACACTAAAACACACACACACACACACACACACACACACACAGAGACACTCTCTTATATAGCAACAATAAAGTTCAGCTACAGCAACAGCAACAACAAGGAACAAGCGAAATGACAACAACAATTCATGTCGACAAGTTGCGTTTGCATTTTTCGTTGCTGTTTTCTTTTTATTTTTGGCCATACCCTTTGGGTGGCTGGGCTTGCCTAATTCGCGCGGATAGCTGTAACGCCTTGAAGGATGTTGTCGTAAACAAGATGTCAAGTAAAGGAAGAGATAAAATATGATACATAGATAGATAGATAGATAGATAGATAGATAGATAGATAGATAGATGAAAAGACAGATAGAAGATAGAGAGATAGATAGATATTGATCATATATCACATCATATCATACATCATATATGATATCATACACCTAATCGTATATCATATCAATAATATGTCATATATCATATAGAATTACCATATATCAAAGCATATATTATATCATAAATCATATGATATATCATATAATTTATCATATATGATCGTATATCATATCATTAATATGTCATATATCATATAAGATTACCATATATTATATCACATATCTAATCATAAATCATATCATATCATATAACTTGTCATATCATATATGATACCAGAATATCATATAATATATCATTTCATACAAAAATCTATAAGGCAAATATATTGTAAAGATTTCACACCTCTTCAATCCCATCTCAATCCCAACACTTTTCCTCCTCTTACAGGGCATCTGCTAGTCTAGCATACCCCGCTAAAAGCTGAATTTTCGGGTTTCACTTTTTGTATTTGATGCATTTAGTAAGTATTTTCTGGTCTTTTGTTTTGTGTGCGAGCAGCAAATGCATTCGAATGCAAACACATAATGTCCGTCCCACAGTGGGCGCTGTAAGTGCGCATACACTATGCATGCATTAGTTTTAGCTGCTCGAGCAGTTAATAGATAAGACTGCCAGCCAGTCGCCCAGTCGCCCAGTCGACTGGGGATAAACTATTTTAACGGCTCGCTCGTAAAGCTGCTCGTCAAATATTTTTACAGCATTTTAAACGCCGAACCAAAGGCGACAATATACACACGGCGTATATATGTATATTTATATATAGTATATATATGTGGGCACATAATGAAATTTTAATTAAGCCCAAGCAGCAGCAGAAGGCGCTTGAGTTGCGCGTCTTTTAATTCAATTTATAATTACTTACATGCAGCAGCAGCAGCAGCGGCAGCCGTGGCAGCAACTCGAGCTGCTGTAAATAAGTAATATTGCCACTGCCAATGGCTCACAAACCATTTCACTAGTGTTGGCGGTCGCTGGCTGTGGTGCTGCTGCACCACCGCTGCACCCACCCCGACGTATCAATTAAGTTGAGCAACATTTGCGCAATTGCTGCCCAGCCAAGTGTGCCGCATGAGCAACTGAAGACAGGCGAGACACCGTCGAGAAACAGCAGAGAAACAGTCGAGACACAGTCGAGAGACAAAGCGGCAAATATGAATGAATTTATAAAAATTCACAGGAACATTAAGTTAAGTTATACCTCTTTATGTGTTTTATTTATTTATATTTTTCTGATTCAGTTCAATTTGTTGCTCAGACTTCCACTGTCCACAGTTAGCTGGTGAGTGGACATGTAGGCCTTGCCTTGGCATCTATAATTCAGATTAATTTATTCCTTATTTTATTCAATTCATCGGATTCAACTGCAATACATATTCATTTGAGTCTTTGCCTTATCTTACTGATAGCAAGCTTCGATGGGAGCTGCTCCTGTATCGAGAATAACTATATGCTATATGTAATCATGTTTACTTTCTATATCAATACGACTAGAGCAAGAAAAGAATGGAAGCTAATAGGGTTTTATCGATTCTGGTTAAGGCTCTATCATGTGAATAGCAATGTGCATTAACTACAGAGAGATCTTCTGGCCCAGTCTCAAAAACTTCTTCTCTTCCCTCTCCCTCTGTCTCTTGCTCAGTTCATATATGCATTTACTGCTGTTTTCTTTACACACATATATATATATCACATGTAAATCATATCAAAATCTTTCACAATCAGTTCTAAGTCCCATTCATAAAGATTGCCTCAGACTGCTTAAAGCTGGCCTCAAGTGGGCCACTTTTAGCGCCCATTACTTGGCTGCTAATTCCTAATATTTGCACATCTTATGCCTTCTCTCCAGCTGTCTCTCTCTCTCTCTCTCTCTCTCTCTCTATCTCTCGCGCGCTCTGGGCAAAGTTGGCGTGTGGCAGCTTGCCAACCTTCATAAATCAAAAGACTGACATAAAACCTTGAAATGTTCAATATGAATTCAGCCAAGCTACAATCTATATGTCTCTCACTCTCTCTCTCTCTTTCTATCTGTCTCTATCTCTTCTGGCTGTTCGCTTTGTGTTCCGAATTGCACTAATCTCATGGGAAGAGCGCGCTGCAGTTCGCCGTTCGGCGTTAGCCTCCGGTTTTCGCTTTCGCTCGAAACTTTCTAATAATTTCTATTTGAAAGGCGGTCCAAAAGTTGTGCGTTGTGTGCAAAACTGTCATATTTCATAAGTCTCTCTCTGTCTCTCTCTCTCTCTCTCGGCGGGGCACTGGGGCAGCGGCTGTCTGTGTATAATTACATGGTTCAACTGTCACGGCGGAAAACAAATAAATGAGTTTCACTCGCAAAACTTTTGGCAGTTACAGCGGCAGCTTGGCTTATGACTCCGCAATATCGAATCCGCATGCCGCATGCACTTTGTGGCCATCGATCGAGCAGCAACAGTAACGGCTACAGCTCATGCATCTAAACTCGATACGCATTCATATTGATGCCCTCTGCGAACTAAAGTTTTATGATGCAGAAATGCTGAAAACTTTGTTGCCTCCACACACACACACACACACACACAGCCAGCCCTCCGAGATAGATAGATAGACAGAAGGGCTCGCTTGAAAATTAAAGCCAAACAATGCCACGCCCACGGCCACCCGCTCGTAGTGGCAACAAGTTACGGCAGCAGGCTGTCGAAATCGATGCGAAATACCTGAGTCCGAGCATTTGAAATTAATTCAGATTGCAATTCTTTGAATTATACGCATCACCAAACTATGATTTCTCATGAAATATTAATGCCGGCATGCGACATTTGATATTTTCCGCAGTCTGTTTTTATGCTCATCTCTCTCTCTCTCTCTCTCTCTCTCTCGCTCTCGCTCTCGCTCTCTGTCTGCAGTCAGGGCCAACTTCGTTATCATTGTCAACATGCCATTGAGTTGAGTCCGTCGCGTCCATCGCCTCGTCTTCGTCCCGCCCCCTTTAGTCTCTGGCATAATCAGAGCAATTCCAAAGTTGCGTCTGTCAAAAAGGCACAAAATGTGGCCATCCATGGTCGTCCGCCTGATGCTCCACGCTGTCTGCGCTCTCTCTCTCTCTCTCTCTCTCTCTCTCTCTCTCACTCACACACTCACCCTTTCCTGGCGTATTCCGTATTCGCTTTCGTTTCATTTCGTTTTTTTTTTTTTTTTTTTGGCACTTCCTTTTTGACACCGGCGTTCCGCTACGTTTCACGGCGCTGCCACCTGCCCCGCCACGTCTAATGCGGGCGCCGTCCATCGACTTCGGTGTCTATCAATGCCAGCGATTGTCCTGCTCCTGCTCCTGCTGCTGCTCCTGCTGCTGCTCCTGCTGCTGCTCCTGCTGCTGCTCCTGCTGCTCGGCTGCCAGCCGGAAAATGTGAATTTATCACACGAGCACGTACGCATATTTCTCGACGCTGGCCTTTTTGCCGACGCCCCTTTATTATTTCGTTTTGGCTCTTTTTTCCCGCTTTTCGCTTTTCGGCTCTCGCTCTGGACGGGATTGGAAAAGTGGCACGACTGCTTGCCTCATCGCAAACGTCGTTATGCCCAAGTGCCACACACAGATTAGTTAATGTTCCACTTTGAATGTGTGTCGGGCTGGCCACTGGCCACTGGCCACTGGCCACTGGCCACTGGCCACTGCTTATCTGTGCTGGTGCACGTGCCCGGTGAGCACTCGATAGCGCTGCCACCTGAGTTCCTGTCGCGCTCAGTGGCCCCGCTCGATGCCGCATGCAGCGCGCACTCGAATCGTGAATTTGAATGTCTTAATTGCATCCTGTTTGTGGCAAATTCACTTCTGCAACAATTAAAAGCCAATTTTGTAGCGCGTCGACAGCTGGCTGCGCGCTGGGGTTTCTAATCAGCGCGACGGGCGGCCAGAGAGCGAGAGAGCGAGAGAGAGCGGCAGTCTGAGTAGGGATAACAAGCAGTGGGTGGTCCTTGAAGAGCTCCCTTGGGACTGCCAATGGCGCTGCCTTCGCATTTCTTCTTTATTTCCGCTCGGCGACAAAAATTCCCAGACATTTGCTTAGTGCCAGCCCACGCCGCACTTCAACTACTCTGCCAATCCGATGGGATGTGGGGCAGGCTCAGGCTGTAATTGATTGGCTGGCAGCTGACTGAGCATGGACTAAGCTCAGACAAAACTAACAAAAGAAGAGTAGAGAGCAACTAATATATATGCTGAGACTAGAGTAGGTAAATATATAGTATATATAACTATATATAACTATATACTTATATATATATATATATCTTAGATCAGTCATATGCTTTGGTATGAGCCATCTCACAGAGCTTCCATCTCCCACCTCCCTAACTGAAACTCAGTTGTACCTTTCGCATCGCACAATAATAATGTGTATATTCCACAAGAAATTTTGTTGCTCTATGTGATAGTTTGCCTGCTCGGGCCGCATTCGCGACGATAATTGAGATTCCGCCCACAATTTCGCTTGGCTGATGGCGCCAGCAGCTGACAGGATGCACTGCAGCTGCGGTCGGTAATTAAATTGCGGGGCCTCTCGAAGTACGTCACTCGCTGTGCATGGTGATCAGCAGCGGATCGCTGTCGCTGGCAAAGTCGTCGACGTTGGGCGCGCTCTGGCGATAGCAGTGGGGCGGCACAATCTTAACGCGGCCGCAGTAGGGAAAGGCCTCCAGGCCCGCTGGCCAAGTGCGCGACTCGATGTGCTCCTCTCCTGGCAGGCACTCCGCCGGCACAGTGTGCTTGTCCACCACCGGCACCCAGACGTGACAACGCGTCTGCACGATGTCCGGCCAGTACATGCGATTGGCGCGACTGATCCGGCCCGTTGTCGTGCCGTACTTGAGCGCCAGCCGGGACATCGTATCGCGGCTTTGCACCTGATGAAGCGCCCAGTCGGTCAGCAGCTGCTGGCCACTCAGATTCGGTTTCTGCTCGGCGGGCATTCTCACTAACCATCTCACACAATAGGCAAACGAATCAATCTCATCGAAATGTTACCGGAATGTTAAGCAAATGTTAGTGAAATGTTACGCTCGGCCAACTGGATTCATTCGAGGCACACACTCCACACATCATTAAAATCACATACTCCAGTGCACGATTCGAGTCGAGTTCCCTCTTTGCGCTCCGATTGCCGTCGCATGCAAACTGCTTCGTGGGCGGCCAACGCTGCGTATGTGCTATTTGCCAATGGGAATGGAAATCGAAATAATATTATCTATGATACTTCATACTATAAATACTTCCAGCTCCATTTCATTACCATCATACCATCTCAATTAGTTTTAGCTTCATATTCTTTATGTGAACTCTTTCAGATCCATTTCATCTTCGACTCGCACATCCCAGTGCATTCTGTTTTATTTTCTGTTTTCTATTTCTATTTATGTTCAGCCAATTGAATGCGCACTTCTTCGACTTCGTGTCAAGTCTACAAAAATGCTTTGAAATTGTGAAAAGTCTTTGGCTTTGGCTTTGGCTTCGGCTTGACTTGGGCGTAATCTAGTGTGAAGCCGTTCAATGGGCAAACGAGTCAGCTGCAAGCGATAGATCGTTCCAGGATATGCGCGGAGGCAGGACAAACAGACAGAGCTCAGCTTGAGTGAGGATAAATATATGGTTTATGGAGTCAGACAAGCCCGATTGTGTCTGTTATCTATATATATATATATATATATATATATATATATATGTCTGTTATCTATATACTCAGGGCATAGGGCATATGGCATAGGGAGTCATGACTGATACCATAACATATATATATATTTTCTTGATCAGCTAACGAGCTAGGTCAATCTAGCCCTGTGCGCCAGGTTGTGTGTCCCTTTGTCCCTTCTTTCCTTTTATATTATTATCGATTGCACATGTTATCGATATATTAAATTACATCTCTCTTGTTTTTATGTGTCTGCATCTATGTTTAGACACTAGCTTATGGTATATAAGCGCAGATCGGCTGAGCTTTCGGGTATCTCGTAGTCGCACAGACCCGACCCAG
Source organism: Drosophila paranaensis (assembly GCA_035047545.1). Lineage (NCBI taxonomy): Eukaryota > Metazoa > Arthropoda > Insecta > Diptera > Drosophilidae > Drosophila > Drosophila paranaensis. Next base: position 1,863,786 of record JAWNPL010000021.1, read on the forward strand.
ACTCTCTCGCTTGTTGTTGTTGTTGCCACAAATAGCTTGCGGCACTTATGCTACCAATAATGCTGCCATGTCAATACACACACACACACACACACACACACACACATGCAGTTCATTTGCAGCCCTAAAACATCAATCAACATTTTCTGGCACTTGACGTTTGTCGTAGGCTCCGACAGCATTTATCGTCTTTTTCATTTGATATTGACGAATTTACAACTTTTCTCTACAAATTTCCACAATGATTGCATATTTACCTGGCTGCTACCTGCCCCTGCCCCTGCCCCTGCCCCTGAATGCCCTTCTCTGTCACTTCGGTTGCAAATGCTGAACAGCTGCATGGCTCGAAGAGTTGCAGCAGATTACGATTATGCATTTTTGAGATTTCTATGCCCGCTCAGGCTGTGAACAGAGCATATTAGTATAGACTAAGCGCTTAGTACTTAAATGCAATAGATTCCTTTTTTCTCTCTTTGGTTTTGTTTAGCTTGCAGCGCGCATTAGGCAGTCAGTGCCAGCCGTTCGTATGCTCGCCCACTTGCCTCCAAACACGGCTCTATCAACTTAGAACTGAAGTTTAGCCATTAATGACGACTTATATGCATACTTGCCGGCGCGCAGATAAGCGAACGTTGCGCACGTTTACAAATTAAGTTTTCACGTGCTCTCCACATGTGTGTATGTATATATATATATATATATATATATATGTATGTATGGGGCAGCTCGAATGCGATGTCTTTATCGTTTGGCACCCACAAGGCGGGCCGAACTCGACTCAAACCCAATTTAGGCAAAACCACAGCGAATAACCCAAACTGGCAGCGCTTCAACAAGTTTAAGCCGCTTAAGTAATAATTTGCGTGCACGTCAAACAACGCCCAGCGCGCGAACAGCCCTTTCGCACCCGCCCACCCTCTCTATCACGCTCTCTCTCCCTCTTTCCCTCTCTCTCACTCTCACTCGCTTACCTTCAACACACATAACCCAAATGCGGCTCTGCGACACAGCAGCAATTGCTGACAGTCGTTAGATACTCTTGTCTGGCTACAGCTCAAATATACCCAGACACACATATATGTATACATATATAGATATATATAATCGGAACATTTTAAACAGCTGTAGGCGAAGGTGAGCGCTGGCTCTGCAGTCGACGCTCGCCATTGGCCCTGTCCGCACGTTTGGCGCTCTGTCGCCTGCGAGGCGCCTAGATAGGGTGCACATGTAATTGGGTTTTCACTTGATTCAACATGCGCCAAAATGTCAAAGTATCCCACAACTCTGGTCAGCCATTTTGTGCACTGGCAAAGGCAACGGCAACGGCAATGGCAATGGCAACGGCGCTGAATGCGGCGAGTCGAAGGCTCCTCGTTTGCATATTTTGATTGTGATAATGTGCGTGATATAAGTTTCAAGTGGGATATCGATTGGCGAGCATCAGCGAACTTAAGTCAGCTGATCGCAAGTTATCGATAACCTGATAAAAATACTTGTATTTGTCTTTAAATAAATACATTGGGAGCATTAGCTGCAAATCAGACATGAATTGTGTCTTCAGTTATCGATATGTATATGAATACGTATAGGTAGAAAAATTCGATAGCAAATATAGTCATCGAAATCTGCTGAAGCTTATCGAATTAATTAATATTATCACATAATTTGTGATCTAAAAATAATTTAAGTGCGATGATTCATTGTTGCACTTATCGAAACCTATCGATAGTTATAGATCGATATATATTGTCAAAATAATAGTTAACAGAGCATGTCAGGTGGAAGCTTGAAAAAAGTCTTTTGTGATAATTCACTACCAAAGTTATCGATATTTATCGATATTTATCTAATTATGAAATACTTATGAAATATATAGAACATGCATCCAGCTATCGAAATCAATCGAACTCTTTTCGAATGAAATATTCAGCTAAAATAAAGCAAATTTTGGACTCCGTTGAACATATTACTTGCTCTCAAGTTAATCGATATTTAGCTTAGCCGATAACAAACAAATTTCAGGTTAGGCTTTAAAACTTGTTGGCCAACTTCTGCAGGAATTTCCATTCGATATATTTAAATAGGCAAATCGATGCGAGAATGAAAGGTAATCGAATGGATTTCGCAATTCCGGTTGCATTTTAATAGATTTATTTATCTATCTGTCAGATTCGATGGCTTAGGTAAACGTTGACCCCGTTAAAGTTTCGGGCATTGGTGGGGGTGGTGCGGGGCGCAGATAATCTCTGCCACACGCGACGTTTATTTATGCATTTTGTGCATTTATTTGATATTTTAAATGCTATTTTTGTTTCCAGTTCTCTTTTTTAATGTTTTTTGGCATGCGCAAACAGACGAAATTGATGCCATAAACGAGATATATATTATATATATATATATCTCCATATAATACTCTGCGCGCATTTAGCAGCTTAAGAGCTTAACTAAATATTCGGATTATTCAAATATTAAATATATATATAATGTGTCCGGGAGCTACTTAACGACTTTTTGAGGATTCGCTGGGTCTAATTTGAGAGCAACAGTTGGAGGCGCTGCGGGCACTCGAGGGAACTTATGCGCCCGCTGTCACGGACAGAGATTGATGACAGACGATGCTATTAAAATCTCGTGTGCAGGGCCCATTGTCCACTGCGCACTTCTAATGTGCACTTCAAATGCCGAACAAAAGGCATTTTGTGGCTTGAGCTGTTCACAATTTATATTTATGCAGCGAAGGCGAAGCCATCCACCGCCCACCGCCCACCGCCCACCGCCCACCGCCCACTCCTAATAAATAAAATCAATCTGACAATCGAGAGCCAAATCAATAACAGACGCTGGCTGCTGGCTGCTGGCTGCTCCCAGCTCAGCACTTGACAAATACATATTGAAAGTTATGATAAGGCCGAGAGAGACGCTCGAGTGGTCAACTTTTGGGACATATCGCAAATATGCTGAGCTCCTATTGGGCCATCGGTATGCAAATGCGAGTGCATTAAGGCTGATCGGGATGTCGGGCTGATGCCTCCAGTTAGCCGAGCCGGCGGCTGGACAGACGGTCACTCTCTATTGATTTATTTATTTACAACTGAATACAATATGCAATATTTTTGCGCAATATTGTTGCGCGCATAAAACAGAAGAAAAAAGACGAGAGGCGATTCAAAAACAAAAGCACAACATCATTGACCCAAATGCAACTTTGTAGGGGCTGAAAAACAATATAAACAAGAATGGGACGGAATGGCATGGCATAGAAAAAAACGGAATGGAACGGAATGGCATGGGATTGTTGTGTGAAATTCGCAGTATTTGACATTTTGCAGAAAATGATTGGTTTTATTTGGATGCGCACACGCAGCGAAAGGGGGCTGGAGGGGGAGTGGAGCAGTAGGTAAGTCTCAACCAGATATTGATGAACCAAAGCAGTTTTATCGCCAACCACCCGGAAATTAATCACAGTTTGAAGCGTGCAGCAAACCGTGCAATTCGTAGCGCAGCAACACAGCACCAGCCTCCCGTCCAGCCCCTGCCCCTGCCCCTGCCCCTGCCAGTCCAGCTCTGAATGCCTCCGCATGCATTGGCAGCGCGTGTGAAGCCGAACAAAAATACAAATAAAAATATGTACAAAATACAACAAATAATAAACGAAAAGGTTGAGCAGATAAAGCATTCCTGTTAACCACCACACACACACGCACACACACACACACACACACACAGACACAGACAGACACTCGTGTGCAGCTCAATTGAAAAGCATTTCACAAATGCCAGCGCCAAAGTGTCCATAAGATATGTCACATCAAACAACCGCCGCTCTGCGTTCTCGATTCAATTTTGTGGCATGCCTCTCGCCTGAGTGTGGACCAGCATATAATATGCTTGTATACATATATACATAGATATATATGAAGGCATCTCGTGCGCAGCTCAATTGATTCAGTTCTTTGCTCATAACTGAAGTCGAGCAATTTGGCGGCTTGATGAACATTAAATATATATATGTATATATAGATGAAAAGGATTTGTATGAAAACTCTTCCAAACTAAATATACTTCAAATGAGGGAGGGTGCATGCCCGACTAGCAGATACCCTAACTGATTCGCAGAGCTGCTATTGCTAGCACTCTAGCAACTATACTTGGAGAGTGCATGATGGGAATGTTCTTAGTGCTCGATCATCATGCAAGCTCATCTCTCCGACTTGATCTTGAAGCAGCTGCAACTCAATCTCGAGAATGTGAACTGACTGAAGATGTAGGAGTAATAATAGTGGAAGTATAGCTGAAATACTCTCCAAAGCCTAACAGATTCTGGCTCTAGATTCACATTAGATATTGGCTATATTCGTATAGTGCTGCACAATGATGCCCAATCTGCAGCCAATTGCAGTGGCTGCTAAGCTGCGCGCAATGAGGGGAACAGGCCGTGTGCAGGTAATCAAGGCAGCGTCAGATGTTGGTCGAAGCCTGGCCAAAAACGGCACACGCTGGGCCATATTTAGGGCTCGACGGGCTTAGTGCACTGGCAGGCATTCGGGCGTGTCCTTGAAGCGACCGCAGCCCAGGAGCCACTATGGCCGCCAATACCATTAACGGGGCATTGCACAACCGCAGCGTGGAGCCGCACGCCCACGCGCCCGCAAAACCCTTTTAGCCCCATCATCCGCATTGATGCGCTTAGCCCAGCCACAATCTAGTAGCTGCCAGGGTGTCTGCAAGAGAGGCAGAGAGAGAGCGAGAGAGAGGGAGAGGTGAAGTCAAACAGTTTGCAGTTGAAATAACTTAACCACCCATCAATTCGCTTAATGATCAGGGCTGGGTGGGTTTAGATGCCAACCGCAGCTGCAGACTAGAGCGGAAACAAGCGTTGCGCGTGGCCATGTGTGTCTCACTCTCTTTCTCCCTCTCTCGCTCTCTCTCGCTCACTGTCGCAGGTGCTGCTGCAACTGTTGCGCTGCTCAAATATTATTACAAATGGCGATAGATACGCGCGACACAGATACAAAAGTGAAAAATGGCAAATGGTTAGCAGTTGGCAATACGTTTGCGGATTTTAAATTTGGCATACGGGGCGTATGCGCCACACACGCAGGCAGCCAGCAGCCAGAGCTGGAGCCAGCGTGCAACAGCGTGCAAATCTCGTTAGCAAAATGATGCACACATAAATACGAATACAAATACAAATATATATATATATACTTATATAGTGCTGTTAAGGGCCCCGCATAAATATGTTGCGCAGGATATATGCGCTGGCTGTGGCAGCGACAACGGCCGGAAGTGCACTTACGCCGCACTTCTATTTCCGCTCTGCAGTTTGCAGTTTGCCACCGCTGCTGCTGCTGCAACCACAATGCATAGATTTGGATTGATGGCTACAGCCGATAGCTGTTCATGCCACGCGCTCTAATTGTGCCGAGATATGACATCTTTGAACGACCGCGAGTCATCCATTGGCAGCTTCGACTAGCCTAGGGCTCGCCTGCTGTTGGTTATATATGGGCTTACCAACACTGCCAGAGATCAGCTACATATCAGACCACAAGACTGAGCTTCTCTAAGAAAACAAAATTACTTTGGGCAGCTATGAAGCTTTAGCTTTCGAGGATTGGCTATATATGAGGCTGATGGCAGTATATATGCCAGAATTCCTCAAATTTCTGCCTATGAAGGTGCTCATCTAGCCTCTGTGGTCTGCTTTGATCAGCCATCAATCAGTAAACATAAAATCAAATTTATGTTTCTAGCACCTGCATAAATGATATATTTGTATATGAATACAAATACATATATATACATATATATGTCAGTCATGTCGGGGCTTGTTCGTGTGCATTTCGAGGCACATGTTCTGGCTGGAGTAATGAATTGATGGCTTTGCAGGCCGACGGCAGCACTTCTTTGTGCAGTGCCTGAACTGCTTTGACTCTAGACATGAGCAGATATTTGCGAGCTGCCAATGCATAGAATATTCAGAAATCAGTTTTGTACACACGACAAATAACTCGGGCAGTCGACTAATTTCGAGTGAGCTGGCAAGTTGTGTCTGCCCGCAACATAATTTATTTGGCAGCCGAGCTCTGGCTGAGACACATCGAGACTAAATGCAGCGCTACGTGTTACGTGTCAATCAATGTGACGCACAGAGAGAGACAGAGAGAGAGCGAGAGAGAGAGAGGGGGGGAGAGGAGAGCTAACGGTGAGCGAGTAATCTGTAAGCCGAATGCTGCAAATAATAATAAACGATTTACTCTTGTCACATGTGGACCGAGCGCAAGAGTTAAGAGTTGCCAGCTGCAGGCGGCCGTCGGTGGGCGAAGCTGCCGCGACAGTGTTGCTGCCTTAAGTAATCCGATTTGAAATGCACCAAATAATATAATGCAGCCACACAATCGTATTCGCATGCGATCACGTCGCTTCAGCCACGTCAGGCTTCAGATTCTGTTGCTGCTTCCCCTCTGCTCTGTGGCTGGTCTGAGCTGCCTGCAGCCAGCTATGGCTGTTGTTGCCAGTGTTGAATAACGTCAAACTACACACTTCGCACTTATGAACATGAGCATGCACACATTCACACACACACACACACATCTGTGTTTATATGTATGCTTATGCAGCGCGCTGAGCTGGGTTGAGCTGAGGATTGGTTTGGCATCCGGGGCTCACTTGGCTTCGACTAACTGCCAGCGCCCAGCATGCTGGCGTTTGTATTCGTATTTTGCGCATTATTTGCTTATATCTTTCTTCCTCTTCTTCTTCTTCTTCTTTTTTCCTCCTCTCTGCTCAAGTTTTGTTTGCTGCTGCTTGCATTCCCCCATTCTATAATCTTGCTGCGTTGTCGTTGGCAACGTCAGCAACGTTGTCGCCTTCAAATTCAATCTGCATTTCATTTTCTTTTATTTCTCGTGAGCATCTTTGGCCTGCACATGCCATGCGGTATGCGGGCGTTGTCCAACACTTAAAACACGCACCAGCAGCAGCTGCTGCAAAAAGTGTTGCCTACATTTGGGCGCAGCCATTTTATTGCCCATTTATTTAGAATGCAATGCGAATGCAGTGAAAAATAAAGCCAGGCGCTGACGTAGCACAACAAATGGACACACACACACACACACACACACACACACACACACACACGCACACACAACATGTGGGCGTATTTTATCAGCAAATTAATGATTATTGCGACAATGCATATGAATACATAAATAAACAAAAATACGCCATCAACAAATAAATGCACATATACATGCATATATATATATATAAATAAAACAGGGAACAGACATATACATACATATGTATACAGTTATATATATATATATGTGTGTATGCAAATATATGTCTCTATAGTCGAGCGAGTCTGTACGCCAGTCATAACAATAACAATGTAAAATCGCTTAGATTTCAACCGCAAAATGTAGCAGATCAAAGAGAGAGAGAGAGAGAGAGAGAGGGAGAGGGAGAGTGAGGGAGAGAGAGTGGGAGAGGAGGAGCAAGAGCATACAACGTTAAGGCGGAGCAGCTCCTTTATGCGTTGCATGGGGCCAAAGATATGTGAATGCCTTCGGGCACGTACAATCCATTCATTCAGCAAATACCAATAATAGACACGTACGCTGCGCAAAAGAGACAGCCAGCGGACGCTAAAGAGGAAGAGAGAGAGGGCGTGTGTGAGAGAGAGAGAGAGAGAGAAGGCATTTGAAAATGCCACAACAACAGCAAAAAGTCAATGAATACCAGCGTAAATAAAGCAAATTTGCTAAAGACAATGAGACTTTCAAGTCACTAGACACAGACTACAAAGCAGAGAGCGAGAGAGAGAGAGAGGGGGAGAGGGAGAGGGAGAGGGAGAGCGTGGGCAACTTTGCGACACAGCGCACATAAGAAAACAATATGGCAAAACAATATAGATAAGTTCAAACAACTGCCTGCTTCCTAACTCAGCTCACGCTACACACACACACACACACACACAGCACACACACACACACACACACACACACACACACACACACACACAGCACACACAGCACACATACATACACACAAACACACAAAGGCAGCCATGCGGCACACACGCATTGGAATGAAAATGTTTTTCTTCAGTGCCAAAGAATTTACGCCACTTAATGCATGTGCTGCTGCCGCACAACAGCAGCAACAGCAACAACAGCAATAGCTAGACGAGCAACAACAGCAGAAACAATTCACAGTTATAATATTAAGTAAGTATGTGCATAAGTAGTTTGCCCTTTGACTTTCAGCCGGGTCGCATGCCACAGCGATCGTTAATCAACATTGCTCGCCTCGCTTCGCCTCGCCTCGCCTCGCCTCGCCACGCAACACCACGCCTTCCCTCGCCTCGCCACGCCACGCCATTGCTTCCGGTATTTTGTCATGACTCTTCCGTTTCTGTTTTCTCTCTTCTGCTCAACTTCATTGCAGCAATGAGTCGACATCTTGGCGGAATTTGCCATATACGTTGTCATACGCTGCGTATGCGCAACGCTCTCTGTCAGCAGCTGTCGCTCAAGTTGCGCGAAATGAAATACTTGAGAAATGAGAAAATAGCGCGAATAGCGCTTGATATTCTTCAGCTCACGAACGATCAAAATGAAGAGAGTCACGGAGATAGGGAGAAGGAGAGGGGGAGGGAGTGGCAGAGGGAGTTTGAGTGGCAGAGTCAGCGACTTTCAATTTTATTGGCATAAAATGGGGCAGCAGAACGCATTACTTTAGCTAATGTGCCTTTACCGCTTGTCAAGCTCTCTTCTTCTCTCTCTCTCTCTCTCTCTCTCTCTCTCTCTCTCTCTCTCTCTCTCTCTCTCTCTCTCTCTCTTGATCCTCTTCATGTTGTTGGCTTTGTTGGCAGCTTAAGCTGTTGGCTGGCTCGGGCTCTGGCACTGCCTCAGCAGCCGTCGCCTTGCCCAAGTCCATTAAAACGTCATAATCAACATAATCATAAGGATAATGCATAGCAAAGAGCATGAAGAGGGAAACCAAAAAAGGAATATAAAATACAATAAAAGAAAGGGGAGAAGCACGAGAAATTAATGTGAAGCGAAAGAATATTGTACGATGCTCAGCTATATATGAATATATGTATATATATCTCTCAGAGTTTTTTTCTGCGTGTGGGGTTGCTCTGGATGCGCTCATTATTATTTTGCTGGCCTGGCCACAAAGGCGACTAAAGCCTGACCTTTGCTTAATTATGGTAATTAGCACGCAAAACCAAAGCCGCCAAAGAAAGCTAAACGACCCGCGACACGTCGTCCAGAGTGCACAGCGCCCACTGTCCACTGTCTGGTGTCCACTGTCCACTGTCCTGTGTCCTGTGTCCGCTGCAGCATCATCACGATTATGACGTTGACAACAACGGAGCGAAGGGGGTGGCGGGGCGACGATATAAATATTAAAACATAGACCACAGAGCAAAGTGACGCTCCGAAATATGCAGAAGAAAAAAAGGAGAGGAGAAGAAGTGGAAGAGAAGAAGCTGAAACAAAAGCAGCAAGAGAAGGCGCGAAGTGAGCAGCCCGAAAGCTAAAAAGCGAATTGCCAACGTGTTTAGGGCTCTTTAAGCGCCACGCCCACGCCCACGCCCAGCCCTCCCCGCCCACTCAAGCCAGCAAAAAGCGCGATAATATTATGCAATATTTGTTTCACATTCCCTCTATGTTTTTCTGTCTGTTTTATTTTTTTCTTTTTCTTATTTCTTGTTACGCTATTTACGTTTGGCTCTTTTTTTTCGCCTCTCTTTTTTGGTGCATAATATTTAATTTAGCGTACATTTTGAGGAGCGTTTTGCGCCGAGGCATAAAAGACGGATAAGCCCGAAAATTGTTGCTTTAAATTTTCAGCATACTATTAAGTGTGGCTAATACGTGTCGCCGCTTTAAGGGCTCAGCGGCCAACTTGGGCTTAATCCAATGAATTCATGAAATGAAATGACAAACTGACTGACAATCTGGCAAGTGTGCTGCTTGTTGGCTGTGTTGTTGTTGGTGGTGGTGGTGGTGTAGTTATGCTTCAATGAGACTGCTTTTTGGGGAAGAGATTTTAGCTTTAATGCGCTTTACCAGAGAATCAAGCAGCTCCAGAAAGAGCTGGCATAAGAGAACTATATAAGAACGCTTTAAATTATGACGTTGATCATATTATACTATGATAACATTAACAAATTTAAAAAATAAAATATTTATTTAATATATTTACTTAATATTCCTAATATTTTTTATTAAAATAATTTTTAAAAAAATTTATATTAATTTTTTTTTATATTTAAATCAAAATTAAAATATTTATTTTATATATTCACCTATTATTCAAATAAAAAATAATATGAATTATAATGAAAAATGTTAAACTTGGATTTTTAAAATTGAGAATTTATTATTTATTAAATTTAATTTTAGTATTTTTTAATTACGATTTTTTTATTATGAAAAGTAATTTGGTTTTATTTATTTGTTTTTTATTTACATTGAACTTTTTTATTTCAGCATAATTATTATTATTATTTATTTTACATTATATCGTGAAGACTTGTTTCAAGTAGCCACCACACTCCAAGAATACTAAAAAAAATACTAATAATAATACTAATACGCATCGCAAGTCAGCTAATACATATATCGGAGACTCTGGGCAGCTGAAATGAATGTTCGCATGGCAGGCTCATTGCTCATTTCAGGATCATCATCTGAGTGAGGCCAGAACTCAGTCAATAGCCGACCTTTAGGTAGCTCTTAACACTTAACTTAAGCTGGCCCCAAGCTCCGTTGCTCAGCAAAGGCCCAAATGGCGGCCACACGCGAGCCCCAGCATCCCGCCCCGCTGAGTCCAGTTCGTAATGCGAAATTTATTACGCTGGTCAAATTGAAACTAAGCGCCATTAAAAAACAATAAACAAAACATGTATGTAATAAATCGAGGCCAAAAACTCGGAGCGGCTCATGCACATACGCAGCGTATACAAAGTACATATGTATACATATATATATATATAGAGAGATATATGTATCGGCTTATATGGTATATAGTTTAGCTGACGTGTATTTGTTGAGGGGCGAAAACTGTGCAAAATAAATTGACCAAATCTGCTGGATAAAAGGATTTGAAAGCAATTAATTGCCAGCGCATAGCAACACATCGATTCCAAAAAAAAACATCAAAATAAACGAAAAGCAACAACAACAACAACAACAACAATCAACATCAGCAGCAACAACAACTGAAATCAAATACTCGAAACATCAACAAAAAACGCAACAAATTGTTGCAGTCGGGCGTAACCAACTGCGCAATGCGCTGCACGGCACTGACTATAAAACAGTTATATCTGACTGAATGTATATATTTATATATATATATAAATATCTGGCAACTTCTAGCTCTGCCAAACCCATATACTTTCCTCTCTCATTCACGAGCATAATTCGATTCGGCATTTTTTGTTGCTGCCTCGCTCTCTCTCTCTCTCTCTCTCTCGCCCTCTCTGCCCCCAGCCACCCCTCTGCTATTGATGAAAGCCATAAAGTAAATACCTAAAACACAGAAACTATCCATATAGCGCAGCTGGGGCGTCTAAAATAGGGGCGCAGCACTGCGGGCTGCAATAAATTGCTTTGCGAAAAAATCAAAATACTAAATGAAAAAATTGTAAATAAACAAACAAAAAAATCCAAATTAAAATTAATAAAAACTAACAAAAAAAATAACAGAAAAAAAACGGTGAAACAACAGAGAAATGTTGATAAATGCACATTTTATTACGCGCCTTTGATATAATGCCTTTGAGAGTTGGTTGCATTCATTCAGATACCCTGCGACGATAGAGAGTTGCTAGTTTGAGGTATGTAAGTATATCGATTATCGATTATTATCGATTAGTGAGTAACGACGAGGAAAAGAATGGAGAATGAAACTGGAGATACTAAGAGAGAATAACATGAGTTTGCATATAAGAACAGTAAGATATCGATTATAAATGAATCGATTATATTTTATCGATTACCGATTGTAGATTGTCAATGGAGAAGAAAGATGAGAATAAAATAGGATATTGTGAACAGACAAAGAAGGTTTTTATACATCAATTATTGGTTATCGATAATCAGTTATCGATTCTAGACTATCAATTATCGATTATGGAAAATTAGAATCCAAATATAAATCCAAATAAAAGAACTGTAAAATATTAATGATGTTTTATCGATTATCGATTATAGATTATCGTTTATCGATAAATGTAAAGGATGAATGAGCTTACTTATTCTTCTACTTATATACTCCTTATTGAGTATCTAGAGGCACGACAACAATTGCCCATTTCAGGCATTTGAAAATGTTGTTTGAATAATAAATAAAAAAACATGTTGAAAAAGAGCGAATATCTTCGAATACATTCACGAATATGGCAAATGTTTCAGAAACAAACAAAAGCTCTCAATTGAAATTGATTTCGTTTTTGTTTCATTGCTCCGAATGGATTTATCATGTACTTGGGATGTGGCTTGCGAGGCGCTAGGCGAAACGGCCTTCTCGACATGGATTGGATAATAACCGTACACGATGGCTCACACAAATGCCAATTCAATTAAGCAAATCATTTTCTTAACTATTTGGCTATTGCACAATGCTGGCCACAGCTACTGTTGCAATTGCGACTGCCCTTGCTGCAGGCTCCAGCTCCGAGCTGCTGCCCCAATGCCTTTTTGCGGTTGCAAGTTTGCCTTCATACGCACCGTTGCACATTGGCATTTGTTTTGTCATGCATGTGTGAGTGTAAGTGTGTGAGTGTGTGAGTGTGTGAGTGTGTGAGTGTGTGTGTGTGTGTGTGTGCCTAGTCTGAGTTTAGCTGTGTGCCCTGCCCTGCTGCAGCTTCTGTTGCTTTAGCAGCTCTTGCGGTTTATTATAACTACATATATCATGCAAATACCCCACACCACACACACACACACACATACACACTCACAGAGCATAAAAACCCTCACACACACATGTATGACTGTACTCCACCTTCTCCTTTTTACTGGCATCAGCAACAGCTTCGTGTACAACATTTGGGTTTTTGCGTTCTTGTATTTTGGTCAGGCTGCGATTTTGTTTTTCTTAGCCGGGTCAGACCATACGGACGGACGGACGGACGGACGGACGGACGACTCGACTTTTGTGAATTATTTTATAAATTTTCATAGTTTTCGTTTTAATTAAAAGTGCGGTCGTGGGTTTTGCGGCGACGATTTGTTGGCCAACTCTATTACCAAAAACTGTATGCCAAACCAACCTGCTGCAAACGGCATTCAAACTGCAGTCCCAGGCTATTAGCCCTTTCAGCTCCCTAAGCGGACTTAAGCATAACCATAAACTGAGCGAAATAGTCGACAAATTGCAAAGAGAATGGCGGGGAAGCCAAAGCTGACGAGAGTTGCTTTTAGTCAGTTCAGTCATATAAGGAGCTCTAATGATGAATGGAGTTTATATAGTTAGATATATATATATATATATATATATATATATATATATATATATATATAGATACATATTTCTTACCAGAAATGAGCTTGTTTTTCGCTCAGTGTAGCCAAAACCAAAAGTATTTGATTCAATGATCAATAATTCAAGGCGAGTATTAAATGCTCAAGCGAATAATTGAACAATATACTTAAGAATTTACACACACACATATGCATAGGCACACTCACACACACACACACACACGCATGCTCACACCTCATAACTCACTTTGACCATTTGACAAATGCATTTATAATTGCTCGCCGCAGATAAAATCATTTTGTCTGCGATGTCATCAGCATATGATGATGATGCTGATGACGATGATGCTGATGACGATGCTGATGATGATGTGGATGATGATTATCATTGTGGCAACTATTATCATTGGCAGCCTGAGAAGCTGGGGCCAAGCAGCATTACCAATCAATTTGCAATTGCCAGTTAAATGCCAAATCAAGTCGGCTTTGATGCCCTCACCCAGGCACAGACTTTGGCAGAGAAATGAGCATTTATTGAAATTTATTAATGGGTTTTTGATTGGAGCATGAATAAGTTAAAATTGCATATCAGAAATGTTGCTTTGGGTTGATGTCAAGTCAATTGGCCACTGACCTAAGCTCTCTCTCTCTCTCTCTCTCTCTCTCTCTCTCTCTCTCTCTCTCTCTCTCAGTATATGAGAAATTAAGTCTATCAGACTATGTGGCTGATCATATTGCCCTGGCTGCTCTCTCTCTCTCTCTCTCTCTCTCTCTCCCTGTGTTTAGTCGCCTCAGACTGCTATAACTGCCTTGGCTGCTCTGGCTCTCGCTGCTCTGAGTACTCTCTCAGCTTTGCCCACAAGAGCTGGTCTCTCTGCCCTGACTGTTCACTCTCACTCTCTCTCTCTCTCTATCTAGCTATCTGCCTCTTTGCTTTGTTGCCTCTGGCTGATTGACTACCTCTCTGCTGTCTGGCTGCTCTGTCTGCTATGTTTGCTATGTCAGCTCTGGCTGATCTCTCTGGCTTTTCGTCTCTGGCTGCTCTGTCTGCCCAGACTACTACACAGAGTAGTCTGGGGTCCACTCTCTCACTCGCTCTTTCTTTCCTTCTCTCTCTCTCTATCTGCTTGATCGTCTTTAGCTGCTCTTGTAGCTCTAGTTGCTTTGCTTGCTATGTCAGCTCTGTCTGCTATGTCAGCTCTAGCTGATCGCTCTGGCTGATCTGTCTCTTCTGGCTACTCTCTCTCTCTCTCTCTCTCCATCTCTGTGCTTTCTAGTCTCTCACTGATCTCACTGCTCTGCCCCCTCTGGCTATCTGGTTACTCTCTCTCTCACTCTGTTTCTCTCACTGCCTGCAGCAGCTCAGGCTGCTATGACCAACAGAGACTGCCTCAAAGCCCGCCGAGCTACCTACCGTTAGAGTACTAAATCTTCTGACAGCTGCATGCAAATACATTTCTTCGACAGCCGCAGAGCTTTTCGCACGTCTGCTTGAGTTGAGAGCGTGTGGCAGCGGAGACACCCACTCAGAAATCAGCAGCGAACTGAACAAATTGATGGCAATTGTTTTAAGCAGCTTTTAATTGGTTGCATTCCGCATCTGGTTCAGGTTGGCGCTGCTCGCCGTTTGACAAGCTTGGCTTGGGGCTTAAATAGTTGAGGGGCTTTTAGCGCTAACAGCTGACTGGCTCCGCGTGTGTGTGTGTGTGTGTGTGTGTGTGTGTGTGGGAGGAGCTGTAGGCAACACTTTTTCCGTTCGCTTGTCATTTGCCAACTGCCATTTAATTTCATTAATTAATTTGTTTGCCCAACAGAGTGGCGGCCGGAGGGGCAGACGCGCGCCAGCTGCCGCAAAAGCCAAAAACAACAATTAAATATAAATCTTATAAATTTCCGTAGCCAAAAACTTCCACTCGGGGCTTTTGTGTTTCTCTCGCTCTCCGGCTCTCTCCCCCTCCCTCTCTCTCTCTCTCTCCCTCTCTCTCTCTCTCTCTCTGCCGTTTTGTGTTTTGGCTGCGATTTTCGGCGTGCCACAGAACATATTTCATTTGGACTGCAACTTTCGCTCACGCCCACAGCACACAGTGCCCGCCCCTCTCTCACACACACACACACATACACAGCTCGAACGGTCGACGCGTCGCCTCCGGTGCTGCTGCTGGGGCCAAAAAACTTTGCCAGGCTCTTGAAGGCGGCAGTGGCAGCAACTATAACGCTTTGTTTGTTGTCTATGATTATTTAAGACAACCTCGCACACACACTCATACACACACTCACACACACTCTCTCACACACATTTAATTTAACTATTTTAGTTGGCAGAAAAGTGCAACAGGGGCTAACCAAGCCCGCACTGCTGCTGCTGCTGCTGCTCCTGGGCACCTCCTCCATCTGCACACACAAAACATTTGTTACAATTTCCACACGTAAATACTTCCTGCCAAGAAATACGCACACACACACACACACACACACGCACGCATATGCGAAAGCACAATTATAATTGTCATAACACAAAAGCAGCTGAAAATTTAGTGCCAAGTGCGAAAAGTTTCACGTGGGCGGGCATTTGGCTCGGCCGCAGCGCCAATGCGAGGTGTGCCAGAAGAGTTTGCCGGAGTAAGAAATCTAGTAAAGAGAAAATGTATTTTTCGTATTTTTTATAAGACAATTTTCGCTTCTATTTCAATATTTGCAACAAAAACTTAGTAAAGAGAAAATTTATTTTTTATAAGACAGTTTTCGCTTCTATTTCA
Organism: Drosophila paranaensis; assembly: GCA_035047545.1. Classification (NCBI taxonomy): domain Eukaryota; kingdom Metazoa; phylum Arthropoda; class Insecta; order Diptera; family Drosophilidae; genus Drosophila; species Drosophila paranaensis. The sequence continues at coordinate 1,880,053 of JAWNPL010000021.1, forward strand.
ATATTTGCAATAAAAAACCTTCGAAAATATTGTCGAAAAAATACTTAAAATTATTTCAATTTTGTATTTTTATTTTTTTTATTCAATTTCAGTTAATTTTTGACAAATTAAATGCCTTTACCAGCACACAAGTGCTATTAAGTATAAGCATTTCAATTGTATTTATGTTAATGATAAAATAATTTTGCTGCGCAGAAAAGTATGCTACAATTTTTTCTTCAGAACTGCAACGAATGCCTCAAGCACACTTAGCTGATTTTGACTCAACAAAGTTAAACAATTATTTATACAATTAAATAATTTATATATTTTACTGTATATTCGAAGCACAAAAAGCGAATGTCTATTGATATCAACAGACTTTTACGCAAGCCATAAGAGGACCCTCTCAGCAAGAGTTTTCTCGGCTGCGGCTGCAGCCACAGTCTTGCTCTAGCTCTCTTTGGCTTTCTCTTTAATTCCATTTCGCTCTGTCTCTGTATGCATTGGTGTGTGGCAGTGACACGTTGATAAATGACATTTGCAGCGTCAATGTGAATTTTATAAATTCTCGTAACTTTCACGCCCGCTGCGCGGCGCGGCGTTGCAATATAGCTACCAAAAAGTTGCTTAGCATGGCCCAAACACAGAACGCTGACGCCAGCGTCTGGCGGCGACAGCGGCAGCAGCCTCCCGCTGCTGTTGCTGCTGCTGTTGCTGTTGCTGTTGTCGCTGTGGTAGTTGCATATTTTTTATGACACTTTTGCGGCTTATCAACGTCAAGGCAAACACATGCACTTGAATCCAGCACTTGCAACCGCCACGCCCCTCCGCCCCTGCCCACCCACCGCCCATCGCCTTTGGCCGCATTATTTACATTGTCAACAAGCTGTCGAGTGGTTTTTCGCACCATTTGATCGGCCAGCCATAGTTTTTCCTTGTTTTCCCTTTTACTGTGCGCATTTCGCTCCCTTTTCATTTCCATTTAAATTCGTGAACTCTGTGCAAATTCAATTTCGCCAGCTATTTAACTATGCCCAGCACCGAGAGAGCGAAGCAAACGTGATGTCATCAGTCGAGAGAGAGGGAGAGAGAGAGAGAGTGAGACACACCTGCTTAAGTTAATGGATAGATAGCTATTTAATGGCAGCTGCACGCAACAAAAGTTGCAGTCAAACTTTGCCCGCCTGCATGCGGGTTGCCAACTACAACAAAGTTTCATTAAAGTTTTTTTCCTTCTGGTTTACTCTCCTGGGCAGGAGGGGGGGGGGGGGGGGGCAGGGACGTAGTAACATGCTCGTACAGCAGCCAGTCGATTACCAATCCTGCTCAGCGCTCAATTTGGACTGATTCAATGACATAAGCGCTAAACGACACGACTTCAAAACTCTGCCAGCTGATCCAGGTCGAGCCACTTGAGCTGTGGCCCACGAAGACCCCACTGCAGCTGGCTGGCTCAGAGCTGCTGTCGCCTTGACAGCTGACAAAGCAACGGCAACTAGACTCTGGCAAGGGTTTGTATTACATAATTAAGGGCAGAGGAGCGGGATTTCTAATGCAAACTCTTAAATCTGTGAAAGTTGAGATCCACATCGAGAGTGTTGGTAAATGAGAGACTGCTATGCCTGATTTGCAGTGTTGTAAAGTAGCAAAAGCAGTTAGTTAGGCCTACATATCCAGCAATCTCTATATGAGATATTGGAATAGGAATGGCTAACGAGGCCCGCCCTCTCTCCCACTATCTCTTCATCTCTGTCTCTCTATACATCAGTATCTTTTTCTCTGTCATTAGCTCTCTATATCTCTCTGTGGCTTTCTCTTTCTTTCTTTGTAAATGTCTCCATTCTCAATATCTCTCTCTCTCTCTCTCTCTCTCTCTCGTTCTCTCTGTCACTTGCCCTCTGTGTCTGTGTCTTTCTTGATTTCTCCCTCTCTCTCTCCCATCCTCTGTTTCTTTTGATCTCTCCATATATATCCATTTCTCTCTCTCTCTCTCTCTCTTGGCCTCTCATTCTCTCTTTTCCCCTTTTTAACTTTATATCTGTCTCTCCGTATTTCTCTCTTATCTCTCTCTCCTTCTATCTCTATCTCACTTTCTTTCTCTGTATCTTTCTGACTTTCTCCCTTTCTCTGTGGCCCTCTCTCGCTGTCACTCTCTCTTTCTCTCTCTGTCTCCATCTCTATCTTTCTCTCTATCTCTCTCTCTTTCTCTCTATCTCTCTCTTTCTCTCTATCTCTCTCTTTCTCTCTATGTCTCCATGTCTCTCTTTCTCTCTCTCTCTCTCTTTCTTCGCCCACTTCCAAAGTCCAACCCACTTACCCATCATGTCCATACCCTTCACTCTCTCACATTACAGGGTATTTTGATTGTTATTATTTATAATCCATCTCGCAGCGACCACAGCTATGAGTGATGACTGCAGCTGATGACATGCTGCTGCTGCTGCTGTTGCTGTTGCTGTTGCTGTT
>JAWNPL010000021.1:1885000-2050000 GCA_035047545.1 Drosophila paranaensis
ACACATAGATGAACAGAAGAGTCGAGCTAGCCCTGTCTCTATGTCTATTGTCAATCTCGGCATCAATGAGATCCTTGGACTGTTCAATCCCTGTTCAATCAGTTGCAGCCTCCACAGGACTCTTGGACGTAATAAGAGCCTCGAAGAACTCTTTTGATGGCTTGTCTTGCTGGCTTTTTCGTCCGTTGGACGCAGCTTGTTAGGGGGAGACAGGACAGAGGACACAGGACACTGGACTATGGACACCGGAGAGACTTTGCGCTAGCATGTCGCAAAGTACGTCAAAGATGTCATCAATGAGCTTGTCAGCGAACAGGACATTTCCATGTTAATAGACCCAATCAAGTTGGCGCTCTTTGCGGCAAACTTTTCATTAGATCTGAGTGCGCAAGGACTCCGCTTTGATGCGGCCCACGACTTCGGTGTAGGTTGCCAGCCCCACTTCAGCTAATGCTAATTGGCACAGTCAGCTGCATCAAAGCGCCGCCACAGCCACTGCCGCAGCCACTGCCACATCGGGTGCCATTCATTTCCATGTTTCGCATTGTTGTTGCTCCTCGGCAGACATGGGCCATTGTAAAAGATGTGGGACGCATTTAAGGCGCTAAACAACTTAATGACTTCCTGCTAGTTAGGCACTGGACACAGTCACCCTCAGACTCACTTACAATGTCTACAGCCACACACACACACACAGAGAGAGAGAGTCGAATGTGTCAACAACTACAACTACAACAACAATATAAGAGCAGTACGAATGAGTGTTTCCTTTGGTCGTCGACCACAGGCGCCATTATCCCAGCACCAAGGAAGTTGGCGCCAACAAAATACAAAAAAGAGAAAAAGAGAAAATAAAATAAAAATAATAAAGAAAAACATGTAGTTTAGGGTGTGCATGACTGTGGCATACTCTGGCGAAGTGGGTCAAATTTTGAATATATATTGAGAGGGAGTGAGAGTGAGAGAGAGAGAGAGAGAGACAGAGTATAGAGAGTGAAAGTGAGAGAGAGACAGAGAGAGAGTATAGAGAAAGAGAGAGAGAGAGAAAGAAAGAGAGAGACAGAGAGAGAGAAAGAGAGAAAATGAGTGAGAGAGAGATTGTAAGATAGAGGGAGAGGGAGAGTATAGAGCGAGAAAGCATAGAGAGAGTGAGAGTGAGATAGAGACAAAAGAGAAAGAGAAAGAGAGGGAAAAATAGAGACAATAGAGAAAGAGAGAGTATAGAGAGGAGAGAGAGTAAAGAGAGAGAGAGAGAGAGAGAGAGAGAGAGAGATAGAGAGATAGAGACAAAAGAGAAAGAGAGAGAGAGAGAGATATATATATATATAGACAATAGAGAGAGAGAGAGAGTGAGAGAGAGAGAGAGAGAATATAGATAGTGTACACACACAAGAGAAGAGAAATCAAAGTATTTGATTGCCTTAGTCTGAGTTGTTATCTCTCATTATTCATTCCTCATCGGTCATTCACTTCCTCTTTCATCAGTCATCAGTCACCAGTCATCACTTATCACTCTGCACTCATAATTCATTGTCCATCATTGACTTCTTTTAAGTCATAACTATCCACTTATCACTCATCGCTTATCACTCATCCCTCATCAGTTATCACTTATCTCTCATCAGTTATCACTTCATGACTATCACTCATCGCTCATCTCTGTCACTCATTACTCATCACTAATTACTCATCAATAATCTCATATGCTAATCATTGTCCACTGCTTTTACTCATAACTCAGCACTCGTCCCTCCACATTCATCACACCTAGCCCAGCACTCTTCGCTCATCATGCACCACTCATCATTGTCCACTTTCTACTGTCCAATTAACACTTTTCACTTCTCACTTATCACTCATCAGTATCACATATCATCATTGTCCACTTATCACTAATTACTCAGCAATTATCATTGCCCACTTAGAGTAGCTCTTCGCCTGCCTCCTTCAGGTAATCAAAGCAATCTGAACAGGGCACAAAACCTATATGCCCGACTTGCATACGGAGTATAAAAAGAACTCCCATACTCAAATATTTTCTATATATGCATATATATATTTATATTCCTTTTCTATCTCTTGCAGAACTCTTCGCTCCTATATGGCTCCATATAATTATTATGGCTGCATTCTGCACTGCTGCAAACTTCATATACTCTTTATTGCTCAAGGAAACAGAGTACGAGAATAAGAAAGAATTTATGTGCCACTTGCTACGCATTATCTCACTTGGAGTTGATGTGTGTGTGTGTGTATGTGTGTGTGTGTATGGAAATGGAAGTGCGGCTGTATGGACAACGTCTTCAGCGAGTACATAAAATTTTAATGCAAATTTCCATTCTATAATTGTTCATACTTGGACACATTTGCATTTATTAAGCGCTGTCTCTGTATGTGTATGTGTGTGTGTGTGTGTGTGTGTCGGTGTGTGTGACAGAGCAGTGATGGCAGGAGGCAGAGAGGGCGTTACCGAGCCACTTAGTTTGCGTTTATTGGCCTCGTCTCTTGATGTTTTATGAGCCAGCCCCCTCCCTCCCTCCGTCCTGCTCGTCCTTCTCTCTGCTGTTGCTGCTTTTGTTACTGTTGCTGTTGTTGTTGTTGTTGTTGTTGTTGCAGCTGATTTTGGCGTTGCTTTTGGTTATTGCTATTTGGTTAAATTATGTTCAGCATTCCATTCGAGATTTGTTTTTTATTGCGCCGCCTTTATTGCGTGGGTAAGTACAGCATCAAGCAGAACTTTGGCCAGCGACTCTCGCTGCTGACTAGCAATCTTGGCTATATGGCTATACCCCTATACGGTTTGTATAGGCCATATAAGCAGCTTTGCCAAGAGATGGCAAAGCGACGCTTGAAGCATGAATGAAGCTCGACTAGCGGTATGCGTTAAAGCTGTCAATTGATATGATAGGGATAGATCTGTGGCTTGACTCAAGTGGAGATACATACTATATATGTATATAGATACATTTGTATATATTATATAATCAAATACATATAATATAATATATATATATATATATATATATATATATATATATATATATATATACATATATATATATATATATATATACTTGGGCACTTTCTTTCTGACAACTCTGCTGGCAACCCTCGGCCATTTGGCAAACAGCTCGTTTGGGCCGCGCGGCGTCTGTTCTGCGGCGTATTTGACGGCATTTCATTTAATAAAATGAAACGCAAATGCAAAACGACAAACGGAGCAGGCCCCAAGAAGACAGACAGTGACACAGCAGCTGGAGCTGTTTGGCGGACGCGGGACGGGTGAAAGAGTGGGCGTGGGGGATTCCTTCTACGGCTGAGCGCAACAGACAATGCCATTGCGGATATGACGCTGAAGTGTTGAACCACTTTTGTGTTATTAGAAGTTGTAAAAAACATAAAAAAAAAAGAATCGAAAACAGAAAACAGCTAAGAAAAGAACAATCCAGCATTGGCTTGGGCTGGGGCGGGGCGTGGCAGAGCCAATTGGCAGAGCGAAGGCGAGGAAAGCAAAACGATGACAGGACAGATTCATGGGCGCAACATGTGATGGCTGAACGGGACGCGTCGTCAGCCTCGACGGCAGCGACAGCTCCCACCTCCAGCTCCAGCCCAACGGAAGGCAGTTAAATGTCGTTACATCTCCCGCAAATTGACAGGCGTTTTTTAATTTGCTGAAAACTTGGACAAATAGTATCTACTTGTGCCATATCGGATGGCATTGGTCAACAAAATGTTTACCCATAAAGCAGCAAATGGCGGAGCTCAAGCTGCGAGCGCCTGCCTGACTGCCAGATACTCTACTCAGCTGGTATGCTGACTGATATCTATATCTATATATCTATATCTATATCTATATCTATATCTATATCTATATCTATATCTATATCTATATCTATATCTATATCTATATCTATATCTATATCTATATCTATATCTATATCTATATCTATATCTATATCTATATCTATATCTATATCTATATCTATATCTATATCTATATCTATATCTATATCTATATCTATATCTATATCTATATCTATATCTATATCTATATCTATATCTATATCTATATCTATATCTATATCTATATCTATATCTATATCTATATCTATATCTATATCTATATCTATATCTATATCTATATCTATATCTATATCTATATCTATATCTATATCTATATCTATATCTATATCTATATCTATATCTATATCTATATCTATATCTATATCTATATCTATATCTATATCTATATCTATATCTATATCTATATCTATATCTATATCTATATCTATATCTATATCTATATCTATATCTATATCTATATCTATATCTATATCTATATCTATATCTATATCTATATCTATATCTATATCTATATCTATATCTATATCTATATCTATATCTATATCTATATCTATATCTATATCTATATCTATATCTATATCTATATCTATATCTATATCTATATCTCATCAGTCTCAAATATGAATGATAGAGTGGAGAGGAGAGGAGAGGAGAGGGGTGCCTTGGGGCCGTTAGATATTTCGGGCAGTAAAACATGGCTCCCGCTGGGCAAGTGGCACAAGTTTGTTGTTCCGTTACCCGGTTAGCTTTTTTACAACTTTTGGCTAAGAAGTTTGCCAGCTCCGAGCTCCGAGCAGGCCAAGATAAAAGTAAAACTTTATGCAATAATAGCTCAGGCCAGAGAACCACAAAAACTAGATAAGTTCAGTGCTGGCAGGTTGGCCGCCTGTCCGCCTGTCCGCCTGGCCGGTTCAATGGCATTGGCCATCGCCAGCCATGCTGTGCACGTTATTGCTAACATATGTTGCTCGATATTATTAAAGTACGATAAAAATGCAACAGCATTAGCAGAAGTAGCTAGAATGGAGCACAAACAGCAGCCCAGCAGCAGCAGCCCTGGCAGCAGCAGTTGCACTGGCATGCAACTGCAACAAATCATTTTTTGGAGCCAGCAGCAGTTGCAGCAGCAGCGGCAGTAGCACGCCCTCGCTGCCACTGCCACGCCCACTGGCCGTACCCTGTCTGTTTACCTAGCTCGACATGCCACGTAGTAGATGAAGCAGCGCACTTAATTTATGTTTGTTGTGGCTGTTTTAATTTTCATAGAATTTCATGTTGTGCGATTACTCCAACACAAACACACACACACACACACACACACACACACTATATAAACATAGCAATAGTTCTCATAGAGTCAGCGGCGTGGGCGTGGCCCGCAATTGTTTTTGCGCTTGACTGCCAACGCCTCGCAGCGCAGCTGCAAAAATTTGTTGAAACATTCTAAAGCGCAGGCAGATTTCCAGCAGTCGACTTGATACACTGACAGCTCGTTAAAATGAAAAGAAAATCAGGAAAAACGAAACAAAATAGAGAAGTTAATAAAAGGAAGTAATAAGAATAAATTTACTTGAACTTGAGCTGCATGAAATATACCTAAAATATACGTTTATTATTTACACTTATATCTAAAATCCATTTAAATAGTTAAGTACTCCAAGTTAGTGTATAAAACCGCACACAAAATTATGTTGAGCACAAAAGGAGCCAAACGAGAATTTTAATTAATTTGCGCGCAAACAAATTGACAGAAAAATGTTAGCTATTAAAACAATAATTAATGCAATCAAAGCTTTTATCTAATTTTATTTAATTACGCTCATTTTGTTTGCTGCGTTAAATAGTTATTCGTTTTAATTTCCAAAATTGCAACGCTCAATTGCTGTTGAATTGTTAACTAACCCAGATTTGCGATATGTGTGAAGGCAGCAATGCCAACAGCTTAAAATCGAAGAGCTAAGCAATTCATTTAAACTCTTTGCCTATGAATCTTATTACATTTACAGCTTCAAAATTAATAAACATTTAGCTAAAACACTCAAATTTAAGCGAAAGTCGTAGGTTTGGCTTGAGCTTACTCATACCAGACCTTTGGCTGCTCTCCATAGGCTGCAGCAACAGCTTCAATCGCGATTGGCTACTTATGTATTAGTGGATGGATGAGCGCTTGCATAGAGCCGAGTGAGTTTGCGTGCTAATTGCAGTCAGCGCATTTCCAACTTGTACGCAGTGTGCGAGAGCGAGACAAACATAGCTGTTGCTGCAAGTAGTGGCGGCTGTTGCTGAATGAGAGCGAGATAGCTAGCTAGGCCGTAATGAAAGCTAAGAACAGAGTCGTAATGATTTCGTTGGACGAATAGAAAGCGACTTGAACTGAGCTGTCTGAGCATGAGCCAGAGACCTAGAGCAGAAAAAATAAATGAATTATTAAATTAAAGAAATTATGAATACTTTAAAGTTTTATTTAAAAATGTACTGTGCTTTTTTATAAATATATATTCAACAGTTTTATTATACTTTTTTATATATGAATTTTTTTTTATTTTCCGTATAGACTAAAGATAGTTGCAGTTCTATGTACATTTACTTGATATCGATAGGCTTGCAGCAGGCGTGGACAGCGGCAAATCCATTCTAATATTATATGCATTCATTCATTTATTTATTAAGTTAGTCAGTCAGTAGTTCGTTCTCTCTCTCTCTCTCTCTCTCTCTCTCTCTCTGTCATTAGTTCGACTGGCCTGCAGCCATAAAAAAAATGACAGAAACTGCAGAGCGCTGAAAATCTGCGCCAGCAATTAAAATAGCACAACAAAAGAGCTTTCCGCTGGTCGCGCTGGCCTGGCCTGGCCTGGCATGGTGGGGAGAGAGAGAGAGAGAGAGAGAGAGAGAGAGAGTCGCCGCTGGTCAGCAGGAAGCAGCTCGCCAAACAATTGCAAATCAAAATATTGCACTTGCACTCAATTGAACGCACAAAGCGTCAAGCAGCACAAAACAAATGGTGCGAAAGCCAAATCCAAAGCCAATGCGGGGGAAGCAAACAGACCGGCCATGCCGGCGGCTGAATACTCTGCAGGGTGACTACGGCACTAGCTTAGACTCTATGACAGCTAAGATATACGTTAAGTTGCCTGGCCAGCTCTATTCCAATCTTCATTTTGTTCTGTTCGCATAGCTGACGTGCCCTTTCTATACACTGCACTTAATATAGGGAAGCTGTGAAGCCAAATGATCCTTTTAAGGTCATTACAAACGCTGGGCATCATTCGCGCAAAGTGGTCGCATTGCCCCGGCATGTGGCACATGTAAGGTATCCGATTGCAGGAGCTGTTAGCCACACTGCAGCCATACGCTGTTCGTGAAGGCGGAAAGGGTAGATTAGCACTGGGGATTGATGCACTAAAAGAGACTACAATTGCCTGAAGAAGCGGGTCTCTTGTTGCTGGCTGTTGATTGCTGCTTGAGCAGAGCTGGCAGTCAGCTTGTTAGTAACTCAATTTATCGATAACTTTTTCAATTGCTCATGCATGATTTGATATCTAGCTATCTGTCTCTTTCGATCTCTCTTTTATCTCCCTTCCTCTCTGTCTGTTCTAAATATGCCAAATCAATGTCTCAAGCTATCGATAACTATCGATAACAATTAAAGACTCAATTCCAGCTGGAATGGAGGCTCATGCCTCCATACAGCACAACGAGAAAACGATAAAAGCAACTCTAATGCATTTCACCAGCTCCAACCCTCGCCTATGCGGTATCTCATAGTCGGTCAATCTCAGCCATAAAATTCCAACTTGTTTTCAGTTGTTGTTAGCCTTAACAATGACATCACTTGGCTGGCCTGCGGCCATAAGTAATGCCGGCTACCAATGGGCGGAGGGCTGCAGCTGTTCCTAGGATGAGGAGGGGGAGAGGGAGGGGATGGGTTGGTCTTTGTGCTAACGTCTACGTTAACAAAAGCTCCAATTGCCTTAAGCAGCGCCAGTGTGCCAGCAAATACTTCATTGCAGCGTCCTTTGCCGCGCAGCTGCATTTTAGCTGAAAGTGAACGCGTTTCAGCATTTGTTGTTTTTAGCTCAGCGCCGGGGCATGGACGGGGTCCAATACATGGAGTCAGCCCCAACAACACATGTTGGATTTATATCATATTCACACACACACACACAGTCACACACATCCATTTAATATAGAGTAGACGTCAGCACAATGGTTTTGCCAGTGGCTCAGCTACAGCTACTGGCTGCAGCCTGCCCCGCCCCCTATTCAACCTGCGCAAGCCAAACAGAGAAATTCATCTAAATTGCAGGCGAACGACTATTAGACTGCTTCCAGCGTTTCGCCATCTGCAATGTGACCTGCTTGCCAAGGCAACGAGAGCGGTCCGTGTGGCTATCGCATCGGCTATCTCTCTTATATCGTCTTGATTCAGCTCCCAGCTAAGGTTGAAGCCTGAGCTTTGCCTTAAAACTGCTGCTGCTGCTGCTGTCCGGCCCGCTCCCTGCCATTCCTTAGAAATACCTTCTCTTCTCCCTCCCTTTATCTCTCTCTCTCACTCTCTCTCTCTCTCTCTCAGAATGTCACTGCGAATGTCATACAAATTGCAGTATGCGTTCTTTTCCACTGGCTTGCTATAGTATGCACTAGCATAGAAGAAGCCCAGGAGCAGCTCCCCTGACATAAATAACAACTGGGAATACTTTTGTGGGCAATGCTCGACTAGGCAATACCCTGAACTGGACAAGCTAATGAAGGGGGAGCACTTTTTGGTTGAGTAATGAGAGTTTAGGTTCTCAGCAAGGAATGGAATCGTTGGGGCCTAAAGTGAGTGAGAAGTTTTAAAGAAGTAGAATATGATTATGGGAGATCAAGGTGGAGGTATCTTAGTACTACGATATAAAATGATATATGTATGTACCTCAAACAATCATTTCCCTATCAGATACACCTCTTACCTCTTACCTCTTACCTCTTACCTCTTACCTCTTACCTCTTACCTCTTACCTCTTACCTCTTACCTCTTACCTCTTACCTCTTACCTCTTACCTCTTACCTCTTACCTCTTACCTCTTACCTCTTACCTCTTACCTCTTACCTCTTACCTCTTACCTCTTACCTCTTACCTCTTACCTCTTACCTCTTACCTCTTACCTCTTACCTCTTACCTCTAACTCGACATGCCTTATAGCATTCCTTTGCTTACAGGGTATACTCGCACATATTTTTCCACTTAATGTTAAACGTGTCCCTGAATTATGCATATGAACATTTTGCTGGCCAACTCCAGTTCCAGTTCCAGTTCCAGTTCCAGTTCCAGTTCCAGTTCCAGTTCACTTGGAAATCAAGCCAATATCTCGCCGCCTCTGACCTTGCTCGCGCCGTGTTTACAGCTCGCAGCGCCGCAAAGTCCACCTAAATAATCTTTGTGGAAAAGTTTGCAGCTTAAGCAACACAGAGAACGAGAGAACGAGAGATGGAGAGAGGGAGAGAGAGACTTAGGCAAAGGCGACCACCAGCTGCGAGTGCTGATCCCGTCGATTCCGGCCTCATGCGAATCGAAAGTTTGTTGCAAACAACAGCTGCAGTTGCTGCTGCTGCTGATGCGGCTGCGGCTGTAGGCCAGCGTGAGGCGTGACAGGAGCAGCGATTCGGTCATGGCTAAGGACATGCGACTTCAGCGACCACAACTATGTTTGGCCTTTGGCTTTGGCTTTGGCTAACAGCATAGACCACCTCACTCTCTTTCACTGTCTCCCACTCCCACTCTCTCTCTCTCCCTTTACAGATAACTAAGTTCAATATATCTTTCTCTCAGACTTTTTCCATCTCTTCCTCTCCGCCTGTCTATATTTCTATCGGTCTCTCAGTCTATTTCTCCGCCTCCCAGATCCCTCCCTGTCAGTCATTCTAATCGTCTTTTTCGCTGTTATCTCTCTGTCTTTCTATGAGTATCTCTCTCTCTTTCTCCCTCTCTCTTACTTTATCAATCTTTATGTGTCTCTCCCTCTATATCTCCATTTGTGTTTCCCAATATCTCTCTATCCCTCTCTCTCTCTCTCTCTCTCTCTCTCTCTCTCTCCCTCTGTCTTTCTCAATATCTCTCTCTGTCTCTCTCTATCCCACCTTCCCTCCTTCCCTCTCTCTCTGATTCTCTTTATCTGATTCTCCCTCTATCTCTCTCTCACTCTCTCTCTCTCTGATTCTCCCTCTATCTCCTTCTCTCTTTCTCTCTCTCTGTCTCTCTGTCTCTCTCACTCTCAGATTCTCCCTCTCTCTCTGTCTCTCTCCCCTCTATCTCCCTCTCTCTCCACCTCTATTTCCCTCTCTCATTCACCCACATCTCATCTGCATTTCCCACACCAACTTCCCCCCGATGATGATCTCCTCCAATCAACACTCAATCAAATCAAACATTTTAGCCCACTTCAGCTAAGACTCCCCAATTGGAACTTAATTTCCTCAACTTGCCATAGATATTTTTGTGTTGATTTTCAAATTGGGAAAACTCTTGAGTTTTCCCCATGGCTGCGCCCAGTCGAGCTTGCTGAGACAATTGTAGTGATATTTGAGACTTGTGCTTTGGCCACTTGCACTAATTTTAGTTAGTTGCTTAGTCGATGCATTTGTGGCAGCTGGCAAATCTCTGCGCCTGGCCTGTTGCATCCCAATTGAAGGCAGTCAGCTGGCTGGCTCTGTTGTCTGTTTATGCTTGCTGGTAAATGCTTCAATTGATTGCCCGATTGCCATGGAATGCAGCAAAGAATTTCGCAAGCAAAACTAATTTTCATTCGAGAAATAATTCGTTGTTTATTTGCTCTGAGTATGGGAAGAGAGAGAGAGAGAGACGACGTGTGACTGCCTGCCTGCAATGACTTTCAAGTTTTGCTCAACATAATTTCCGAGCAGCTGTCGCTGTTGCTGCATATTCTTAAAAGTATTCCTGGAGCGCCAAGCTCAATGATTGGCTGCCCCTAGCCAGGGGGGCGGGGGGGGGAGTCTGTCTGGCTGCACAGGTTCGGCTTTTTGTTTGTCATGCACAATGCATACAAATTGCATTACAATCAGCCAAGGCAAACATGAAAATATATTTATGTATGCGCCAGACGCAGCGACAACAACAACCAACTGTTTGCACTCGCTCCAGCCAGCAGCGAGACAAAGCAGCCCAAATATTTATTTACAGACGAAAAGAGAACAAAAAAAAAAAAAACCAAGCTGAAAATGAAGTCAACATTAATGAAAGCAAATCAATGGTGAAAGCAGATCAACTTTAAATATATTCTATAGCTATCTCAGTGCCAAAGAGCTTGCTCGAGCCGCAGGACTCTCGGTGAGGGCAGCTCAGTGTTTGCGACGACACTCAGCTGAAAGCATGTGGCCAGTATGTGTGTGTGTGTGTGAGTGTGTGTGTTCACGCTCTCCCACACACACTCGAGCAATTATTGGCATTTCTTGCTTAGCTTTACTCAGCAGCAGCCGCAAACGAATGCAATTTTACAAGATATTCGATATCTGTGTGAGAGAGAGGGAGAGGGAGGAGGGGAGAGTGTGGCTTTCTGATTTGCTTTGTTGCACGCTCGCCAAGTAATACGAGTATATTGGTTTTCTTCTGCTTTGAGCTCTTCGCAATGGAATGCAGCTCAGTTCCATTCACTTCGGTTCACTTCCATTCGCTTTTACTGACTATTGACTATTGTCTATCGCTGACTGAAACCATATCAAAATCTCTCTGTTCCATATGGCATATTGGAATCCGTATATGCCTTGTAGTCCGAGAGTCTCTAGCATCAGCTCAGCTGCCTCTCACTTCTATTCACTGCTCTATTCACTCTTATTCACTGCAGGGAATAGTAGCTCTGCTCAACTGGTATTTTTTTTTTTTTTTTTTTTTTTTTTTTTTTTAGATATGTGTGAATTTATTTGCTGCTTGTTGTCAGAGACTCTATAGCGCATTTATCTTTTTTCCCTTAACATTTGTTTTTTGGCAGGTACGCCTGTTATAATTATTCTAATTTATATGTAGTTTTTTTTTTTTTTTTTTTATATTTAAATTACCCGACGATCGAGGGGATGCAGTCTTTTAAGTCTTCTCCTACATTGGTTGTTGACCAGATTAGATGCCATCAACTGGTATTAGAAATACTTTTTGTATATATATATATCCTTATATATCCTTATATATCCTTTTATATCCTTATATATCCTTATATATATATTCTTATAAGAAGATCCTCAAATCCTTTATAGCATGCATATCCTTATGGCTTGTATAGTCTCTGAGTCTCTAGCATCAGCTCTCTGCACTTCCCAGCTACCCTTCACTGCCCTTCAGTTCTCTCTGCTCCTCACTTTCAGGCAATAGCTACATCCGAAACATATATTCTCATGCTTGTAGCAACTCCTTGAATCCTTTTATTGCGCTCAGATCAGCAAGTCTCTATATGCTTTAGAGTCTTAGAGTCTACTACGATCACTCTGTGGATTCAGCTCTAGAATGATTTCTATATTAAAGAACTTCAATTTTTAAGCGAATTTCTCTATTTGCCATACCTTAACAAACATCATTCAGTCTCTGCTGCTCAACATCACTCAGCTCTCTTTTCATCTCGATGGCATATTTGTTCGGCTTTCGATTTGAATTATTATCATTTTTAATTTGACATTTCGTGGGTTGGCTGCTGGCATTTATCAATTGCAAATAGACTTTTGAGCTCATGAAAAAGCAGAGCTTGTACATATAGTACATACTTCCATATATACATACATATATATGCATGTAAATTTGACGGATCCTTTAGCCGTCTGCTGTCTGCCGTCTGTTTCATCATTTTCATCTCTTCCTTTGGCGCTTGTCATTTCGTTTCATTACATTTCATTGTTGTCCTTTTTGTTCGTTTAATGCTTTTGTCAAATGTTTACATGTACCTTTTTTTCTGTCCATGCGCCGCTCCTGCGGCTCCAGCTGTGCCAGGACAATGGCCGCTTGTCCTTCTGCTGACACTGGCACTGGCGGCTCTCATTCTTGCTGTTGTTGTAATTGTTATTGTTACTGCTGCCTATTATGGCATTTATTAATTGCTATGTAAATATCTCAAAGTCGCTTTTAAAAACGAATTAGAATCGAAACTGTTGGCTCAGCTGCTCGCCAAATGAGCCAACTGGGATTAGCAGCTGAATGCGAATTCTAAAACATAATTCGAGAAGGACAATGGAAGAAAGAGAGAGATAGAGAGAGAGAGAGAGAGAGAGAGAGAGAGAGAGAGAGAGAGTGAGAGGTACCAGTTTCATGGTGTATATGATGAGAATTGCATAGAAAGGCGGTAGTGAAAAGAGAGAGTGAGAGAGAGACAGAGAGAGAGAGAAAGAGAAGGCGGATATGAAATGGAAAGAGATAAGCAAGCTATAACTAAGAATAGCTAGAGTGAAAGAATAAATATCAGACAATTTTATGAGAATTGCGTCGAAAGGTGGAGAATGTGGAGTGACTCAGAATGACAGTGGGAAAATTTAAGAGAAAGAAGAAGCGATGAGCGATAAAGAGATAATAAGAAATGGTGTAAGAGATTGAAAATAGAGAGATAGAGTGAGAGAGAGTGAGAGAGAGAGAAAGAGAAAGAGAAAGAGAAAGAGAAAGAGAAAGAGAAAGAGAAAGAGAAAGAGAAAGAGAAAGAGAAAGAGAAGGAGAGATAGAGATATAGAGACAGAGAGAGAAAGAAAGAGATAGAGAGACTGAGAAAGACGGAGAAAAGAAAAACATCTGAAGAAAGATATAGAAGAATGAAAAATGCAATTTGATTTGATGAGAATTGCATAGAAAGGCAGCATTGATTGAGTGATTCAGGCTACAAGAAGAATAATAAATAGACCGAAGAAAGGCTGAATTAATGTAAATGAAAAACCAAAAAAAAAAAGAGAGAAGCAGGCAGAAAACAGAAATGAGAATCGCATAGAAAGGAAGTTGAATAGATTTAAGTTAAAGAGAGAGCAAATCAAGTATATAATACAAGTATGAGACATAGCAAGAGTTACTCGGCCACATTTCGCAGATAATAACATATGCTCCTCCTCTATGGCCACTCTGGCATTGGAGCTGCCTCGGTGCGAGTGAAACACGAGCTGAGCTTGTGGCCCACTCGGGTCGGGGCAGGGCTGGAGGGCGTGCGGCGGTTCCCTAGGGCGCTGTAAATAATTGGCATTCAAATTGAATAAGTAAGTTGTGAATGCGACTGAGGCGAGAGTGAATCATATGAATACGCATACTTTATGGCCATTCATTGCGACTGAATGACAGAGCGAATTTGCAGTATTTTTGGTATTTTTTGGGTATTTTTGGTTATTTGCGCATATTTACGCTTTTATTTATATTGTATTCCGCTCAGATCGGGCGTCTCTCTCGCTCTCTCGCCCAGTCATTGCTAAGCTTGTAAATCTCTTTTTAATTGCATTTTACCACAAACAAATTCTAAAACTCGACGAGGACGAAAGGACGACGGCAAAAGGCCCAAAGCAACCAAAAACCGCACCAAAACTAAAATGCAACAGCAGACGGGGAGAGGAGGAGGAGGGAGCAGTAGAAGCAGAAGCTACGCCCAACCCATTTAGCTGTACAAATTGTTTAAACTTATACCAACCAACCCACACACACACACACACACACACACACACACACACACACACACACACACACACACACACACAGCAACACACACACACACACACACACCAACACAGACAGATTCATATATTCAAATTCGAATAGACGCCCTTTGGAGCAGTCGAGCAGAGTTGGGCTAAGCCGAGCCAAGCGGAGGCAACAGTCACAGTCAATTATACAAATTGCATTTGTGTTGCACACACACACACACACACACACAGTGCTGGGGACACTCTGTATTGGCATTTGGCAACATGTTAGCCGCCATTTCCGGTCGGCCCATGCACCAACTATCGCCCCATGCAAACTGTAGCCCGCACGTCACGCAGCGCGCACAAATCTACATTTTACTCGCTCACGTCTCGCTCTCCCCCTTTCTCTCTCTCTCTCTCTCTCTCTCTCTGTGTGTGTGTGGGTGTGACATGTGCGAAAATTTGTTTTGCTGCGCAAATGATGATTGAAACACAACGAGGCTGAATCTTAATTGAAAGCCAATGGAGCGCGCATGAAAAGGCGCTTTGCCAGCGTCCGTTGCCGTTATCCTTTTTGGCCTAAACACTGTCACGCCCACACACCGTTGCCCCCTTCCCACCCCCCCCCCCTTCCACCCTTTCTCGCCCCCTCACTCCCACTCAGTTTATGTTTCAGATTCATATTCATTTTTGCTCTTAAGACTGACTACTCAAGCAGGATATGCCTGACCGGCAAACACCCCGCATTATCTGAGTATCTCTGAATAACTGTCTCTTATCTCTTAACTCTCTTACCTACAAAGCTGAGCTTGATCTATTATACGATATATAAGAGTTCTTAGCGAGTCTTGCTCTCTGTAGGACCTCTCCGTGGCGAAACTCTATAGGAGCACAAAAGATTCCACGTTTTCCAACACTAGACTTTGCACCTCTCACAAACTTCTTGCTCCTTTGAATGATCTTTTGACTGAAGTTGACTTCCTTTGGTAAGCTCAAGAAAGCATTCTTTTAATTTAGAATTGTATTATATATTTTTTCTATATCCTCCCCCACGCCCACACCCACACGCACACCTCACCCACACCCAGACTCTTATCATTTAGATTAAAAGTTTGCGTTCAATGGAACTAGCGGAGTTTGTTAACGGGTTGTGCCAAGTCCGGGCCGAGCTCTTCGGGCTGCCAGTTGACTCGCCTGCTCGGTTTCCTTGTGCCCAGTTCATCTTTTAATTAATTCACAGGCTGTGCAAAGTTTTGCGCCCGCAACTGCAGGCGGCAACCACTTGGGCCTAGTCCCACACACAAATGAAAATGCCGGCAAAGAAGCGAAGGAAAAAAAAACTGGAAGCGAAGATGGCAGCTGGCCGACGTGGAGATACCCTGGAAGGAACTGACTGCGTGGACTAATCGAGGAGATGAGCATAAACTGAACTATCGAGGAAGAAGTCCTTAGGAGTTTCTGGCTGAGACAAGGACTTTCAGTTTGGCAAAGATTTTACTTGAATACGTGAATAACTACTTCCAGTATTTGTTGCCTCTCTGAATAGCTGAAGTTTCATATGAATGTTTATCGATTTCAGGTAGGAGGGAAATGTTATCGATAGAAAATAAATCTGTGAATGCCAGAAGATTATCCAGAGGATACCAGAAAGTATCTAGCCTCAAGCTCAGTTCAAATATGGGAAAGACAGATAAAAGACCACAGAAATAGACTGATGGAGGAATGATCGAAAGAGCAGGTAGACGGATTAACGGTCAGATGGGCGATCTCTAAGACAGCTGATCGAACGGAGGTGGCAAAGGTCTATGACTACATAGGAGTTATAACACTGTATGTATATATATATATACATATATATGTACATATCTATGTATATACCTCAGCTTGTAGGCAACTCCTCCCCTCAGAGCGTTGCCAACAGCTCAACAGGCACCAATCTACCCACAGCTGGCCACTTTCAATGGGTTCAGGGTATAATAATAGTCGAAAAGAAAGAAAGAAAAAAAAGCTGGGCTCAAGAAAAATCAGCAGGAAGCACTTGCAACTATGTGGCACAACGCAAAACTTTTCTTATACAAAATTATGGAAAAGTTTTATTTTCATGCATAACAGCGAAGCTTACACCAACACACACACATACACACACACACACACACACACACACACACGTACACACACACGTCCACATACACACAGCTTGTATTTATTTGCAGCGCATTTTTTATGCCGCTTTCAGAAACATATCCATACACATATATATGTGTGTGTGTGTGTGTGTGTATGTATTTATATATATGTATGTTTACTTATATTGCTTTACTTATTTCACTGTTCACGCGTGTGTGTGTGTGTGTGAGGGACATGTGTGTGTATGTGTGCGTAAAAGGGAGCATTTATTTATATAGTTTTGTTAGCGAGCTGAAAGTTTTGCAACTTGCTGAAAACTGCGTAAAATTGGCACGTCAAAAGCCGGAAAATTTAAGAAGCCAGACATACAGACACACACACATACACACACAAACACACACACACACACACGCACGCACACACACACACAACGCTACTTGAACATTTTTTAAGCAAATTTTGGTATTTAACATAATGGAATATTTTATGCTTTCTTTCTTACGAAAATTTGTACGAATATGGCAATCAGGTGTGAACGGCTGCGCAATGCACGCTCAAAGCTGAAGAATGATGAGTCGAGATCGATGAAGAAAATCTCACTCTCAATGGGAAGCTCTCAAGCTCAATATGGCTAGTACCATATGCTGAGATAGAGCGGATAGGAAGCCCACATATACTCCGCTGCACCTTGTGAGCGGGTATGACTTGCGCGTAAAAGGCTGTGCAATTTGCCAGCTTTGCCCTTTGTTATTAAGAATGAAACTCATCAATATATATATGTTTATGATATATGTATATGAACAGCTGAACCTTTCATGGATCAGTCCAACCGAGTTTGGGTTTCTCACTCTCGAGTCTCTTAAGCGGGTATGTTTAGGCCTACTAAGAGCCTATCAAAATCTTAAATCAAATTTCAATTGGAAGTATAAATGGTAAATTAAATATATATAAATGTAAATATATATGTAAATATGTGTATAAATATATGTATAAATATATCATATCATATCTCTACATATCGATTAGGTGCTATCGAAAGTGCCAACTCTGGAGCATATCGTTTGTGCGTCAATCTTATTTAAGTGTAGAGCCTGTACAATCGAATTTAGTACCTTAACAGCAGATGGATATATATGATATTAGGGCCAAACCTTCGTTTTGGCAAAGCCTTGCCATTTAAGTCGTCTTAGACCTCTTGCGAGTTGGTTTCGGTGTCGGCGCAGTCTACCAGAGTGTCTGCTAGTATTTACCAGAGTATCTACAGTAGGCAGCTTGAGGCCTCTACGGAGTGTTGAACCGCGTATGTACCAGGGAGCGTTGGTCGTAGTACTCGGCTCTGCAATACCTGTACCCGTTTGTAGTTGGATTTGGCAGCAATCCCCAGATTTGCACTCTATGGAGCCATATCGGTAGGATAATCGATGGCACTATCTTTAAATTACTATCGTGGAATATCGATAGTTATCCACTGCCAGACTAGACTCCTTTATGCAACATAATTGGATATATATTTATATATAAATTATATATATAAATTATATATGAAGACCTATATATATATATATATATATATATATATATATATATATATATATATATATATATATATATATATACGGAATATGCCTTCGGGTTCGACCTTGTGAGCTGTAACCAGATGTCTGTCAGCTGCTTACTTCAGTGTAAGCTCGACATAAACCAATACACATACATATATATATATATGTAGATATGTACATACACATATCCACATATATAGACCCAGCTATCTCTATCTCCAAACCGCTAGTTAGTGGGGCAAACTTAACCCGTTTGGTCTAATCGAAATGGCGTCGCTGAAGCGGCTTAGCCGTTAGCCAGTTTATTTAATTACATGTATTTTGCTGGCATCCCAATTGGTTAACGTCCAGAATGAGATTGAAATTAACGAGCTGCCCTTAATGAGCCGCTGTCCGGCAGTTGAGGCCCGCCGCAGGCCGAAATAAAGTTGCCACGTTCCAGGTGGGGCGCGGCGCAAAGCCAAGAGATTTGAGCGGCAAAGCAATTTCCAGCCGGGTCGAATACAATAATTTTAATAAGAATGTGGCCAGGACAGAGAGAGAGAGAGAGAGAGAGAGAGAGAGGAAGAGATAGAGAGAGAGTCTATTAACTAATCCTATACGATATGGGTCCGACGTCGACTTTGGCTCAGCGTGGAGCGATTGGCGACGTGTAAACGATAATCAAGTAATTTCCATTATGCGAGAACTTGCCGGCACTCGCACCTAGGGGCCATAAAAGCAGCGCTAAATTGCGATTGTCGCGACTGCGAGACACCGATAGGCATAGACCGGGTGAGAGGGAGTGGGCGAGGACACATTACGCATACGCCGCATGCGACGCACACAAAAGCAAATCGAATTGCGAATTGGTTGCGATAAAGCAGCCGCCCAGCACATACATTCTCTGAAAGCGAAGTTGTGCAAGCCAAAGTGGCCTCGTTGTTGTTGTCGTTGTCGTTGTCGTTGTCGTTGTTGTTGTTGTTGTTGTTGTTGTTGTTGTTGTTGCTTTTGACTATTTATTGAGCAAGGCATTTCATTGTCCTGAGACAACTTTTTCCAGTGTCTATCGCTCAGTGCTTTTAAGGCGCACACGATAATAGCCAATGATGCATGTGTGTGTGTGTGAGTCTCTCTCTCCCCCTCTCTCTCCCCCTCTCTCTCTCTCTCTGTGTGTATTTGAAAGTGTATCAGTGCTGGCCACCCACGCTATCTGGCACTCTGTGTCAGCACTTTGCGACAACAATGAGCGCATGGAGGCTAACCTAGCATTCCCGGCCCACCAATAATGGCAGCGGCGACGGAAGCGGAAGCGACATACTTACTTAGACAACGCTTTAGTTCAAGGCTGCAGCACCACTGCCACTTGTTTGTACTGCAAAAGAGCAATTTGCGCTAAGTATGCGCGCGAGCAGCGCAATTGTTGCCAGCCAATGTCCAGCGGAGGGCTGAACCAGGCCAGCTTTAAGGATACAGATTTACTTGATATTTGAAATACATTTTGTGGCTGCAATTCTCATTTCTCTCTCTCTCCCTCTCTCTCTCCCTCTCTGTCTCTGTTTCTCTGTTAACAGTTAATTGTTTTGGTCGTATGTCTCATAATGTGCACATAGCACGCTCTCACACCCACTCTCTCACCCACACTCTCTCACACCCACTCCCAGACTCCCTCACGCTCTGACGTTTGTCGCCAAATTGAGTCATTAGCAGATATATAAAACGAAATGGGCTCCGCACAGCTCATTGGCACGTTCCGAGCGTCAATGATGACGTTGACGCTGCCGTTGCCGCTGCTGTTATAAACACATATGCGCATTACGCATACGCATACGCCGTTCGCGCTGCCCATTGGCCAAGCAGCAGCAGCAAAAAAAAAAAGAAGAGAGGGAGAGGGAGGGAGAGGGAGGGAGCAGAGAAGAGCAGAGCAGAGCAGAGCAGAGCGTGCTGCGATAACAGCCAACGGCCAACAACGAATGCCAGCTAGTTGCCTTTTATGTGCCGCCATTAGCCGCTTGACTTTTAAATCGTGAGCCAAGCAGCCGAGCTCCCGCTTAAATGGCCAACATTATTTTCCATATTATCAGCGAGCGTTTGCTTTAAGTTATCAATATTAGCCTGTTGCACTTTAGCAGATAGACAGATAGTCAGCTGAGTGCATAGATCAATGAGAGACTTGGCTAGCCAATCCAGATTGACATTCATCAGCATAGCTCATCGGATAAGTCGAGAATATATATATATAGATTGCAGGCCTTCAGTTGACTCATAAGCTTGACTCTTGAGCTCATCGCATCCTTATTGAATCTTCAGTATAGGAATTATGTTCATAAAATATTGTCTATGATTTGCTTTTATACACTTTTTTTTATTATTCACGAAATGAAAAAGTAGAAAAAATTAGTAAAAAAAATTCAAATAAAATAAATAAATTAAAAATATATGTAAAATTAAAATTTTTATGTATTCAATTTATTTTTTTTTTTTAATTTAAAATAACATTTTTTTATTTAATTATTTTATTTTATTATTATTTTTTTCAATTTAAAATACGATTTTTTTATTGTTTTCTTTAACTTTAGTTTTTTGTACAATTTTGTCTTCTATTTTTTTTATATAAAATATTTTTATAAATATTTTATTTTGTGTTGTATTTTAATTATTTTATTTTTTTTTTTTGTTTTATCTTTTATTATTAATATTTTTAAGCTTTATTTTTTAATCATTTATTTATAGCTTATTTTGAATATTTCGATTTACTTGGCTTTTTAATTCCATATTCACCTGCTTAGGCTTAAGCATTCCACGTCTCTCTCTCTCTCTCTCTCTCTCTCTCTCTCTCTCTCTCTCATGTGCATCTTCCCTTTAGACAACAAGAGGTCATAGGTCGCCAGAGCTGGAGCTAGCTGCAGCTTCTTCAATATTCCGTAGCTGGCCAACAATTTGACATAGAGCCAGAAAGAAGAGATTAGACTACCCGGAAATACTTCCTTCCTTGATTGATATTTGGCGCCATTTGGAAAAGTCTCGCCGGGGCGATTACTTTCGCCCCACCCTTGTTGATTCACGCATTATTCATAATTCGAATTGGTAATTCATTACATGCCCCGCTCGGATGGGCAAAGAACGCCGAGCACTCAGCCAGTGCAAGTTGTCTCTGATTGCTGCCTCTAATGAACATCTTCGAGTTGCTGGCTTATTTCGGCCCACAGTGGAAGTGTGAGGGGGAGGGAGAGTGCATGTTGCATTCGGCTAGGGGATGGGGTGGGGAAGGGTGGTTTTGGTCACCTGAACGGACACCTGGTCAAGCAAATGTCAGCGTGGCATTTGCGAAAAGGCCAAACTCACGAAAGAATGCACCCAAACGAAGCTGCCAACTCAACACGTGGTGAGTGTGCGCCGAGCGAGAAAGCGCCATTTAAGAGAGCCAACAAAGAGAGCGAGCGAGTGGCGACTGTTATGCAAATGCCGGAGCCAGCCAAATGGGCAGCTGCCGCAGCCTCAAGAAATACAAGTTGTCTGAAAGCGTTTACTGCTGGCTTGTGTTGAACGCTTCGCATAACTCTGAGCGGAGTCAGCGAGTCCAGCGAGCACTAAATGACTGACTGACTGACACACACAGGGATCCACTCACACGCACACACGCACACACGCACACGCACACACGCTCTTGGGTGAGCCTTGAAGCATGCTCTGAAAACTTTGAAGTGCACTTGCCGCGACTGCAGCGGCTGCCCCGCTTTGACTTGACAAACAAAAATAGTGCCATTTGTCAGCCGCGAGTTACACACACACACACACACACACACACACACACACACACACACAGACACACACACACGCACACGTACACATGTGACAACTGCTATAACAACAAGGGTCATTCGTTATAATGAGTACACACTTTGGCACATCTTGGCTACAGACAGCGTGCGGCAGGTGTCCTCCAGCCGTGTGCACAGATAATCAGCTGCCGCTGTCTTGGCCACTGAGCGACAGTAATTATATTTGATGTATGCGCGCCGGGCCGAGGCACTGCAACTTCAACTAGCCTCAGACTTAATGCGTTTCTAATTAAGTAACCAAAAAAAAAAAAAACGGAATATAAATATTTATGTTTGTATAACTTATGCAAATATGTTTTTTTTTTTTTGAGCCAACAGAGTTTTAAGTGGGCGAGCAAAAGAGCGGATTAGTGTGGGTGGCAAGATGCAAAAGAGAGAGAGAGAGAGAGGGAGAGTAAAAGAGATGAAATGTCAAGAGTCTGGTCTGCATATAAAGGTTAAACTATTGCCAAGACTACTTTGAGCTGAACGATTTGCCAAGCTCAACTGGTTGGCCTGCGGCATTTGACTTCGATTTATGTAAAATATTTAAAATATTTAGAAAAATATAACATAAATAATGTCAAATATAAACATAATATATATATAAAATATAAATAAATTTAAAAAATATATAGAAGAGACAAAATATTTTAAGTATGCATTATTATACAAAAAAAAAGTATTTAAAAGTAAAAAAAATTAGTAAAAGAAATAAAAAAAAAACAAAACAAAAATAATAATAAATAAATATATAATCAATACATAAATTTTTAAATTAAATAAATTGAAATACATATCTCTACATTTTTTTTATTTTTTTTTTAAATTTTCTTCAACAATAATAATTATATAAAAATAAAAAGAAAGAAACTAAAATATATCAAATATTTAAATATAATAAAAAAAATTCTATAAAATTTAAAGTCATTTAAATATTTGTAAATAAATAAATAAAGTAAATTTAAATTTATTTAATTAATTTTAAATTAATTTATAGTAATAAAATATATAATAATTTAAATAAATGTAAATAAATTCGCTATCTTATTGACAGATTTATTCAAATTTGATCATGATTAATTAACAAGTTAATTTTAGTTAAGTTTAAATATGATTTATGCAGATCCACAGCTTGCAGTCGCTGGGCACATCACAAAACTCTATTAAGGCCGGCCCGAGCACAGGTGTAAGCGCTGTAAATGGCGGATGCTTAAAGCTGTTGACGGCATATTTGAAATTGCATGAGAGAAGTGACTTGCAGATGTTTAAACTCTGCCATAGAGCGCAACAAAACTGACGACGGCAACAACAACAGCAGCAAGAGCTCGGCCACAATGTGCGGCACGTGTAGAAGTTTTTTGTGTTGTTGTTGTTGTTGGTGTTGGTGTTGTTGGTGTTGTTGGTGTTGCCTTTGGCATTCGTTTGCTTTTAAATGCCACGCGAAATACCAAAAGCGGCAGCAATATGCAAAGTGTATGCCTCTGTGTGTGTGTGTGTGTGTGTGTGTGTGTGTGTGTGTGGGCGTATGCATGCTGATATTGCTTTTAGTTCGGGCAACTACTGCATGGCGACTGTAAGTAGCAGCAGGGCTTTAACCAACCTACGCGCGCGGCATTTGCTGTCATTGGCAGCCTTTTGGCAGCCATGCAACACACGCGTCTGCGGCCTTTGGGCAACGCCAGCAACACCAACAACAAGTTGTTGTTGTTCAAGTATGCGAACATTGTTGCCACTCACACACACACGCACGCATGTGCCTCGTCTGCGTATTGAAGACTTGATAATTATATTGCATACCTAGAGGCGCGCAACTTAATAAGTGCGTAACAAGTTATAACACGCGACGAGTGTGAAGAGAGAGAGAGAGGAGAGAACAACAACAACGCGAAGCAGAGAACTTTAAGTGAATGGAAAGCAAGCAGAAATACCCTGGACAGAGGCAGAGGGCAGAAGCTGCAGTGAAAGTTTAGCCAATGATGGGGGAGGAGCTAAGCTACAATAAAAATGAAAAGAAATATTAATAGAGACAATAATACAAAATAAATATATAAGAAATATAAATAAATAAAACAAATTATAAACAAAATTATAATAATAATGACATAGAGAAAGTGAGAAGTTTCTAGAGAAAAGATATACATTTATATATATAAAAATAAGTAGAGAAAATTAAAGAAATCCAGAGGACAAAATATAAATTTAAAAAAAATTATAAGTAACTAAAAGTGAGAAATTGATAGATAAAAAATAAAATAAAAATAAAAATAAAAATAGCTCAAAATTCCAAAATTAAAAAAAATAAAGTATAAAAATATGCAGTTTCCAGAGAGAGAGAGAGAGAGAGTTTTCTGAAGAAGTCTTAACTCTTTGCAAATTAGGAATATATCAAGCATAACTGAACAATAAATAGAGAATCCTTTAAGACCCGCTGTAATTATCGAGCACTTCTTATGGCCTGGCCGCCAACAATGCGCAGAGCTGGTTGGTTTCGGTTCATTTTACTTAATTTTCACATGTTTTTCCATTAAAATATTTGTTGATTTTCCGGCCAGGCGAGGGATAGGCGGGCAGGCTTCATTGAGTGCAGCGAGCGCAGAGACAACAACGCGAAGCGCCGAATGGCGGCGCGTGGCGTGTGTATTTTGCTGCTGTCAAAGGCAAAATAGCAGAGACGAGCCTGGACTTCATTTTGCCAAGCCACAAGAACTTCATTTGCAAGCAGCAGCAGAGCCAGCACAGCATGAATATGAGTCTGCGGGCGCACACTCACGCACACAGATTTAGACAGAGACAGAGAGACAGGGACAGAGGCAAGGATGCTCTTTATATGCATATGAGTCTGCTTGCCGCTGCTCATTTTAATAATATTAATAATATTAAAAGGTAAATATCAACTGTCAGTGCAGCTGGCATTGATCTATAGCAATGCCACACCCACGCCCACGCCCACCCACACACAGCCAGACAGTCAGTTGTCATGGCTCCTCTGACAATCATATGAGCCGTGTGAAGAGGAACAAGAATAATATATAAAAAAGCAAAAGCAAAAGCATAGTTTGCCTGCTGCATATATGCATCGCGAGTTCCTCCCTTCCTCAACTCTGAGCTGCCAGCGGACGCATTCCATTCTCAAGTTTAATGCAATAGCTCGTGACTGGCAGAGGCTAATGGACCCTCCGCAGCCAATCAACTCGATAAGCGTAAGCACGGCTCAAGCTACAGCAATGAGCGAAACACTAGACCAGATGCAATTAATAACTACTAAGACTCGCGTATTATAGTGGCTCCAGCTAAGCCCCAACTGAACTTAAGTCCTGCGAAGCTCTTTAAATATTGTAAAAGTATTTGTGAAGCAACTTCAAATGAGTTTAAACTAGAACTAATTTATTATATATTTTATTTCAGCTTCTTTGTCAGCTTAATAATAATAAATAAATATGAGAAATGTGAGAAGTAAAACAAAATAATTCAGAGTCGCATCTCGCATAGACAATCGAAATTGCTCGAAACTACTTATCGATATATCTGTTAAGCTGTTAGCATAAAACATTCAAACAGATACTTCACCAATTTGAATTTGATTATATTTTGTCTTCTAAACTCTTACTCTTTTTATTTAATTTTCTTTTTGCTTTTAATATTTAATATAAATAAATCCAAAAACCGAATTCAAGCTCATTCCCAGCAAATGCAGCCGCAATTAGCAATTAATTGCTCAAGTCTCAGCTGAAGTCAATTCGCTGTGAATTTATCGGGGCTTATTATGTTCTTAACGTGGCCTAATGTGCCCTTAACACAGTTAAATATCATGACATATTGGCCCTGGCTGGCGCCGTGAACTATGGCCAGAGCACTGCTTGGGCCATAACTGAGAACAATTTGCTTAATTGAATTTATGAAATATACTCGCCAGCCCCTAGCCCACTCTCCCCCTTGCTCTCTCTCCCTCTCTCCCTCTCTCCCTCTCTCGCTCTCTCAAGCGGGCAGCAAAATGGCGTTATGCAAACGTGCTATTAAACACTTAAAGGCACTTAAATTGTGTTAGCGGGCAACGAGGGGACAACGACTGGAGGCTAGTGGGTGAGGCACAGTGGTTTGGCAGGCTTCGGCGAGCTTTGGCGGTTTTGCTGGTGGTTTTGCTGGCCTGTTGTTGGCATAAAACCACCAAAGCACAAACTGTCAATCATGAGCATCTAAACATGGAATGCGAACGAAAACAATTAAGCATGATTACAGCAAGTGTAATAGCAACAGCAGCAGCAACAGCAGGAGTAACAGCAGCAACAACAGCAACAATGGCAGCCAACAATTAGATGTTTATGTAAATTATATACACGGAACTGACAGCAGCGCGGCGGAGGACAATGAAAGGAGTGCGAGACGCTGGCAAAATCAGGCAGGAGACAGATGATGAGCGCTGGGCCGTCATTTGCATAAGTTGGGCCGAGGACATCCATCGAGCAGCGAGGCATGCGGCAACAGCAATCGCAGTGCCAGTAATTAGTGGCAATTACAACAACAACAACAACAACAGCAACAACAACAAGCATTGCTCATCAAATACAAAAGCGCAAATAGCAATAAATTTCACGCCAGAGCTTGGCATTAACTAATTAATTGTGTTAAGCAAGCCGCAAAAGCAACAAACAAACAAACAAACCAAACCAAACCAAAGCAAACCAGAGCAAAACAATGCGACAAACGCAAGGAACGCAGCTGAGCGACTGCATGGAGGAGGGCCATGAGCGGAGGCAGCAGCCGCCCAGTCAAATGGCCAAATGGCCAAATGGCAATATAATCAAGGACAAAGGACGCGCACAGCAGGGACAGCGCCGGGGCTAGCGCCGGGCTAGGGACTGGCACAATCAAGAAGCACAACCGCAAATTGTCTGTCAATTGGTTGGCCATTTAAATTTATCAAAATGAACCGCCCCGCCCCCCGCACCTATTCAAACTGTCACCGCAGCTGAAATTAATTCAAGAATCTTTATAAATAAAATACACAAAAAATAAACCGAAAATAACACACAAAAAGCATCATAAATCGAATCGATTTGTCAGCATTTTGACAGCGGAAATTAAAGTCTTTAGCGATAATTAGGAGTAACTACGAGATATGAATAATAATCAATTTTAATTATACATATATTTGCCCTAGCTCAGAACACTCGAGCTCTTTGAGCAAAGCTTTTAAGCATTGCTTTCAAGATCAAATGCAGCCAAATATCACACATACACATAAAAGTCGCCCTGCTCTGATCTTATTGGCTTGCTGCTCTTCACCTCGCAGTCAGAGTCTGTTGTCTAAGCTTGTCAATTCCTGATTGGCTACTACTGCATTGATATTAGTGAACAGCTGAGCGCTTGCAAAAAATATTATCCAAGGGAGTTTGCGTGCTGGTTGCATTCAGCGAGAGCGAGACAAACATAGCTGTCGCTGCAAGTAGTTGCTGCTGTTCTCTAAGCTTGCCAATTCCTGATTGGCTACTACTGCATTGGTATTAGTGAGCAGCTGAGCCCATGCAAAATATATTATCCATGCGAGTTTGCGTGCTTGTTGCACTCAGCGCATTTCGAGCTTCGACTTAGCGCGCGAGAGCGAGACAAACATAGCTGTTGCCGCAACTAGTTGCGGCTGTTGCTGATTGAGAGCGAGATGGCTAGCTAGCCGGAGTGCGAGCGAAGCACAGAGTTGTTAAGATTTCGTTTCGCAAATAGAGTGTGACTCGAATTGAGCTCAGAGTGAGCATGAGCAAGACAGACAGATGGCTGTATAATTATGGATATACTTATGACAGTCATTTATACTTATATAGGTATCAAATATATTTTACAGTTAAATTTAAGCCTAAAAATACCAAAAATAAATGTTCTACCATTATTTCTCACATTTAAATCGATTTTGTTGCTAACCTCGATGTGGTGGATATATAGAAAATCCAGGCAGAGCTTCGATTTTCGTTTTATTATTTTAGTTTAGTGACTTTCATTGGACAAGCATTCGATGTTGTCTTAAGTAATTTAAATTGAGGAATATAAAATTGATTTATTTGCCATTTGCCAGGACACACAATCAAGATCCTGTCCAGGGATAGAGGAGAAGGGAACGTGGCACGTGCAGAAAACCTGGCTATGTAGAGCAAACCAGAGTTCGCCTGTCTCTAATCTGTATTTTCGAATCTTTTTCAGTTCTCACTGATTTATGGGGGAGCTCGAATTGCCCAAATAGATGGCCGAGAGAACTGACACTAAATAAATAGTTGAGCCTTCGATGGAGGAGGGGAGTTGATGGCCCGGGCATAGGAGTTGGCTTAAACGATTGTTTGACTTTCAATTTGCAGCAACTTGGCCAATTAATGGGTGGGAGGGGGGTGGTCCTGAAAATGCATTTTTGCTGAAATTTAATATTGTCAGCAATTAAGGCCGGGTCCGGGACTCAATTGTTTACGGCTATGAGATACGGGCTTATGCTTGACGTGCCAGCTGCCAGCCTCGCCTGCCAGCCATATTGTATATTTCATAAGTGCAGCAAGAGAGTTTTGCAATTTTAATTTGTACAAAGTGCACACGCACCCAAAACGTACGCAGGGGATGGACAGGGGTTGGCCTGGGCTGGCCTGGTATACCGGGACAGCTGCACACGCTCCATCAGTCAGCTAGACACGCACACATAGAGACACCCTCCCCTCCCCTCTCTCTCTTATACATATAAAGCAGTCATGCATAAAATTCTTTGATTTTTGCCATTTAGTCGAGCTGAGTCGAGCTGCAGGCGAGCCATCAGCAAATGGAGCTGGCTCCGACAGGCTGACAATAGTTAAATATGATAGACACTTGGCTCCCACTAATTGTTGGGGCCTTATATCATTTAAATGCTGCGCCCACATGTCGTATGCTTAATGCGTGGCCATAAAAATGCGGCTGTGTCGCGTCTGCCGGGCCCATCAAAAACTTAAATAGCCAAATGCCGTCGAGCGCAGCCAGCTGCCTACCTGGCAAACTTTGGCAATTAAAACGAAGGCGCAGCCAACAGCCAGCAGCTGCCTTAGTACCTTCAGCCATTGAGCAATCAGGCAGCAGCTTTCAGCTCAACTCACCTCAGCTCGACTCGGCTCAGCCCGACTCACCTTAACTCAGTCTAGTTTGAGCCAATTGGTCAACTGGTCAATTGGCCAACTCGCCAGTTGCTCAACTGCCTGGCATTTGCCATTTCATCTACTTATTTGAGCAGCTGATGAATTTGCACTGAGCTCGACAAATAAACCAGACAAAAAATCAACTAAAACTAAAACTAAACAAAAACAGCAGGAAAAAAATACTAAAAATATGCGAACTTTTGATGAGAGACTAGAGATATACCCTATAATTAAATAAACTGTTGCTGAAAATATTTGAAATATTTATTTCGATATTTTAAAAATATAATTGCAATTAATTTAAATAGAATTTAAATATATATTGTAAAATATATATACAAAAAATTAATTTCCAATATTATTTTTTAGTTTTAAATATAAATTTAATTTATTAAAATATATAATAATTTTATTAAGCCACAACTCGAATTTTTTTATTGACGAAATATAATACAAAATAATGAAATATATGAAAAAAAAATATTTATTTTATAACTTTTTATTTATTTAAAGATTATAAATATAATTGCAATTAATTTAAATATATGTATATAAAATATTTATATAAAAAATTAATTTCACATTCTTTTTTGTTTTAAATATGATTGTAATTTATAAAACTAAATATAAATTTTATGTAGCCACAACTCGATTTTATTAAATATAAAAACATAAAAAAAAAATTAATAAAAAAATGTAATTTATTCATATTTAATAAAATATAATTGTAATTTATTTCAATATATATTTCATTTTTAATACAAATATTTATGTAAAAAAATTAATTTCATATATTATATTTATTTATTTAAATTTAGTAAATAAAATAATAATTTAAATATGATTTTTCTTAATATATATGCAGCACAAACTACCCCACCAAGCCAGCCAGCCACAGGGCATCCGGCTCTCGTTCACTTTGTATCATTAGCAGTTGGCCAGCAGCGGGTAGAGCTGTGTGGGGGTGGGTGGTTGGGTGGTTGGGTTAGTTTGAGCGGTGCAGCGCACGGGTAAAGTGTCAATTTTCTTGCTGATTTCTCTGGCCGAGCACGCAGAATTTATGAAGGAGCAAAAGGCAAAAAGGAGCGGCGCGAGCGAGCGAGCGAGCGAGCTCGAGTCTAACCAAACGCCATTATTTTTGCGTTCGATCAAACACAAGTCGAAAGATTTATGCGACCTTTGTGTGAGTGTGTGAGCTCTTAGCCTAAAAGGCTGAAGCAGCTACAAATGGTGGGCAGGCGACGCACTGCAAATGACATGGAACACGGGACGCAGGACACAGGACACAGGCCGCAGGCAGCAGGACAACAAGGCGGGACTGGGCAATGGGCCTGCCCACATTCATTCATTCATTTCATGTTGACGTCGTCGTCATTGTCGTCCTGACAATGAATTTATGCACATGCGTCTCTCGGAAACAACTCTAAGTGTGTCTGACTGGCCGTGTGTGCGGGTGTGTGTGTGTGTACGGGTGTGTGTGTGAGTATTTACGTGCCTTGTGAATTTTCTTGTTTTTCACACAAAAGTCACGCAAATTGGTAGCAAAAAATACTTGACATGGCTAACCGACAGGCCGGCCACACACAGGACGATAATTATCGATATATCCTGGCCGTCAAAGCCAAGCAGCTCAAAACTCAACTCCGACTGACAGTCTTAACTGTCGAGTCCGCATTCAAATTTAAGCTTCAGTTAAAGCTAAAGCTATACGGCCGTCTGTCCGTCCGTGAGTCTAGCCATACGTCCGTGCGTGAGAAGCACCCATAACAACGACAGATGTGATATGTGCTTGTAGCTACCTCTAGCACACGCCCAACTCAAGTTTAATTCAAATAATCGACAGCTATCGTTTATCGATATTCAGCTTTTAAACTATAACTCGCACATCTTTGCTGCTAGAGAGTTCAACTTTTGCATGAAGCTTTATATATATATTATGGAATTTTGATTTTTGTTACATTTTGGATATCGGCTGATAACAGTAGTAGAGAGAGAGAGGGAGAGGGAGAGAGGCAGGCGCTCTTCCATCGTCGTGTTTGTCCTGCATTTGCGCACACATGTTTACAGTTGGCAGTTTGTCTTGGCTGTTTTACATTTAAGCCAGCTCATGTTACGCTCATATCGACTGCAGCTAACGCTTGACATTTTTATTAGCTACCTCAGAGCTGACAGGTGTTTATGCTTGCACTCGGCATACCTGAATGTTTGCTTACATATCATCAAGATACATGTATACATATATATACATATATATCTGAGTTGGCACTTGATGGTAACCGGACTATGCCAAACAATAAAAGCCACTTACTTGCCTGAATTGGCCAGCAGGAAGACGAGGACGAGAACAAGGACGTTGGCAGCCAAACGGATAACTCATTTAATCTCTGATATACCATATATATATATATATATATACATATGTATGTCTATATATATATAGTGAATGGGCCAAAAGTGAAATGAAATACAATCATTAATTCCGCTTTGCCGCTGGCCAAATCCAATGGGCGCCTCAGCTACAGCCACAGTCGACGCCCCGCCGAGTTACTTACGTAGTTTGTGAGGGGAGGCGGAGGGGCGGTTGTTAGGGCATTAAATGAGCAACTCATTTACAAACTCAAACAGCGCTCATAAATTCAGCTGAATATCATGAACACAATGTAAATTTAAAGTTCAAATCGCATTAATCATTTTTCGCAAACTGTGAAAAGGGTGCCAGAGCAGGAGACGGAGACGGAGCCCAGTCCTAGCCGGAGTCAGCTCTACACTCGAGCCACTTTCCGCTCTGCTGCCTAATGTGTATGTGGGTGGATTGCTAAGCAGGCAGGCCACGCCGGGCCGGGCCCTAAAGAACACCGAGACAAGACACTTGGAGACAGTTTTAGCATTTGCCAACGACGGGAGAGGGGCCTGAGAGGGGGGCATGGTGAGGGCGCACAACCGGTGGCAGGCAACCGACAACGGATTTGATTATAAAGCTACAGCTCCAGTAGGCAACGAGTGCAACTGTCGAAATGCCCTCTGACCCCGCCGCAGCCTGCGCTAAGTTTTCCTTGCCACTAAGACACGAACTTTGTTTGGTTAGCTCTGAGGGGGTGGAGCTGGGGGCAGGGACAGGGGCTGGGCTGGGCTGGGCTGGACTGGGCTGAGCAGCTCTGTGCATTTCAACTTGCATTAATCATCAACTTGTTGGGACCGCTGGCTTCCCACTGACTTTTATTGACTGCCCGCCCCACCACGCCCCACCACGCCCCGCCCAGCTGCTCACCTGTTTGGCTAACGCGCGTCTAATAGACTGCAGTTCACTTGGCCGAGCCTTATAAATTATTAGCAGCTAACTGACTTTGCATGGTCACTGCATGTGGTTTTCCGCATCATGTGTGTGTATCTCTCTCTCCCTCCCTCTCTCTCTCTCTCTCTCTCTCTCTCTCTCTCTCTGTGCAGTTCATAAATGCGGCCGCAGGAGTCAGGCTAAAAGCAGGCCACACGAGTTCAGCGCATGCAGGCAGCCGATTCGCTTAATGAGCACAATATGCTGCGTCCTTTTAAGGATCAAATGGCATTAAGCATACGCAGCGTGCGACAACTTTTTAAATTCACTTAAAATGTGAAAATTGGTGAAAATATTCATTTAATTGAAGAAATAAGATAATATAAATTGATTAAAAATAATCTAAATAAATAAAAGAAGTCATTCAAAAAATATTTAAATTATGTTTTAAATACAATTTTGCTTGATTATATATTTTTTAATATTTAAAAATATAAATATATTAGTAATTTCATTTTATCTCTGTTATGTTGTTCAGTTAAACTCTTTTTAATATTTAAACATATTTTTATTTTTATACCCTGAACCCATTGAAAATGGGAAAAACAGGGTATAATGTTTTTGTTGAAATGTATGTAACAGGGAGAAGGAGGCGTGGCAGACCCCATAAAGTATATATATTCTTGATCAGGGAGACAAGCCGAGTCGATTTGGCCCTGTCCGTCTGTCCGTCCGTCTGTCCGTCTGTCCGTCTTTCCGTCTGTCCGTCTGTCCGTCTGTCTGTCCGTATGTATGAACGCGTCGTTCTCAGAACCTATAAGAGCTAGAGACTTGAAATTTTTTATGTAGGTTCCTGTATAGCACGAAAAGATCGAGTTTGTTAAAAAAAATCGATAACTGTCTTAATTTTAATGTTATCGATTAAAAACGAAATCGATGCTCCGTTATATAATTATATATAATTCATCTTTATAGCTAGAGTCTTCAAATTTTGCATTTAGTGTTATGTGAGCATTACACAATTTCGGTTTTTGCTAAATTTTGGATGCCACGCCCCCTTCGCCTCAAAATTGTAAGTCCCGTATTTCAAATACTAGAGACTTGTGCTTTGGCACATACATACATATGGATGACATGATCACGCCCAACAAGTTTGATCAAAATCGTTACTCTAGAAAAAAAGTTATTAAACATTTAATTTCCCATAGCATTGCCATGCAAAGCAGCCAAAGAACAGCTGACGCACCGATTGGCGTGTGTGTGTGCGTGCGCCTGTGCGTGTGTGTGTACGTTTTGCTTGTAATGAACGTACATATGCATGTGTATATAAAAGAAACAAAGAATGCTTGGAATAACGGTTCTTCATAGGGTTTAGGGTATACCCTTGTCGAGCGGTCTCGACTAGAGTTTTCTTACTTGTTTAATTTAACTTATATATAAGGAGCAAACCGATTACATTTATGTCTAACAGTCGCTCTGTCTGCACATCTCTCTGTCTGTCTAACAGTCTCTGTTAAAGGCATTATGTAAGCGTCTCTGTAACAGCGATCAACAGCGCTGCCACTGTTAAAAGACACTCAATCGTCTAACAGCACTAACACAGCTATGCATGAGTGAGCAGCAGAGCTTTTTGGGCTACCTGCAGCAGCAGCGGCAGCGAGGCTTCCCATTTGCCACCCAATGATCGAGTGCCTAAGCTAACGCAGATAAAGGATCAACTGTTGAGTTCCTCTCGCAGCGGGAATGAAGTGGGCGTCGCGGCTCCCTATAAAAAGGCGAGCCTGGGCAGTGCTGCTTCAGTCGATTTCCTGATCTTGTGGTGTTCAGTTCAGTGGTGCAGTCTGGTGGTCCTCATCCTCCTCTTCTTCTGCGGAGTTCTGCTGGTGGTGCGTGGTAAGTAATTATTTTGTTGATAATTTTAAGTAATATATTAATTTGGACTGTTATAGTTAATAATTTTAAGAAATTGTTTATAATAATTGTATCAAGCAGCAGAACTTATATACAGATGAGAAAGCAGAGAGTGCAAGCAAAGGGAAATTAAGAGTTCTCACTCGATCACACAGCGCCTTGGGATTGGCCAGTTGGCACATCGACTATGAGTGCGAGCGAGTACAAGGCATGTAAGTGCAAGCAAAGGGAAATTATGAGCATCGCCTTCGGACTGCAATTAGCACATCGACTATGAGTGCGAGCGAGTACAAGGCATGTAAGTGCAAGCAAAGGGAAATTATGAGCAACGGAGTTCTCACTCGATCACGCAACGCCTTGGGATTGGCCATTTAGCACATCGACTATGAGTGCGAGCGAGTAAAAGGCATGTAGCTGCACTCATACATAGGACAGAGTACTGAGAGCAAGCAAAGGGAAATTATGCATAGTGAGAGCTGGTGAGCGCCACGCAGCGCCTTGGCATTGATCGACTTGTCTAGCTTCGTTGAGCGCACAAGAGAGCTTGGAACATGGGACTTACGCATACAGACACATCAAGACCAGTGAGTGCAAGCAAAGGGAAATTTTATGTGGGAAGAGCAACGCACCTTTCGCTTGATCACACGTCGCCTTGGGATTGGTCAGCTTTGTGGAGAGCGCAAGAAAACAACCTTTAAAAGTTAAGCGCGAAGGGAGTAGCTGTAATATATTTGTAAGATTACGATACGCGATGCGCAATACGTAATGTGTTAATACGAACAACGTAATGCGAATAACTTAATACGAAAATGCAATACAAATTCTGTTATACACTATAGATAATACTTTAAATTTCCTTCCGACCTTTTAAACACATTATATATATACAATTTCAGTCAATATTTGCACTAAATATAAAATACAGAATATTAAGTATACGCACCGCGCAGCTTTCAAAAATATATATGTATATGACTAAATGTTAATTCCTGCAAACTTAATCTAATGAAAAGAATTAACAAAAATATATATACTAGCTGGGATATATCGATGCTTATCAAAAAAATGTGCCACAGCTCTTTGTAAGGGGCTTTTCGGCTGCCCTGACAATGGCAAGCTTTAATTTCATTTGGGCAATTTCGACTGTTCCGCTTGCCTGCTCTAATGAAGTGCAAATTACACAAAGCCACAGAAAATGCCAAGCCGAAAAAAAATATATACATATAAAATACCAAAAAAAAAAAAAAAAAAGAGCAATTAAAAACTTTGCAGTCGAGCGGGATCGACTGCACAATACTCGCTCAAGGGACAAAAATTGATTAAAAAATATTAAAGTGGAGAAATGAAACCCAAATGAGCGCTAGCTTTGGGACAGAGAGATATATATGCATATATAGCTAAAGCTTTGCCCGATTTGCCATGGCTCTAGTAGACTTAGCTCAACTATATTCATGATATTTATATATCCAAAGCCAGAGTCTGTTAGTCTAAGCTCTTT
The DNA here is from genome assembly GCA_035047545.1 of Drosophila paranaensis. Taxonomy (NCBI): domain Eukaryota; kingdom Metazoa; phylum Arthropoda; class Insecta; order Diptera; family Drosophilidae; genus Drosophila; species Drosophila paranaensis. The sequence continues at coordinate 1,920,796 of JAWNPL010000021.1, forward strand.
AGCACACACAGACAGACAGAGAGAATTTTTCACTCGCCAAAACTAATATACTCTGCTTACTACTCGTAGCGGTATAGACAAAAATGAAAACAACAATAATCTGAAAATTGAAAAAAAAAATAACGGTATTCTATATCTATGTACAAATATGAATTTCTGTATACGCTTCCCTCTGTTCCCTCCCCCCCCCCCCCTCTCTCCCCCTCTCCCTATCTCTCTCTCTCTCTCTCCCTCTCCCTCTCCCTCTCCCTCTCCCTCTCCCTCTCTCTCTCTCTCTCTCTCTCTCTATCTCTATCTCTTTGTATATTTGGCTAAAGCTTCGTTACAACAAACTCAAACAAATTTTCACTTTGAGCAGGCAGCATTTTCACTCTGAAAAACTTGGCTCGATTTTTTTTTGAGCCAGCTACCAGTGTGTGTGTGTGCGTGTGCGTGCGTGTGTGCTTTCCTTTTGTGTGCCATGCGGCGCATGCAAATTTTCTATGTGAGTTTACACTGACATGCGTAAAAGTTATTGTTTCAAATTTTGTACTTTCTATTGGAATTGGGTCTTGTCTGACCGCCCACCCGTTGGCCAGCCGCATGCCTATCTATATATACATATATCTATCCATATATATATCAGCACATAACTACGTGAGCACGAAAACTAGGATATCAATCGCCGCCCGTGCGGGACATAGCGCACTGGGTGAATGCTCTAAGCTGAATTGATGCTTGATTATAGATATATAAAAATATATATATATTTCTATAGTTAATATAGCTATGAATAGCCGTTAGCAATCAGAGCTTAACAAGCATTTTCATTAGGGCTTAAACCAAATAGTTGCAAAACAAAAGTCTGGAAGGGATAACGAAACAGCAAGCACACAATTAAAAACAGTTAAAAATGCTGGCAGTGGCCATTACTGACTAGAATATACCCTGTAAAGGGCAGCTATGTCTGGGAAAGAGAGAGAGAGAGGGGGAGGGAGATAGAGAACATGGCTTATAAATTGAGTAAAAATATGAATAAAGTTTGTCAAGAGCTAATATACCCACTCGACATGCCTTGCAATGGGCATTAAATAAAAATGTTAAAAAAGAAAGGAGAAAACAAGTCAAAGCTCTAGACACGAGGCTAAAAACTCTTTGAGCAGAGGCGTAAAAAATTACGTGTGTGAATGCATGTGTGTGCGTGTGTACGTGCCTGTGTGTGTGTGTGTGTGTGTGTGTGTGTGGTAAAACAAACGAAAGATGAAACAGCAGCTGGTAAAATTTTGTTATGGCCTTTGTGTTTCAGTTAGCACCAACAAAATGCAGAGCCCACAGGCCACGTGGCAAACGGCTAACTGCACCAAAAACCTAACTCTAAAAAATAAAAAAAAAAACAAATAGAGAGAGAGAGAGTGTGTGTGTGAGAGCGAGAGGGGGGTGGCTGTCTGTTGGCCATGGCAGCGAAATGTAAAGGAAATGCTCACAAAAGCAATGAAAATTTGATTTTATTACAGGAATTTTGATTGGTTGCACTCGCACAATGCAATGTTGCCTTAAAAGGAGCAAAAGGACACTGGCCCGAGAGAAAGAGAGAGAGAGAGAGAGAGAGAGCGGACCATACAGCAGTTAAATGCTTAATTTGTGCTGCATAAAACGCTTTTAGATTGCCTGCCAGTTGGCCATTTAATGGGCAATCAAGCAAATTAGGACGAGACGGGAGGAGAGGAGAGGGCGTGACAGGCGTTGAACTGGGCAGGGAGAGGAGAGAGGGTTGGCTCGACTAGCAGCTGTTGTTGCCAATTAAGCAGCACTTTTAATTTTAATTAGTAACCAACGAGCGCCACTTAATTAATGACCAAAACTAAAGGATAAACAAGTCGCTGGCCTCTGTCCGAATGAATTATAACGCGCGCAATAAATTATAATAATAAACATAAATCGAGTGGGGCCAGCCGCTAATAAACATACATTAAATTATGTGCGGAGTGTGTGTGTATTGTAATATATATATAATTAAGAGCACCCGTCCAGCCACACACACACACACACACACACACACACACAGTTGATAGCTGCTAAGCCCAGGTCATGGCCCGCTGGCCTCTGGCACAAATTAAAGACACAATTTTCACTTTAGCTCTTAATGCAGCCACGCAGTAAATTGATAAGGGCCTCAAATTCAATTATGAGCGAGCAAGCAAGCAAGTGTATATAAATATATAAACACACATAATATATATATATATATATATATATATATATATATATATATATATATATATTTATATATGTATATATGTCGAGCAACAGTCACCTTTAACCTGTTATCAGCATCAAAAATGCTCGGAACTTGGGCGCTTTCCGCAAATAGACTTAAGTAATTGGACTAGTTCAAAGGCTCAGCTTCAGCTTCAGCTCCAGTTTTGTGTATTCCACGAAATTATTAATCCTTTAGCAACTATTTTAATATTTGTCTTTAAACTTCAATCGACAAGCTTGTGCGGAACAATGGACAGAGCTAAGCCTATTGTCTATCTGCTAACGTTGCTTAGCAATTGTGTTTAAGTTTCAGGTATGCTGATTAGGCAATAGATACAAATGTACATATATATAAGTGTCTGCATATTATAGAGATACATAATATGGAGATGGATCAAATATAGATCTCTACAATCGACAATCAGCAATAGGCAATATTTATCGCCATTAGCAACCTGTTTTTTTTAAGCTTTTTTCAAAAATATTTTTAAAATGCTTCCTAAACTGATACTGAACCCAATCTTGTTTTATTTTAAATGAAATAAAGCAGAGTCTCATAGAAAATAATAATATAGAAGATATAATATAGAAGATATGCAACATTAACGATGCATGTAAGGAGTGCGCTATACTGCTAATGCGCAGTGTATATTACACAGGCTTCATGCCCATGAGCTAAATGAGCTTACGTCAGAGTGCTATAGCAAGCTTTATCAGCTGAATTAGTCTAGTGCGAGACTAAGTAAATCTTTCGGGCAGACTTGCAGTCAGTAGACGCAGCAACTGCAGCTGCAGCGCACAAAGGCACTGACATAATCCCATTGAAGTGCTTAATTAATGTACGGATTTTGAGCTTCCTTTTGTGCAATTAAAGTCCAAATCAACTGTCAATAAGCCATTACGCACACGCACACACACGCACACACACGCACACACACACACACACACACACACACACACACACGCATTTAGCTGCAAGCCGGACATTGATATGGCCTTTCGTACCCTCCCAGCGCCTGTGACTGCTTTGGCCTGTGCTCTGTGCTGCAGTTTTTGTGGAAAAACTGTTGACTTATCACGAGCTCGTATCCAAATTGGTAATTGCTCAAATTGGTATTCGTATTATTCGACTGTGCAATTACGTGCGACAACATTGCGTATGCGTTATATTTGCCAAGACGAACCAACTTTATTTGCGGTGTTGAGTTTTTAGCAACTGACAGAGACTTCAAAGTACCAAAAGCTGGCAAACTGCAGATATTTCCAGTGAAATCTTATCTGATGTGGCGAACCATACTGGACATGTCGTGCTGCGGAGCCAGCTTTGAGTGGAAGTGGGAAATGTGCAGTGGTTGGGGGCAGAAATCGGTATTCCAAAGTGAGTACGTTGGTGTGTGTTGGTGTTTGTGTTGGTGTATGTGTTGGTGTATGTGTTGGTGTATGTGTTGGTGTATGTGTTGGTGGATGTGTTGGTGTATGTGTTGGTGTGTGTTGGTGTATGTGTTGGTGTATGTGTTGGTGGATGTGTTGGTGGATGTGTTGATGTATGTGTTGGTGGATGTGTTGGTGTATGTGTTGGTGTATATGTTGGTGTATGTGTTGGTGTATTGGTTAGTGTATATATTGGTGTATTGGTTGGTGTATTGGTTGGTGTATTGGTTGGTGTATGTGTTGGTGTATATGTTGGTATATATGATGGTGTATATGTTGGTGTATATGTTGTTGTATGCGTCGGGGTATGAGTTGGTGTATATGTTGGTGTATGTGTTGGTGTATGTGTTGGTGTTTGTGTTGGTGTATGTGTTGGTGTATGTGTTGGTGTATGTGTTGGTGTATATATTGGTGTATGTGTTGGTGTATGTGTTGGTGGATGTGTTGGTGGATGTGTTGGTGTATATATTGGTGTATGTGTTGGTGTATTGGTTGGTGTATTGGTTGGTGTATTGGTTGGTGTATTGGTTGGTGTATTGGTTGGTGTATGTGTTGGTGTATATGTTGGTATATATGATGGTGTATGATGTTATATATTTAGCTGTGTGTTGGTATAGCATAACAAAGTCCCAGAGCAGATCTCGTGCAGAAGCTGGAAGGCAGAAGAAATAAAGCGTTAAGAACCGACTCTCCATTATAGGCCACGAATTATTGTTTACACAATATTCATATTAGCCGTCATTTATTGTGAAATACTATAGAAAACAATTCATTTTTCTGTAGGCTTTGGCGCAAGGAGCGCAACGCCATCAAATTCGACGTCCTGAAATGCATTCGGAGGCGGCTGATCGCCGAGCCAATCGATTTGTATCGATTTTATGTATTTCAGGAAGTCCGCCTCAGTGAAGGAATGCTGATAGGGATAGGCGAGGCGTTGCTTGTGATAGGGACAGTTCGTGTGGTAGATCCAGCGGCGGGGTAAAACCGTTTCCTTCGTTTCGGGCGAGTCGGCATCCAGTTCACGCTGAAAGTGCAAGCTCATGTAGGTGATGGCATCGTACATCATTTTCTTCATGGCCGGGCTGGCTTGGAACTCCTGCATGACGCGCTCTGAGGTGCCGATGGGCTGCTTCTCCTTCGTCTTGCCCATGTTACGTATGGTGAATATCATGGCCATGGGCATGTAAGCGAATCGCACATACTTCATGACCGCCTCAAGGTGCTGGAGTCGTTCCTCCGACTTGCTCAGCCAACGCAGGGCCGCAAAGAACACTTCCACTTCGCAGTTAACACCGATGGTGTCGCGCTTGAAGAGGCTCTGTACGGCGCTCAGCTTCAATTCCGTGAACTCCTCACTGCCCACCAAGGGCAGGAAGTAGCCGCGTACACGACTCAGCAGGACATCTCGCACATTTTCCAGCAACGGCATGTCCTGGGCATCCAAGAAGAGGTGAAATGCGATCTTCTCGCGCACGTACTTCTGGGAGATCAGCTTCCAGCAATCCCTTTGCAGTACATCGAACCTCAAGTGTCGCGTCACCTGCAGCACTTCCACGGAGTTGTACAGATTGATGGGCGTGTGGAAGCAGAGCCACTTGTAGACAAGTTCAAAGGCATCTGGCGGAACATCCCGCGCTTTGAACGCAAAGTCCTCCTGGTGCCAGATCCGTGTAGCAAACCACGGCGAATTGACCTTCACCACGGCCGAAAGACAGTAGAAGAGGCGTTTTCCGATGTAAATGCGCATAGTAGCGTTCGCATTATCCCTCACCTGTTGCTCTAGGAGATTCTCTATTGGTGGTTTCTCTATCAAATCTATATAATAGTCGGGTTCGAGATCAGCGCTGACAAAAGTGAAAAATGGTCGCTCAGGCACCTTGATATCCACTTCGTATTCATACATATCATTTAAGAACTCACGCCAAACAGTTAGGCGTCTTCGCGGCAAACGAAAATCCTCCGAACAACTATCAAAATTTCGGAGTGTCAAAACGTCACTCTGACTGTCGTAGTACGACTCAGTACAGGTAGAACAGCTGTCATTCGTGCAACTCTCGGAGTAAACACTGTCATTAGTAAAGGATGCATTGGAAATGAAGCTCTCAGCGATGCTCAAAGTGTCGTCAGAACTGTCGTCCGATGGGTAGTGGAGAATTTCATTCATTATGAATTCAAAGACATAATCAGTCAAATGCTGACTTGTGTTCTCCTTCAGCAACTCCATGAGATCACAAATGATGTAATCCGCGACGCATTCGATCAACTGACCTTCGTAAATGTTTGGAATCTCTTTGGGTTTCTCGTTGCATCCTCGGAGAGGTAGAAACTCATCCTCCAAATAATCCTCTGGATTATCACTTTCTTTTCTATCTCCATTCGCACGAAGCATCATTCGCAGTCCCGTTACATCTGCCAGAGCGTGTAAATACTCATTTTCCGATATGAACGCTGTCACAAAACTCAAAAGATGCGCCGCTCTTCGCTCAATCGCAGCGTCCTTCACGGTTTTAGTTGCAACTTCCACGATATCATCAAGGATACACTCAGTTATAGACTTGCTCAAATTGCTAACGGAGGCTTGCTCTGCTTCTGCTTCTGAACTGCTCAAGATATCATTTATCATATTCCTCGAAATGTATTCCATCAAATCATTCGTAATTTGAAACTCCGTGCTGTCACCGTCAAAGGAATCGCTACTCGGCAGAGGACTGACCTCACTGCCTAAAGTCTCAAAACGGTCGGAAATATGGCAAATATACATTTTGGTAATCTCACTCACCTGTGTAATTAATACTAAAAGTATCGCCAGTGCCCCTCTCCGACTCGCTAATATCAAAAGTAGCAGTGCTAGAAAAACCCCCGCCTCCTCGAAGAGAGTGTAGCAAACATTTTAAAATTTCAAACCGATTTCATCTTTTGCATCCCTATTGATGTCAACTTACCTGGGCTATCGCTGATAGAATCGCCACTCCCTGTAAGACTATCCCCAGTTCCTAAAATTTCACATTACATTTGGACTCTTCGCATCCTCCCCTATATCGACTTACCTATATCATATGTTAGTTCGCTGAAGCAATCGTCGCTATCCGGACGACCGTCAGTACTTTCTAAAATTTCAAAATGATTTCATCCATTACTGTTTGGTTCTTTTTTTTTCAACATACCTTTCCTATAAATAATATCAATTGGCACATCGTCACTACCCCGAAGAGCTTCATTACTTTCTAAAAATTGTAATGCGATTTTATTCATTCCATTTTGGGGTTTCAGTTTGACTTACCTTTCTCGTAAGTATTTGCGCTTGGGAAGTCGTCACTCCCTAGATTATCTGTATTATCTAAAATTTCATTAAGATTTCGCATTTCGACTTTTCGCATCTTGACTTACCTTGCCTATGAGGAATTTCGGCTAGAGAATTTTCACTCTCTGGACGATCGCCAGTATTTTCTAAAAAACGATTTTATTTAGTACTTTTTTTGTATTTTTTTTTTCTGTTTACCTTTCTTATAAGTAATATCGTCACTGACTTGAAGCGTGTCTTCACTATCTAAAATTAAAAATAAAAAAGCGATTTCATTAATTTCATTTTCCTTTCTTAGGTCGACTTACCTTTCTTATAAGAATTCTCGCTAAGAAAATCGCCACTGCCTCGCAGACTATCTATATTATCTAAAATATTGAAAAGATTTCACCATCCATTACATTTTGACTCTTCAAATCCTGACTTACCCTGCCTATAAGTAATTTCGTTTTGAGACTCGTCACTGTCCGGATAATCGTCCTTGCTCTCTGAAATTTCAATGCGATTTCATTCATTCCATTTTAGTATTTTTTATGTCGACTTACCTTTCTTATCAGTGCTTCCCCTTAGAAAGTCGCCACCCTCCAGAAGATTATCCTTACTCTCTAAAATTCCATTAAACTTTGACATTTCGTATACTGACTTATGTCGACTTACCTTTCCTGTAAGTATATTCGCTGAGAGAAACGCCGCTAGCTGGAAGATCATCAGAACGATTTCATCTATAACTTTTCGCTTTTTCATATTGACTTACCTTTCCTAGAAACACCACTCTGGGTATCGTCACTGTCCTGCAGATCGTCCTCAGACTCTAGATAATCCTTACTGTCCGGCAAATCCACATTCGTTCCTAAAATATCTAAACGATTTCACTATATTTTGACTCTCTATATTCTGACGTATCTCGTACTTACCTTTCTTGTTAGCAGCTAAGTTTGAGGCATCGCTAGCTTCACACAGACTTGTAGGGCTGTCTAAAAATTTTAAATTCATTACTTCTCGACTTATTCTATTGTGACTTATGTCGACTTACTGTGAACAGAAGCTGCAATGTTTAAGGAAGTGCTAGCTACATGAAGACTTTTGTTGCTCTCTACAATATGACAGCGATTCATTTATTAACTCTTGGCTGTCTGTAGTCTGACTTATGCCCACTTACCACTCTTATCAGACTCATCACATGCCGAGTCATCACTCTGGGAAATGCCACTTTCTGGCTGATCGTCCTCAGACTCAGACTTACCGTCCTCATCATCATCATCATCATCATCGCTAAGAGAATCTTTAATGTTCGGTAAGTCCACAATCATTCCTATAAAATGATTTCATCTTCACTTTTTGCACTCTGGACTTATGTTGACTTACCTATTTCAGAAGCTTCAAGAGGACTTTTCTCGCTTTCTAAAAAAAGATTTGATCCTGTAGACTTTAATTTCCTGTGTGTCTTATGTACCAATGCCTACTTACCTTTCTTATCATGATCATCTTGAGTGCGGGAATTGTCACTCAGCTTTGACTTTTTGCTAAGGGTTTCTTCTCTTGCCTTCTCTTTCTCTTTTTCTTCGTTCAACTCTTCAATTATGACTCCAAGTAAAGCGTCATTCACAAAACTTTGTATATCCGCCATACACTCCACAACTATTCCATTCTCATCTTGATTACCAGCGTTTGATTGCCTCGATTCGCGCGCTCTAGCTTCAGCTGAAGCTTCGGTTTCTGTTTCGCTTCCAGAATCCGAACCAGAGCCAGAACCGGATTTTCGCTCACCTTCGGCTTCACTTTCATCATCAGCATCAAAATCATATTCAAGTTTATCTTCCAATTCTTTGTCAGCCATTTTCCTTTTGATTTTTTGTGCTCTCTTTTTTTTTTTTTTTAATTTTTCAGAGCTGCTTACAGCTTGAAATGTTAATGGAAACTGAAGTTTTACAAACTGTTTTCTTACTAACTCAAATTGGGAGACGACCAGGCCTACTCTGTCGACAAAAACGTTCGTGAAAGGGAAACGAGTAAATAGAAAAATATATAAATATATAAAAATATATAAATATGTATCATACGCCATTCATTTATCAGGCTTTAAACCAGTTTGCGACACTTTTTAGCCATATGTTAAGGCTGCCAGAAGACTTGGTATATTTAATAGACGTGCATATATTATGAACGAATATCAGTTAAAGGCATAAAATGATGATCAATTATTAGCTCGAGTTTCATAGCATGCAGAATTTGTCATGCATATGCCAGACGAGTTGATATACATTTCAGAGGCATGTGTGCATGTGCCTTGGAAGCTACGCTGCAATCGTAAGTTGAAGTTTAATTATGAGCTGGAGTTTCATATCAGTCAGCTTTTGTCAGAGCTCAGCTACAATTCACAGCCATATGACCGTGCCTTGGGTATGGCTTGACTATGCTTTCGCTGTGCCTTTGACATGCCTTGACTATGCCTTGCCTCTCGCTAACAATCAGCATCAATTCTTCATGCACCAGAGCCGTTCTTTGTCCGCCGTGCTGCCACCATTCTCGCCTTTTCAGTGTACTTTCGCTTGTCTTCGTTTTCGTGTCAAGTTTGCCTGTTGCGCTGCCCGCTTGGCACAATTCTCGCGCTAAATTATAACCAATGCTCTCGCTGTTGCTTTAATTGCGGCTGCTGTTGTCGCTCTGGCTCTGCTAGTTGGACTGCATTGTGCGCCTGGGCATTGTCTGCTGCATGTCTGGGCGGCAACGACGCGTCCCCAACAATTGCACGGCTTTAATTAAAAAGTTAAATTCGTGCCACTGCCGGCCTACATAGCTCGCACAAAGCAGAGACCCACCGAGTGCTGCTTGGCTGGGCGACCGCTCGAAGCTTGAACATTGTCATTTAAGAGCATCTTTAACGTGCCCTTATCAGCGGCAGCCCCATCGACAATGTGGCCGCCGCCTCTCTTTTGTCGGCCAATAACATTTTTGATGCCCGCGGCAAATTATATTACATTACAAGGACAGCGCGCAGCTCCCCAGGCCCCACTCAGCCGCTCGCCCGACGTTGTAAATTTTAATTGAATAATGACTAAACGCAAAAACTTATTTAGAGTGCATTAGAATGTCTTGCTCGCTATATATGTATAGAGAGAGAGAGAGAGAGAGTAAGAGAGAGACGACCGCAGCCACTCAATGAAATGTGTCTCGTTATTTGCTCGCCCAGCTCATTCGGCATTTGTGATTTGAAGGGAATCGCATAATCTGCGTGGCTAATCGCCAAATGTTTTGCGGTCGCAACTCGGCCAGGCTTAGACTGTCTCTCTCCCTCTCCCTCTCTCTCTATCTATTTCACTCAGCCTGGCTTTATGCATGCCCGTCTAATTGGCATTAGCCTGACGCTTGCCGGCGGCAGCCAAAGTTTTCAGCGACAGCTTTTGACGTTTTAAATAAAATTAACACTGAAATTATTTTAGTGTGCGGCAATTTTAAGCCGATTATGCCTCTGGCTCAGCACGATTTCCATTTGGCGAGTCCAAGCTGTTCGCATCGAAATTAGTTTCGATCACAGTTTCAATCAAGCCGCCAACCTCGAGCAATCTAAATCTTGATTCGATAATACAATCTAGCCAACTCCAATCAGATTTAGTCGTTGGCCCTAAAGCAACAGAGCAACTCGCAGCAAATAAAGTGACATTAAAAGAAAACTTAAGAGGCTGCCAAAAAGCCAAAAACACCGAGCCGAGCATGCACGAAGCGGAGATACTCTGTAAGAGGGTTATGGCAGAGTAACTCAGGGGAAGTGTAGCTCTTCAGCTCCACTTGATCACTTGCTAGATCTCTCTCTCTCTCTCGCTCTCTCTTTCTCTGTATCACTCTCACTTCCTAACCTACCCTCAGTAGAGTCGTACAGCTGCTGCCTAGCTGCTCATACATGCGTCTCATGTTTGCTTCTAAAAAGTCATCGACATTGACTGCACAGACAATGGGCCCAATCAACCTGCTCCCGCGCCCATTCGCCCCGCTGGCAACTGTCACTCTGGCTGCCCCTGACATGAGAAGGGCAACGAGACCCTGTGCAAATTAAACGCTTAACTAACCATTAAACAAAGTTTTGCTTGTAGCTCTGCGGTTTCCGGCTCTCTTGTTGTTGCTTCTTGTTATTGTTGTTGTTTTTGTTGTTGTTGGGTTTTTGTTGCTTTTGTATTTGGCTTTGGTGTTCTTGGTGCTTGTTATTTTTAATTAAGCAAATTTTCGCCACAAATATAAGAAAACAAGCGTTACACTTAAAAATTTAAAAGCACACATACACACATACACACACATACACACACATACACACACATACACACACATACACACACATACACACATACATACATTCATACATGTGTGTGTGTGTGATTGCGGTTATTTGATTAAATAAGGTCGCTGCTCTGTTTGTTGGGCTTCGCAGCAAATTGTTAATTAAAAATAGTTGATGCCTGCCGATGTATGTATGTATGTACGTATGTATGTCGCCTTTATGCATGCCTAGGCAGCAGCTAATGAAGCAAAAATGTCCTTAAAGAAACGAGCAAAAAGCTAAGAAAACTGGCCAAGCACATGCAAAACGATATGCATGCGTGCATACATATGTGTAAGCATGCATATAAGCAAATATGTATGTCAGCAAACATGTTTCGCATGCCGTACAGCGAGTAGAGGCATATGAATGCTTCTGAAATACATCTATCACATACATTCTATTCATAATCTATTATAAACTGTTTTGCATGCATATGTACATACATGCATATTTACTTACAAGCATAGATGCTTGTATGAGTATTAAATAACACTTGTACATGCATGTTATCCATGCATACAACTAACAACTGGCATATGTGTACATGCATTCATACATAGTTACATGCTTAACTACTAACATTCGCATATAATATTTCAAATATATACATATATATGTATTCATCCAAACATACATACATCATATTTATGTAAACTGACATGCATGTATATGTATATGTTACGTATATGATTAAAAACATGCATACATACATTGATCTCCAGCTGACTAGCATGCATAACTCCCACATACAAATTACTGCATGTGCGATTTCATTTTCATTGCGATGGCTTCTATAACTATATAAATATATATGTATAAAGCTCTGTATATATACATACATATATATTAATATGTTGTACTTATATATATATATATAGCTCAAGTTACAATTAGAAAATCGGTAGATTAGTTTGCGCTGGCATATGGCTTGGCATATTTAACACTTTTATGGCTGCCCATATTTTGAGACAAATTTATAATATACTCAGCAAGGGTATAACACCACACACACACACACACGCACACACACGCACACACATACTAGGTAATACTATAAAATGTAAGGCAAACAGGCAGTCAGCTGTTGATAAAAGGGAAGGCTAAAGGGATTGCGGCTGGAAGCTGCGTGCGTTTTTGTTGCCTACTTTTAGGCTGAGCCGCACATTACTTGCCCCAGTAGTTGTGCGTGTGTGTGTGTGTGCGTGTGTGTGAGTGTGCGTGTGTGTATGCTCGACTCTAACTAGAAGCCGTTTCAACGGCTTGTTTATCTAGTTGTACATTTATTTGGCTAACTGCCTTCAACCACAAACTGTTAGCCCGCTCTCCCCGCTTAACTTTAACACACCAGCCAGCCGCTCTCCCTCTCCCTCCATCTCTCTCTCGCTCTCTCTCTCTCTCTCTCTGCACACACACACATACACATTTTTATTTAGCAACAGCACATTTGACGCTTTGGCAATTTACGTAAAATTTTACGAGGCTCCATTGTAAAATTTGCCATGCACATTTTATGGCTTTGCTGGTCAAAACATTTCAACCTGCACCATAAAAATAAAACCGAACCGAACAAATCGCTTTATATAAATAAATAAATAGAATGAGCCTGCGGGCGGCAACATCAATAACAATGCCAGCAATTGCAGAAACAATTGCGATAATAAAAACAACAAATGTTAACTGTCTTTTCATATGCATAAAACTCTCATGAAATATTTAAATTATTCGCAAATGCGCGCCAGCAATTGAAATAGATTATTAGCACAATAATATATATATATACATATATATATATATATATATATATATATATATATATATATATATATATATATATATATATATATATATATATATATATATATATATTGCGAGCAGATCGAACATTGACGAAAATCAATCAGGAACAATATGGAAATGGGAACACAGTTGGAGAATGCAGTAAATTGGGGTTTACTGTCATATTCTCATCCGGTTATCCTCTTATGGTGTTATACTATTATCCAGCTATCCAGCTCTGCTATTGGCCTGTTATCCTTTAATATCGGGTTATTCAGTTCTCATTTTATCAGATTATGCTGTTATCCTGATGTTTAATCATCGAGGTATTGTGTCTAATCCTATTAGAACTCTTACAGTTATCCTGTTATTCTGTTATCCAGTTATGCTGCTATTGTGATATCCTCTCTTCCCTTATCCATTTAACTTATTATCCATCTTGTCATATTATTCTGTTATTGTAATATCCTGTTATTTGGTTACCTGGGTATCATGTTATTCTGTTATCCTGTTATCCCTTTTTAGCTAATACACTTGTCCGGATATCCTTTTATGCTGTTATAATGTTATCCTATTATCCAGTTAGCATGCTATTATGCTATCCTCTTTTTCTTTATGCATTTAACATGTTATCCAACTATTTATGTACATATCTTATTATCCTATTATCCAGCTAAGCAGCCAAAATTCATACTGAAAACTTTGAAAACTTTCAGCTATCAATCTTGCGCTTGATTTGGAGTCAGTTCGCTTATATAGAACCAAATAAGTTCAAACACATTTGAGTACTCAGTGGTAGAGTGTATAAGTGACCATGTGTGTGTGTGTGTGTGTGTGTGTATGTGTGTATGTATGTAAATAATAAGCGTAACATGTTATTGCTGAAAAAGAACATTGAACAAATTGAGAACAATGGCGAGCAGCTCCATAAGCAAAATAACAATTGATTCTGATACGGCTCAAAAGCTTGTATTTATTATGTATATATATAAATATATTTATATACATTTATAGCCCTACATGCTTACATATGTATAAGTCTTATTGATAATTTTATCAGTGTTAGATACAGTGTTGTATAATTTATTGTTGTTGACTGTTGACAGAGGAGAGGAATAGCCCTGAGAGGCTGAGAGACTTCTATGAGCAAGAGCCATACGTGTTAAAGTCTGATTACTGTACATACATATATATTGGATATATTTGTATATATGTATATTATATAGATTGCTCAACTTACCATCCTATCCCATATTTGATCTCTTCCACTTTTTATACACATATTTGGCTCACATTTTTCTTAAAGTCAGCGCCATCTTTGGAGCGCATCGCCGAGTCACACTAGTTGGACATTTTAATGATTGTGGCATGCGTCCACATTTGCAATCGGCAAGCCGCTGGCCAGTCGAATCCATTTTCAATAAACAGACGACGTGGCCGTTGTGCACCAATTGTTGTTGTTGCTCTTTTCGTACTTGTTGTTGTTGTTGTTGTTATTGCAGGCGCTCAAAAACAATCAAATATGGAAATTTCGGACCAACCAAAGCAGCTTGAAAGTGGGTAGTCGAGGTTTTTATAGCACACAGACCGAGAGAGGGAGATGGAGAGTGGGAGAGTGGGAGAGCGACACACAGACATAATCCACATATGCCGGCACATGTCGTCTGTCCGTCCGGCCGTCTGGCTGTCGCTGGCATATCCGCATGCGACCGACCAGTCGCCCCGCCAGTTGCATATTTCTGGCAAATTCCAATGGCAAGATAACTATTTTCGATTGCGCATTTCTGTTCGTTGAGGCGGAAATATTTCAATTGTGACGCTGACTTGTAATTTTTCATGAACACGAACAGAGAAAAAGGGGTGCACTGAGCGTGTGTGTGTGTGCTGGTGTGTGTGTGTGTGAGGGTAAGGCTGTGCTAGGCAACTGACACTCTCCATGCACTGAGCGCCTGGCTTCTATTTTTGGCTTTATTTTTGTATTTTTTATTTTTGGCTCATCACTGCAAGTGTATTTACAGAGTGCTTTTGTGTGTGCCGCACACACACACACACACGCACACACACAGAGACACTTAAACACGCACAGGAACAAATGCAGTAAACCACAAATGTTTGTTACTCCATTACGTTTGTTACAGTCAGCCATATATGTGTGTGTGTTGGTGTGTATGTGTGTGTGTGTAGCCTTTTTGGCTACTATATTTACACACACACACAGATTGAGCCCGGGTCTCTGCCCGCTGTGCATAAGTTTTGTCTGCACAACTTTTGGCCCGATTTTCAACGTATTTTAACCCAATTCCCATTGTATTTACTTTTAAGCGCATTCCACAAAGGCTTAACTGCATTTAGTTACAGTGTGTGCGAGAAACTGTATCGGCTTTGTGGCCTCACTCCGTGCCACACTCATCAATTGGCATTTACCTTTCCACCTGAACTTGAAACAATGCAATTTCCTGCCAATGACTGTCTAGTCGGGAAGCTTTTGAGTGTTGAATGTGCTCAAGCCGTTGCCCTTTGGCCAACTGACAGCTGAATATGACAGACGCCATTGCTCAGCGTTTGTTAATCGATAGACAATTTCCTGCCATGCGACTGGGCACATTTCTCGCTCTTCTTAACCAAACCTGTAAACAATTGCCAAATGGTCAGTTAACCACTTAAAGATAGTAAACGGAATTGCAGATTCTACTGCATTGGAATTGGCCTAGAGATGGTGTAAGGGCTGATGGATATATAGCAGATGTAGCTCATTGAAAAAGGGAATTTTAGATAGATATATATAGACATCTGTCTACCTCATAGCAGGAGTAAAGGGTCTCCTATCCCTTTACTTTATATCTGTCATAAGGGTCTGATATCTCTCAAGAAAAAGAAGAAGACGATCATGGCGTAGCAGGCCTTATGAAAGATATATATAATAGGGTCTGCTACGCCTTGATCTTCTGCTCTTGTTTGTCTTCTTCTTTTTCTTATTCTTCTTCTTCTTCTTCTTCTTGATCACGTTGATGAGCTGAGTATATACGTGTGCCTTCACATAAAGGCAATGCTCCCAAGCCACAAAAACTAGAAACTTGAGTTATCTCTTCTTGTATCTATTGATAACTCACTCCAATTGCATTGCTATCGATAACAATCGATGAGTTTACATCGTTTTTTTACACCTAGTATAGAATGATAGAATCAGCTGGGCACAGGATACCGGGTATCGCTTAGTCAGCCACTCCCAGATCACTCATAACCACCCCACCGCCCGCCTATCTGCTCTGATCGACTGCAAAGTGTTTCTCAAATCTGATTTATTACGACTACATTTATGACACTTAGGACAACAATAATTACGTTTAGGATAGCTACAGAGCGTATAACTATAATCATCACATATATGGCACAAATGTTTGGTAGTATATGTATATATCTCTCTCTCTATATATAGAATATATTGCTCAACTTAGCCTAGTACAGAGTAGTTTAGGATTGTGCAGCTTGCGATTGTTGATTGATAAAAAAAAAAACGTAGACATGATATATGTATCTCTAGAGTATATATATATAAGGAGGAAAACAAAACGTTCATCGGGAGAGACTATCGCTGTGCGACTCACGCAATTAGGCGCCGCGCGACCGCCGCCTTGCCGCGACAGCGTCGACTGCTGGCACCGCTGTAGGCGTTGTAGCCACCGCCGCTGCCAACGCTGCTGGCGCCGTCGCCGTTGAGGGTGGTGCTGGTGTGGGGCACGTAGAGACTGATGTTGTTGCGTGCATGCCGATGGCGGTAGCGATAGCCGGTGATGAGCTCACGCACCGTCTTGCGATACTTGTCCGACAGCACGCAATATAAGAAAAAATTGGCGGCCGCATTGATGGAGACCAGCAGATTGCACACGTTGCCCGCTATCCTCTGTATGTTCACCTCGATGTCCACGTACTGCACCAGGATCAGGTAGGTGGCCCACGGCAGCTGGCAGACGATGAACAGCAGCACGACGGCAATCAGCGTGATGGTCACTCGATTCTCCTGCGACACGCTGCCCGTCAGGCCCGAGTTGGACTTGCGCTGCCAAGAGAAGTTGGAATTGGAGTCTCTGCGATGGACTGACTTGGTTCATAGTTACCTTGGTGCGCCTTATGCTGCTGGCATTGGTCAGATCGCCGCGCAGACTCTTCGAGCGATGCACGAGCAGAATGAGGAAACAGTTGAAGGTCGCCAGCACGAACAGCGGCAGCACGACGAACACGATCAGCGTGTAAACGCTCCAGATATTGAAGTAGAGCGCATTCTGGCCCAGACTCGACAGTCCATTGGAGTAGACAGTCATCTGGGTGGAAGCAAGTTTGTGGAAATAGAAATATATAAATATAAATATAATAAAAATGTAGAGACAGTAAGTAGCAGTCGGGCATGCCCGATTGCATAATAATAAGCAATAACGAAGAGACTAGCTTCAATGGCATCTAACGGACATATGAACGGACGGACAGATAAAGGGATAGACGCATGAAGCATTGGATGGATAATAGGGCGAACAAGTGACAGATGGAACAGACAGACGGATAAACGGACGGATAAACGGATGAAAATACAAACGAAAAGACAGACGGACAAACGAACGAACAGACGGCCAAACAGACTGACGGATAAACGCATGGATAAACGGGCGAATAAACGAATGAAAAAGCAAACGAAAAGACAGACGGACAAACGAACGAACAGATCGACGGATAAACGCATGGATAAACGGGCGGACAAACGGACGGATAAACGGACGAAAAGACAAACGAAAAGACAGACGGACGAACAGGTAGACGGATAAGCGGACGGGCAAACTGATGAACATACATAAGGAGAGGCGGAAGGGTAGTCGAACGAACAAACAAACAGTCGGACGAAAAGATGGACAGCAATGCGGACATTTCATAAAACCAATATAGTAAGAAAGGAATTATGCTTAAGATCTCGAACTGGAGCATAGCTTGGGTATATATTATAAAGATTTTAGCTTCTGGGTTGCGAGTTCAGTCATATATATGCAGAGTTATGTATATATAGAATATCTATATGTCGAGGCATCGTTGGTTTTGCCTTGATCCATAACAAATATTTCGATGTGCGTTGTACGTTGACTCTCGTTCACACTCAGGCAATAAGTGCCCTTTTTAGTCGACTTCTGTCCGAGACTCTATTTCTAGTCGTTTATCGACTTCACTGCAACTCTATGGCTTTCACTCAACGACTGACGGGACTACGCTCAGCAGCGTCTGTGGTTGTCTCTCTCACATTGACAATTAGCAACACAGATTCTTCTCCTATTAAAACGGTAACTATGACTATCGCAACAGTTTCATATCGTTAAGGCATATACATATACATATATCTTAAATAAGATATACTAATTAGATTAGCTTCTTCTTTTACTTTTTCCCCCTATTTCCAAGTATCCCTATCCCTATCCCTATCCCTATCCCTATCCCTATCCCTATCCCTATCCCTATCCCTATCCCTATCCCTATCCCTATCCCTATCCCTATCCCTATCCCTATCCCTATCCCTATCCCTATCCCTATCCCTATCCCTATCCCTATCCCTATCCCTATCCCTATCCCTATCCCTATCCCTATCCCTATCCCTATCCCTATCCCTATCCCTATCCCTATCCCTATCCCTATCCCTATCCCTATCCCTATCCCTATCCCTATCCCTATCCCTATCCCTATCCCTATCCCTATCCCCATCCCTACTTAATTCATGTCCACCCTATATACATAGTTTCTCTGTTACTCTCTGAACGTATTAAATTTACGTGAAATTCTCATTGCGCATTCTTTGCTTACGTTTTGACAGTATTCCGTAATGTTAAATGCGAATGCGCTATTGTTGTAGTAGTTGTTGTTGTTGTTGTAGTTGCTGGTGTTGTTGTCATCGTTGTTGTAGTTGTCCTCGCTGCGTCTAGCACGTGACAACTGCAACAAGCTCGCAGTGGCCGCCGCTGTTGTCGGCTCAGTGGCTGCCGCAGTCACGCCCACAGAGGCGGACGTGAATGCTGGTAACCGGCGCTGCCTGCTTGGAATGTGGTCTACCAAGAGAGAGAGAGAGAGAGAGAGAGAGAAAGAGAGAGGAGAGTGAAATTGATTATGCGAATAAAAGTATTTAAAGAGCAAGCAGCCAGCATTTAAGTTACTTTACTTACCTGGCTCACCGGCGCCGCTGCCGCTGTCGCTGCTCAAATCGACGGGCTCCAGATAGCGGGATAGCGTGGCTGGATTGCTCGCCGGATGCTCGTCTATATGCCAGGCGGTGGTGGTTACCGGAGTAGGCGTGTGCGTGGGCGTGGGCATGGGCGACACATTTGCCAGCGTCAGATTGCAGGGCCTATAGGCGCCATCAATCAATTTCCAATTGATGTCATATGTGTGCTCGAACGCCGTCGAGAGCGTAGTCAGCAGGCAGAAGAGCGCGACGGCTGTCAAAACAATACAAAGGCTGGCTCAATGCTGCGTCAGAGTGCCACGGCGCTGCCCACGACTCACCTGCTATTACCTTCTTGGCCAGCGACTCCGTGCAGAATGTTTGTCTTTTGAGCGGATAGCGTATCGCTATAAATCGCTCGATAGTAAAGCACACGGCTATGTAAATTGAGATGTATGCTGCGTACATGTGTGAGAGAGAGAGAGAGGGAGAGTGCGTGCGTGTGTGTATGGGGAATGGGAACAATTCAAGCAAGCCGATATCAGTATACAGTTGTCGAACACGAACGCGCTCACAATCGAGCTATTAATAATCTGCCGCCCACTCATCAAACTCCCTTTTGTAGCCAGCTCACCTGTGCCTCTGCGAAACACTCTCAAATTACCCCAGTTAGTGGTCAACTAACTACTAGAGCTGACTCTATCTATGCATATCTAAGCTATATCTGCATATATACGTATGTGTATACATATATACATATATTGCTAAAACAATCTGTTTGATTAATGAGCGCCAGCAACTTGCTCAAATATTCAATTGTATTCTGGACGCCTTCACTTTCGTTTCCAATTTACTGCTCAATTTTGTCTAATTGTTTGTCCTTTGCCTAAGGATGCTCAAGGATTTTTGCTTCACTTCAAGCTTTTATGGAATTTTGCTTCATGAACTAAGGCTTCATTGAAAGCGAAGGAAACTCAATTATGCTGAGTGAGCTAAACGGATATTCAAAATAGTTTTAGAGAGGTTTTAATAAGAGGCTTTAATATATAGAAAATATACTTGAATATATATATAGATAGTATTTAGAAAATATTTAGAAAATATTTAGAAAATATTTAGACAATATTTAGAAAATATTTAGAAAATCTATAGAAAATATATGGAAAATGTAAAAAAATATATTGAAAATATATAGGAAATATTTATAAAATATTTTGTATTATATTTTCTACATATTTTCAAAATATGTTTTTATATTTTCCATAAATTATCCATATATTTTCCAAAAATTTTAATTTCAAACATTCAGAAAAAATACCGAAAATATTTTTAAAATATGTGAAAATTTGTAAAAAAAAAAATTATAGAAAATACAATTAAATCTTAACAAACGAAATCGGATCATATCAAAGTATATCAAACTAATTTCTATTTAGCTTAAATGGACCAAAAGCTATTCAAACACTAATCTTTAAATATTTGAAAAAAATATCATTTCCTGAGCTCCTTCCTGTAAGTAGTTCCTACAGTTCCTACTCCCAACATATTTCTTTTATGATTTTATCTATGTCTTACTTACCGCAAGCATCGCAGAGCCACATTACGAATCCGTAGAGGCGCCAGTATATCTCGCAATGGTACTTGATATATTCGTAGTGCTTGAGTGATAAAATTAGTACGAAGGTCAGGTACGCAATATCCGTAATTGCCAGAGCCGTTAGATAAATATTTGTGGTGCACCTCATGCGCTTGCTAAAAATAAAATAGAAAATAGAAAATGGCAAAGAGAGAAGAATAAAAGCGGAATAGGACAAAATTAGATCCCAGCGCAAATAAATAAAAGTAAGTATAAAAGCAAATTGTTTGTTTGCGTATGCAAATCGGCAAAGGATCCGAGCGCTGCAACTGCACCAAATGCAGCAATAATTGAATAACCAAATTCTCCAGGAGCCAGCAGCCGGCAGCAGGCAGTCGGCAGCCGGCAGTTGGGCAACTGGATTGAAATCTGGCAAATGCACGCAAATGTCGGCAAGGTCATAAAACGTAACTGTTCATATTTAGAGCGGCGCGAGAGATAGCGTTCTGCGGGCAATGTCGGCACCCAAATTACCTGCTCTATAGCAACGAGCTACGGAACAGTCTGTGATAGATACTGAAATGAAATGAACCCTGGCTTAAATAGCTAAATTTCCTTAGCAGCACACAAATTTTTCATGAGAAACGAAAATGACAGCAAAGTTACCTTTGCTGCAGTCTAAGCTGATCAAGCATAGCAGTCAGCTTTTGTTTGTTATTGCATATGCAAAAGAAATTAGCTCAGGCTTCGGTGTGCCATAGCATCCAGCTGGATCGTCTGCATTTTGATTGTTTTTTCTGCACTGAATGAGCGTATCAAAGCATTCAGCTTTTGTTGACGCATTCGCAGCGCCCAGCAATGTCGCCTATTTGGAGCCAATTCGAGTGTGAATACAACCCACACGCACACACACACACAGGGTAAACGGACGGACGCTTATCTGTGAGCCGTTAGCATTTGGCACGTGCAAATGTTGTTGTTGCTGGCATTTTGGGAAATGAAATGATTTTAGAGTGCCGGCTAGATGGTAACAATTAAATGCCTTTTGTAATGTGCTGCATACCTGTTTTCAGTTGTGTTGGCCATGCAACACGCAACATAAACATAAAATGCATAAAATGCACAAACAAAGAGTGAGAGGGGGAGAGGGTGAGGGAGAGGGGGAGACACCCGCATACACATTGCGGCAGCATTTGAATGCAGTTGGCCGCTCGGCCGTAATCCTGGGCAACGGCAACAACTGTTGTGGCAACAGTAGCCTGGCATCAGTAGCTCTGGCTGGCATCAGCATCGCAAACAAGTGCACTTACCGCGTCAAAACATAAATGCTCACTGAATTTCCCAATAGTCCAATAACAAAAACGCACGGCACCAAAATGCGTTGCACAACGTGCCGCACTTCCGCCACATCCGCATCCGAAAACATTTTCGCTGCGGCAATGGCATCCACTGGCATCGCTGTTGACGTCGACGTTGCTCCTGCTGCTCCTGCTGCTGCTGCCACTGCTGCTGCCAGCGTCGTCATCGCTGCTCGAGGTCCCCGCTACGTCTGCCCCTCCGGGGGGCAGTTGGTGGGCGGGGGAGGGCTGCTGGTGCGGGGCCTGGGCACTTGTATATCTTGATTCCGATACCGATTGCAGTTCCTGCTCTCAATGCCGCTTCCAATTGCACTTTGCCTAACAGCTATCACGCCCACACGCACCGCCCACTGCAAAGAGTTCGAGAAAATATCAGAGCTCGTGAGTAGCCCACAATTAAAAATCAAATTCGAGTTAATTCATTCTCTCAGCCTAAAAATTGATATCGAGATGAGATTTCTTTTTTTTTATAGGGATTTTGGTCATTACATAATGAAAGCCCATTATGTTAGAGCTACCTAATATTCTGGGCTATAATGAAAATCGATTGAATTATATTAGGGCTTTGGTTGTCTAGCTAGTTCAGAGATATAGTGGTAACAAGCTTAAAAGCAAGTAGGTATGTATGTTTGCAGTTGCCCAGCTGGAATATACCCTGCCCTCTCTTTGATTTAGTTGCAGATGTCAACCAAATTGAAAAGCTTATATTTTATGTTCCAAAATATATTTCATATAATATTTGTTTATTTCCAAAATATCTTTAGTTTACATTCACTAACAATTTATATATCGACTCCTTGAAAAAATAAAATTAATTGTTTATAATTAATTTTATTTATTTTACTTTTTTACATTTATATTGTGAAATATTATTAATCTTATTAGTATTTTTAAATTTATTATTGTTTTTATTTATTTTTTATTATTATAAGTTTTTATTTAATATAAATTAAATTTATTATTTTTTATTCTTTTTTTGTGTATTATTTTTTATTATAAATTTATATGTACTCAAATTGCATTAATAGTTTTTTATTATATTTATTTAATTTTAATTATTTGTATACATTTTTTTATAATTTTCTTATTTTAATTTTTATTTTTGTTTGATTTGTGTATTATTAAACATTTTTCATTATTTTTATTTACTTTTCATTATTTGAAAATATTTTGTTGTTTTTAAATATATTTTTTACTTTTGTTTATTTTTTCTAATTTTTTATTATAAATTTATGTATACTTAAATTGCATATAAATTTTTTATTATTTTTATTTAGTTTTAATTATTTGTATATATTTTTAATTTTTAATTTTTTTTTCAGTATATTTTTTATTTTTTCTTTTTTATTATTTTTTATTATATCTAAATATATACATACATATATCTATAAATGACTACATCCCACCAGCTTGCATATGCCCATCAATCTGTATACAAATGTATGTCCATCATCAATCAAGTCCACCCGCCAAAGATGGATTAAAGCACCTCAATCACGCAAAGATAATTCATGTCAATTTTCATACAATTTGACATCAAAATAAAACTATAAAAAATGTTGAAAATAATTATGAAAGTGCAATTTGATAAATTTGAAGTGTTATGCTGATGTGTTCACTAAACACAGAGAGAGAGAGAGAGAGAGAGAGAGAGAGAGGAGAGAGAGTGGAACACACGGCTGTCGCTTTGCTCTTACGATGTCGTTGCACGTTTTCTATCCCGGCGGTGCGATTGACCCTTAAAGCGCCATCGACAGCAGGTAAAAGCGGAAAATTTGACTTTTCCTGTAGTTGCGCTTGCTTAATGCAACGAATATTGCTGTTCGGTTTGCCACGTACAACATTAATGTTGTATTTGTTGTGCTTGTTGTTGTTGCTACAGCTCAAATGCACCACATACACACACACACACACACACACACACACACACACATGCAGAAGCTTTTCGCTATATTTGCGAATTCTGCTGTAAGCGCTTTGGGCCAGCCAGGCTTGGCTGGCTGGGGTGGCTCGGGTGGCTCGGGTGGTTCAGTGGAGTGGCTGTTGCCTTTGGAGTCGCTCGGTTTTTGGCTGTGAATTTGCCACTTTCATTGTTTTTAAAACGCTTTTCGATGCTTTTTTCTTCCTTTGCTGTTTACACCAGCAGCAGCAGCTACTGTTGTTGTTGTTGTTGCTCGTGTTATTGCTGCAATTGAAGTTTTATTTTACGCGCAATTTGTCTGGCGCGGGCTGCGGGGGGCGGCAGGTGGAGGGCAGCGCGTGCGCTTGTCCAATAACATTTTGCGAGCAATACACATAAGCAAAAGCCGAAAACCGAAATTGAAAACCAAATAAATAAGTGCATTTGTATATCTGTGAATGTCTGTCTAAGTGTGAGTGGGTTAGGGGTGTGTGTAGGTGTGTATGCGGGTGTGTGTGTGTGTGTGTGTTTGGTGTAAAGTGCAAATCGAAAAGTAATTCAAGACAAATAGCCGAGTGGCAGTTGCAAAATCTGCAACAATTTCAAGAGAAGAAAGGACAAATAAAATACAAAAAGAGAGAGAGAGAGAGAGAGAGAGAGAGAGAGAGAGAGAGAGGGAGAGCGACAGCAAGAGCCTTGGGCAGCTGCCGCCTGCATTGTATCAATGCTCGGCCATAAATCATTTGCTCGCCAAGATGGAAGCTTCCGATATAACCGATGATTAGCGAGCAATAAAACGACGCCGACGATGTTTTTTGTTGCCGCAACTGTAACTGGAAACCGATGCGAAAATTCTAAAACAACAAAAGCAGCGGCGATTATGCAATCTAATGGACGCACAAGATATATGACAACGGCAGCAGCAGCAAAAACTGACTTTCGAATGAAGTTAATGATATAGCAGCAGGATTTCCAGATTCAAACAAATGGCCTGCGAATATGCATCAGCAAATATATCACAAAAGTCCATTATTGGATTAGATATAAAGCCATTGTTTCAATGAAAGTGAAATGGCGATGGCTCTATGAAGACAATCTGCGAAGAGAACGGAGAGAGAGTCAGAAAGAGAGAGAGAGAGAGAGAGGGGGGAGAGAGAGAGAGAGAGATAAAGAGCGAAGATATTGAAAAATAACAAATCATGTAGAGCAATTGTTGCAAATCAGCTCGGAAGGCAGCAGATGAGCTGAACTAGCACTAGATTCTTTGTTAGGTTCAATATATTACGCATACGCACCATTTCACGAGTAATGTTAACCATTGAAATACCTCTAGGCACGGCTGCTCTGCTGCTTATGCCACTTAACATTTCACAATACAGTCCATTATCTTTTCAATCAACTCAGACTCTGCCTTCAAGTGCCTTCCGCACATAGCGCATACGCACCGTTTGCCGCCTACAAATTAAGCCCAAAATATTTACTCCTTCCAAGCAGAGCCGAAATCAATAAGAGCAAAAGTTAAATTCACTTTCTGTTCGCCGAATTTGCCAACTCAAGGTGAGTGTAAAATGTAATCCCAAGTCTCTGACTCACATTACGTATACGCAGCATGAGCCTGTGCTTAAGGCTCTGCCAGCCAAGATTTACGCCGCAGATTTCAATTAGAAAAACGTTGCAGTGGAAGCCGCATTCAATCTAACAGTGCTGCCATATAACTTTAAGTGGTTTCAGTATATATTACGCATACGCCCCATTTCCAGCGCTAATTATTAAAATTCCTTCGCTAACAAAAACTTTACACAAATTTAAATGAGCAACATTAAAAACTTTAGTCTATTAATGCTGGCAGAGAAACGTGTCCTTCTCTCTCTCTCTCTCTCTCTCTCTCTCTCTCGCTCTCCCACCCCCTCTAGCTCATATATTACGCATACGCACCTTACGCTGTGCTCATTAGACTGTGTGTGTCTCCTGTCTACTAGGCCAGCGGCTTGGCTATCAATGAATGTGCAAGTGAATGAATATGAAAGTATGCATGAACGACACCACGAATACCCGCGGGCCATGGGCACTGCAGCTGGTGCTGGGGCCGCTCGCATTGCTTAGCTGCGCCATTTGCAATTCTGTTGGTGCAACTGTTGCAGCTGCTGCAACCGCATGGCCCACTCACAGACAAAGTCGCATTGTTGTCTATTTCTTTTTTTTTCTCATTTTTGGGATCTCCTCTTCCTATTTTTGTTTTTTTTTTTTTTCAGCTGCCATTGCACGACGGCAACAACAAGCGACAGGCGGCCATTTTTTGTGCTCTCCCACGCTTCGTGCCCAACTCTGTGTGTCATTCAGTTGGGAGACAACAAAAGGAGCCTAAATTAGCACACAGAGAGAGAGAGAGAGAGAGAGAGAGAGAGAGAGAGAGAGAGAGAGAGAGACACACACACGTAGTGGCACGCGGCTGGCAGCAGTACGTGCGAAAAAAATGTAAAGCCCAGAATTGTCAGCTTTATATACCCTGGCAGCGAGCCTTATTATTATTTGCGCTGCCCAAAAAAGTTGGCAGCTTAAAGCGCGAAAAGTTTAAAGAGAATTGATTAAGGCAGGTGTTTTGTATTGCATGAATATACATATATGTAAATACGTATGTTTACATTGAAATATATCTATATCTCTGTCTACTCATCTGCCTTAAGCTCTCACTTGAGCCTTATTTCTTATCTCCCAACTAGCCAGTTAGAGTATTTACTCTTCAGCATCGAGCTGCCAGCTCTAGTTTATTCTTGTTTTTATGTGTCGGCGCTGGCAGGCCGCGTTCCAGTTTAGTTTTCTTCTACTGCTGCTGCTGCTGCTGCTTCTTCAGCTTTTTGTGTCCGAGATGCAGCTAATTTTTGCATAATTAGTGAGTGGCTCAGTGGTTAGAGCAACAACAGCAACGTGCAACAACATGCAACAGCAACAACAGCAACAACAACGACAACAACAACAACAACAAGTCGAAGCAGCAACAGCAAGTCAAGTGGCTGTGCCATTTTCTCAAGCTAAAACCAACGCACGTCGCTCTGCTTTTCCTGTCTAATTGGCTGGCAACTGGAGAACTTTAAAATTTTGCCAGTCGCCAAATTGCTTTAAAAGTGGCCTTCGCTTGTCCGATGAGCCAGCATTTAAACATCGTTTAAAACTAATTTACAATTAACAATGAAGTTGGAGTTGAAGCCCAGCTGGCTCTGGCTGCAGATGATGAGTGAGAAACACCCTGTATATAAGTAGCTTATGGGTGGGTTGAGTTGGTAAAGTTAATGAGTGCAGCTTGCTATCGATATTTATCGATTGGGTGAAGGGCTATCGATGAGTTGAAAGGTAGTTCAAAGGGAACTACAACAGTTGTGTTGTGGTCAAGCCAATCATCAGTATAAACAACAGCAGGAATAGATCAGTGGTAATATAATCACATATGTATATCATCACGATCATATAACTATATTTGTATGGAGTCCTACACCTATATTTACTGAAGAATATAATCTCTATATATTATCATGATCAGGCTTCCCTATACTCTAACTAAACTAAATACCAAATGGCTAAGATACTCTCCGTCTCAAGTTAAGATCCCTTCAATTCACACCCTTTCAACCTACAACCAACAGACATTAACTGCTCATATATAATATATTCTCAAGTAAGCTCTCGTCAACCGTCTACAGCCCCGTTTAAAGAGCTATTTGTTTGACAACGTTTACGTTTCAGTTGAGAAATATTTAGCACACATTTATTCTTTATGCGAGCTGTTGTCCATCACATAGACAAACATGCCTTGACTTTCGCCTCTGCTCAGTGTCATAAAGCGCAGCGTTTGCGGTTGAAGAATGGAAAAAAAAAACAGAAACAAAAAAAGAAAAAGAAATAAGCTTAGAGGTAAAGGAATAACGCAAAAGCCAGAAGAAGTTACGGACTGTTTGTTTGACTGACTCAACTCTGGCTGGCTGGCTGTCTGGAGCTGGACGACTGCCTGGGAACCTAGTCAGATTGCTTGAAATGATATGCCTGTAACTATTTGACTTTATCTTGTTGTTGCTGCTGCTGTCCGTGTACATACAAAGAGCGACAGAGATGACAGGAAGAGAGGAGAAGAGCATAGCGATATGGCAAACGATAAACAAATCCCCCCCACACAGACAAACCAAATGGGAAGCACAAGTCTCCACTGGATATGCGAGTGCAGCAAATACCCTGCTTAAACATTTTTCAGACTACAAGAAAAAGAGTTGCAAGTGCTTAAAATATTTGAGAAATATTTACTAAGCTCTAAATCTTTTTAATAATTTTTTAAGAATTTTTAAAGATTTTCTTAACAAACGAAAACTCCAACCACATCACACATGGCCCTCAGCTCTCTCTCTCTCTCTCTCTCTCTCTCTCTCTCTCTCTCTCTCTCTCTCTCTCTCTGTCCACTGCCCACTTCAGTATTTGATTTCAAAGCGCAGTCGCACGTCACTGCAGCATTGGACACCGCATGAAGGACAACGGACAGTTTGCCCAGCAGCTGGACACTAGTGGTGCAGCACAATCCAATCCCGTATGCAGACCCTGACAGCCCATCAACTTCACCTTCAACTGGAAGGCTCCTTGGCCATGTGCTAAATTGCATTTTACTCAAGGTGTGGCCGAGCAGCGCGCTTATAAGTGCTAGTTGTGCGGATCGTCCGTTTATAAATGGGGTGACAAGTGCCGAGCAGGTGGGGCCGAGCATGGAGAGACTGTGCAGTTAGCTGCAGTCGGCCCTCTCACGGGGCTCTGGACGCTGTCCATATATAGCCATTGCCATAAAACTTAAACAAGTTATTTATGCACATGCGTTGCGTGCTTCAAGCCCGTTTCAGTTGCAGCTGGCGACGTGAATCAGGACAATCAGGACATACTCCACACACCCATAGCAGGCCAGCCAGCCAGCCAGCCAGCCAGCCAGCCAGGCCGGCAGCAGCAACTGCTGTACGTTACGTCAGAGCCGTCGACAGCGCCTGCTTTGGCCTTAAGTTATCAACATGGAATGCAATTTTCCAAACTGTCTATTTTCTATGCAAATTCGCATACATTTCAGGACGCTGCGCTTTCCTCGACTGCTGCTGCTGCTGCTCGGCTGGCACCCATGCCTCTTGCCCACTCTCCTGTGCTCCACCCCTCGCCAAGGTGCAGACAGACGGCGCATCAAACGGCTGAGCGCAGAAAAAAACCGACTATTTTGAGATGAGTGTTAACGACTGTTAGATACACTATTAGTAAATTACTTATTAAGGCTTTAAATTATATAAGTGATAGATATAGTCTTAGGCAAAGATAAGATAGTTCACTCACATCGATTAATTTAATAAAAAATATTAAATATATTTAAAGAAGTTTTTTTAGAGATTAATGAAAATCTGTTTAATATTTTATAAGAATTTTATGTCATATTTTTATCAAATTGCAAATAAAGAAAATAAATAATAAAAAAATTAAATATTTTTATGAATTTTATTTGACATTTCTCATAAATTCTGTATCAAATATATATAATATATTTCAATAATTTTAATTTAAACTGAGATAAACTTGGTTTATAGTAAGTTTATATAAATGTTAGCAAAAAATGAAGAATGAAAAAAGGAAAAAAATAAATAAGTATATATAAAAAAAAAAAAAAAATTAATATATGTAAAAAAAATAGAAATAAATTTTAAAAATAAAAATAAATTTAAAAAATAAATAAATAAGTTATAAAAAGTTAAAAAAATTTAAATATAAAATGCAAAGATGCAAAAAAGCAAAGCTTGAACGGAACTAAACATTTTTTATACAGAGATATATGTATACATAATCAAGTTAAGTCAACAAATTAGGTAAAAAATTAATTAAATGATTAAATACTTCAGCTTTAGCCACAATCAATAGTTACACACATTCGATATGCTCGCCATTGCCGTCGGCGAGCAGTGTACAGCAAAAGATGCGTTTCACAAGCATGCAAACGAAATGTGTTGCATAGTTTAGGGCGCGCCGAGAGCAACCCATGCCAAAGCAGCTCTGCGTATGTTTGCCTACGTGTGTGTGTTTCTCTCTCTCTCTCTCTCTCTCTCTGCATATTAACTTGATATATACATATATATGTAAGTACTTAGCAAGCAAATATATATTAAAAAATGCTTACGACAGATTTTTTATTCAGCTCTCAGCGTTGAAATGCATTTCAAGTTCTCCTATTTATTTTCGTCCTGTTTTTTTTTCTTTGATTTTCTTCGTTTTTTTTTACTGTCGGACTTTAAGTGTCATTAAATTACGCAACGATTTCAGTGTGACCAGAGATTAAAGCGCCTTTTTTTATTGGCCAGTAAAATTGTTTTAATGACCAGCCATATAAACAGGACAAGCGCGAGCACACGCAGTCACCACTGGTCATTGTCCTTATCGTTGTTAGCCTTAAGCTGAAACTAGATTTTTAAGACCAATCAAATGACATATATAGCTTCGACAGTTTCTTCAGTTTCTCAGCTTCGTGATAAACCTAAAGACACACACACACAGCACGAACAGCCACTTCATAGACGAGCAAATCGAAGACGTCTACTGAAGTTTTATAGCAGGGAACTAAGTGTTTATGCAGGTGTAGAGATTTGCTTATGAAGTTTTCTATATATATATGAAAATGTAAGTCGAACGAGGAGAGCCCACATATAGCTGAGGCCAATCAATACCAGAGGAAACTATTTACGAGTATATATGTATATATCTATCTAAGAGTATATCTATGGCTCACTGCCAACGCTATCAGCAAATTGCTAGGCTAGGCCAACTAATTATCGATAAATATCGATACATAAATCGCCTGTAGAGGACCATGCCTAAGCCTTTTACATTTTTCTCTCATTAGCTTCAATAAATTCGACTCATTGCTTTGCTTTCTCTCTTGACTTTTGTGGTATTGCTGCTTCCCTAAGTTATCGATTGTTTGATCGATAACATGAAGTCTTAAGGAAAGCTTCCATTAGGCATAAAATATTGCCGTCTATTGGTTTTTTTTTCAGCTCTTCCTCGTTCATCGACTGCTTATTCGAGGCCTGACTTGACTAACTGCTCGACGCAGTGCGCCTCTGCCTCTGTTGGCTGCGGTCATGTTATGGATAACGGCATCGATAACGAGTACAAGGGTGGTCTCATAGGCCTCGCTCTCTTGATCGCTTATCTGCTGTGGCGTCCATTTAATTAATGCTTGCATCGCAACACGAACTCTGCTCATATATAAAATTTCTAGTTTTCGAGCCGACAACCCCACGTCGGGCGGCTAACCATGTCACACGTTTGCCGCGGGCAGCTGCCGGAGTTGCAGTCGCCGGTTCGCATTTTGTTGTACGGACACTGATTGATGCAACATTAATGGGTGCCAGAAGCAGCAGGCTTGTTACCCCATTTCGCAGCTCGGGGTCGCATTGAGTGATGCCCATCGAACAGGCATGGAAAACCAAATGAGCGCAACTTTGTGCGCTGCTTTTGATTAACACGTTGTGTAAACTGTTGCCCAGCCATTGGAGTAATGAACGAGCGCGCGTTGCTGATCCCATTCTATGGGTCACTGGGCAGCATTAACATTTAGCGGAAACGCGATGCAGCTGCGGCCACACCAAAGTAGTTGTTGACTACCCAAGCACTTTGTCTGCGTGTGAAAATGCGTGTGAATGTGTGTGTGTGTGTGTGTGTGTGTGTGTGTGTGTGTGTGTGTGTGTGTGTGTGTGTGTGTGTGTGTGTGTGTGTGTGGCTGTATGTTCTATACTGACATTGACAAATAGTGTGCGAAATACAATGCTGGCGCTAACATACACAGACGCCCGCGAGGAGCCCAACACAGTGGCTGGCTGGCTGGCTGGCTGTAGGGCTGGCACCAAATGTGTTGCATACTTGCGGGCGCAAATTATTGCTGGAAAGCAGCATCGCCAGTTGGCTAATTAACAAAGCACTTTACAGGCAACAGCGCGAACAGGAGCAACAGCGAATCCAGCCCGCAGATGCAATAAGCAGCCAAAGCCCTCAGGGCTATGCGATGCGGCTTAAACAAGTCTTCTGCCTGTTGCCGTTCGCTGTTCCAGCAGCATCACCTGTGCATTAATTAAATTTTATAGCAGCAGCTGTGTGTGCGTGTGTGTGTGTGTGTGTGTGTGCGTGTGTGTGAAATATTAACACGTGACACAGCAAGCGGCAAATTGCAAACGCATCGCATAATTTGCAGCGAACCGCCGGCGGCGACGACAACGTTTAGAATTTGTCGTATGTAAAATGCAACGTCTAGCGGCTGCATGCCACATGCCACATGGCCACCACACACACACACATGCCACAACTGCGGTTGCCCTGGATTGCCTCAAGACTTTCGTAGGCGTTACAAAATTACCAAGAAATGTGCG
This sequence comes from Drosophila paranaensis, assembly GCA_035047545.1. Lineage (NCBI taxonomy): Eukaryota > Metazoa > Arthropoda > Insecta > Diptera > Drosophilidae > Drosophila > Drosophila paranaensis. The sequence continues at coordinate 1,953,295 of JAWNPL010000021.1, forward strand.
TGAAGAGGAAATGAACTTGAAGGAAGTTTCAACTGAGATTTAACTGAAATTTATTGAGCTGTTTGCTAGAAGAGTATTCTACACTAAGATATAGATATATCGATTAATTGATTAATTAGGCATTGATATCGAACAACATATTAATAGATATTTATCATACACAAGCTGAGCTGTCAGTCCATGTCTTTCTGGAGCTGTCAAAGCTCTAGACTCTAATGCAAGAAGTCTATCAATTTGCAGCAGATCAAAAATTATTTTATGTATATATAAAACCTTTTTAACAATATATATAAAGATATAAAAAAAATATATGTACTAAATCGTAATTATGATAAAACTATATGTACATATATAGAACATATATATGATATATATCTATATACATAGAAACTATACTAAATTTAAAGATTTCCTCCCTAATGCCAGTTCTCAATACATTTTCTTTATTAATGTAAGCTGATCACAGAAGACTGATACTATTTCCTATAACTGTTTAAGCTATGGACCATACCAAGAGCTGAGTGAAAACACAAAGAATAAATATATATATATATATATATATATATATATATACGGCAATCAGTTGAGCTGAACAACGGCCGAATGGGAACACATAGAACTAAGGTAAGATCTGGAAGCACAGCCAGCATAGAAGCAGAACCAATCAGTAAATATAATAAATATAAATATATATACATACATATATATATTTATATATTTTTTATAAAAAATGGCATCTATATAACTTCAAAATAAAACCAAAAACAAAATAATATCTATAGCCAATTTAATTTTATAGCAATTTCTTTTGCTACTGCTTCCATTGGGTCACTCCACGTTCATATTTATATATAAAAAATATATAAATATTAAAAAAATACATATTTATTGTATTTTTTAAGCTCACAACTGCTTGTCTATAAAAAGAACTTAGCTCCACGTTTAACCAGCCTTGCACACAGCAAACATTATTCATTTTCTCTCGGCAAAGTTTTAATGAAGTTCGCCTGGGGGCTACGCCTTGTTAGGTAAATTCTGAAGGACTTCGCTGTGATTCCTTTTATGCTTAGTTAATTTATGGCTTCCTTTTTTTTTTGCTTATTTTCTCTTTTCTTTATTTGTGATGAAAAATATCTTAAAATAATCATATTAACCAGTCGAATATTTAACTAACAGTTGCCAATTAGCTCGCGGCCAAAGAGGAGAAGAAAAGTTACAGCGAAAGCAAATTGGACAAAGATGTCAAAGCGGATGCAGCGACAGCAGCCAAAAACAAGTTAAAAGCAAAGCAAAAAATATATATATGTATGTAGATATGTATGTATGTATGTATGTGTGTATGTATGTATATAAAACAGAAACAAAAGAAGCCAAATTTAACAATTTCGCAACTCTAATCTGCAGAGCAATAAAATGAAAATGATACAAGGAAAACTCAGCGCCGTTGCAAAAAGCGTCACGAAAATGCGCAGACAGCAAACTATGGATAGAGTGTGTGTGTGTGTGTGTGTGTGTGTGTGTGTGTGTGTGTGTGTGTGTGTGTGTGTTGGTGTGGCAGTTGTAAGGCTGCCCTCCGCTGTTGCTAACTCTGTGTAGCGTTTATTTAGAAAGTTATTTTCACGCCACGCGCTAAAGCAAGACACAAAAAAAATACGAAAAAAATACTGAAAAAAAAAACAAATATTAAAAAAAAAAAAGAAAGAGAGAGAGAGAGCTAAAAGTAACTAAAAATAAACGCGCTGGCAAATAAAAACATTGTTGCACATGTTTCGTGCCAGCAGGACTCTCTTCATTTCTATTCTCATATCGCGCCACGCAAGAGGCGTCAACATTGTTGCCACCCCCTCGCCGCTTCGAAGCGCTGGCAACACTGTCAGCTGCTCAGCGCGCAGCTAATGTCGATAAATATGCTCACACACTGTTTATTAAACACTTACTTGGCCAACATTGTTCTGTTAATAGCCGCTGAGCCACTCGATTCATTCGAAATTCAGAACTCGTTCGACAACTAACTATATATGTAGATATACACAGATATGTGGCTGACTGATGTAATAAAGCTCGAAGCTTATGCACTGCTGCCTTTCTCTCGAGCTTTCTACGAATCTCACACTATCTGTTCTCTCTCTCTCTCTCTCTCTGTCTCTCTCTCTCTCTGCCTCTCTCTATGTCTGTAAGTCTCTCTAGCTCTCTATAAATCTCTCAACTATATTTTCACTCTAAGCTTCTCTTGCTCTTTATGCCTTCACGTTTCTTTCAACTGTCTTTTCTCTCTCTCAGCCCCGCTCTATCTCTCATTCTCTCTATCTGATGTGTGTGATTTTTTAAGATTTCTCTTTCGGATCGGTCTCTCTCCCAATCTTTCTACACTTCATTCAATTATCTCTTCCTTCTCTGACTATTGGTATATTTCTTTCTCGCGCTCTCTCTCTCTCTCTCTCTCTGTCTCTCTATCTGTCTCTCTATCTGTCTCTATCTCTGTCTCTCTCTCTGTTTCTCTGTCTGCCTCTCTCTCTCTGTATTTCTCTGTCTTTCATTCTCTGTTTCTCTCCTACATTCTTTCGCAATCGCTATCTATATCTCTCTCTCTTTCTCTCTCTCTCTCTCTGTTTTCCCCCTCTTTCTTTCATTGATTTAATTTCTCTCTCTCTGTCAATTGTTAGCCCTTTCTTTCCCTTTCTCTCTCTTTCCCTCAATATATATATATATACATATATCTCGTTCTCTGTTATCAACATCTCTCTCTTTCTCTTCCTCTTTATCTCTGTATCTCTCTATCTCCCTCTCGCTCTCTCTCGCTCTCTCTCTCTCTCGCTCTCTCTCTCTCGCTCTCTCTCTCTCTCTCTCTCTCTCTGTCCCTCCCTCTCTCTCTCTCTTCTCTGGCTCATTCTCTACTTTTATCCAAGTAATACGTTCACCATCACGCATCAATCTCATTTACCTCCATCAAAATTCCTATTAACACAGGTCTCATAAACATTTATACTAGTCTACACACGCACACACACACACACACACACAATGGCACAACACATGTTTCGCTTTTACCTCAACTGCATTGCATTTGCATCAATTATTTTCAGCTTTTTGTTTGTGTTTATTTCGCGCTCGTTATATAATTTGCTATATTCGCTGCGCTTTGGATGTGAACTGTTCGAAATAACGTCTTGATATCTGGGTACACAAACATTATCGCATGCTGTTATTGTTTCCAGCAACTTTTATAGCGATCGGCTAGTACATCATGTAGTTATCCGAGAATTAATCATGTGCCGAATGGTGCTGACTTCTGCTGGAGGGTGAGCGGGGTAAGGGTGTGTGTGTATGTGTGTGTGTGAGGGATGATGTGTATGTGTGTGTGTTTGTTTGCTCAAAAATTATGAGTGTATTCAACCTAAAACCTCTAGCTATCATCACACAGAGTATTGCAGTAACAACAAGCCAGAGCACTGACGTCGAGCATAGTCGACTGCCTGATACTCGCTCATGGCACAAAAACAATTCAATTTAAAAGCAGACAAATTTGTATAACATATTTTAGTCTGTCTATCTATTAATAGATATATCTTTATATACTTTCCAGTATCTTGAGATAGTTCCCAATGGAATACAGAGTTCGTAGTATCTTGATCTAGTGACCAGCGGAAGATATAGTTCATCTCTACATAGGTCTTCCATTGAGAGCTAGCTCTTCCACTGCGAACTAGAACTTCCATAGGAAACTGTAATAGAATTAGATAGTGGGAGCTTCCCACAGTTTCCTATTCTAGTTCTAGTTCTCAATGGAAGGACTATCTATAGATGAAAGCTCTGATTATAGCTCAGACGAAGATCTAGTTCCGCATGGAAGATCTAGTTTCCAGAGAAAGAAATGGGTTTTTCCCAGTTATCAGACTACTTCAAAATATGATTTCAAATCTCTAGAGACAACTTGAAAAGACAGTCTGCCAGGCAGAGATGTCTCTCTATCTGTCGACAAGCCGCAAGATGAGCATAACAGAAAGCCAATATACTCTTATCGTTATATAATCGAGTATTCCAAGATTCCAAAAATTCTAGAAATGGAAAGCATGCCAAAGATAAATGTATTCCAAGTACCCGCCCGCACAACGCAAAAAAAATAACAGTGTATCTTGCAGTCGTTAGCATACGTTCAGGTTTTTTGTTGTCTTGACGTTGGCTTCAGCATTTTTGCTGCCTCTATTTATTTATACAGTTAATTTTTTCTATGCATTTGCATTTTATTATTGTTTGTTGTTGTTGTTTGGCTTTGTTATTTTTATGGAAGGCATCATTTGCTGGCAATGTCCATCAATTGGTTATTTCAGCGCCTTTGTTTATAAACAAAAATTCAAGAGAAACTCATAAAAATGGCGCAAAAAGCCAAACAGCAAATATTTATAAGCTTTTAGAGTTGCCCACTGTGTGTGTGTGTGTGTGTGTGTGTGTGTGGGCGTGTGCGAGGGGGCGGCCCACATAAATATGTATGGGCATGCCTGCCGATACACATAAACATACATACATACATACATACATAAATTTAATTGAATTCAATGAAAATGAATTCAGTGTCAATTAATTGCTGGCGCCGCGTCGGGGATATTCATAGATCTGGATGCTCGAACAGATCCATGGATTGCGAGCCCAAGCGTATTATGATGCCTGCTGTCTGATGTCCTTGCTGTTGTTGTTGTTGTTGTTTTATTGTTGCAGCTCAGCGCTGTTTGCTCTGTTGTTTTATTATGCGTAAGAGATTATAATGGAATTAATTACGTATACGCACAGGTGAAAACTCTGGACGCGCAATGCTGCTGGCCAAAGCCACTTAATTAGTGTGCCGTCTGTATTTTTTTTTTTTTGTAGTAAAAGTTTGCGTGTGTGTGTGTGTGTGTGAGTTAACGAGTACTGTAGCTGGTATATGAGCATTACTGAGCTCGTGAGCTGCTGTTTGTTTATGTTTAATTGTCCGTCGGATTTGCTGCACTTTCAAAAGGGTTTTATATACCCTTTCGCGGCGTACGGCATTCAGCATTTGTCACGCACGCTGCCATGCATTAAGGCACTTAACTGATTTACATCTGAAATATTCGCAACAATTGCATCAAGAGTTATGGCGCGCATTAAGTCATAAAGCCTTTAGCATCACTTGGGCGCAGCTAAGTGGCTCACCCACTTAGCGGGGGCGGGCGGGCATTAAAAAGAAAATATATGACACATATGCACACACACACATATAGAGCTCACCTACTCAGCTGCAACTGTAAAATAAAAATGCTTTTAGGGAGTTGTAACATTTGACATTTCATCTAGTCTACTTTATGTGACTACTCTGGCTTAGACTTAGCTTTATGCTCAAATTATTTATATATAAGTTTGCGTAACTGAACAATGCAAAGTACCTGCTAAGCTATTGCCTGACTGACGTTTGGACATAAGCTCAGTCCAATTGACTGTCAACTCGTATCACTATATATAATTTTACTTTCTTCTGTCTGATTTCCCATGCAGCGCATGATGGCAGCTGCCATAAAAATGCACATTGTAAATATTTACAATGCGCTTTAATAGCCTTGCAAAAATTCATTTGATTGATGGCCAAAACAAGCTGTTTAGAAGACGAAAATCCGCTTTCTCCAAGCAAATATTATTGATGGTACATAATATATACAGTAATATAGTAGTGGCTACTACTAGTAGTAAATATATAAATGTAAAAATAGTAGTAGAAAAGTAGTAGCAAGACAAGGAGTGACAGTAAAAAAATAGTAGCAGAAAAGAAGTAGTAGAAAATGATTATTAGAGAAGAAGTTGTAGAAAATTTGAGGGAGAAAAATTGTAGTACAAAATAATTGCAGAAAAGTAGTAGTAGAAGAGAAGTAGTAGAAAACTAGCAGAAGAAAAATAGTAGTAGAAAAGTAGTAGAAGCAAAATAGTAGTGTATAGGTAGTAGTAAAGAAAAAGTACCAGTAGAAAAGTATCAATAAAAGAAGGAAGTGCTAGATATAAAGTAATAGAAAAGTAGTAGCAGTAAATAAGTAGTAGTAGAAAAGTAGTAGACGAAAAGCAGTAAAAGTCAAGTAGTAAAAGAAAAATAAAAGAAAAGTTGTAGAAGGAATGTAGTAAGAGAAAAGTAGTAGAAGAAAAGTAGTAGTAGATAAGTTGTAGTAGAAAAGTAGAAGAAAAGTAACTACTACAAGTAGTTGACTAAAATAGTAACTAAGTCTTTATATATGCATATTGTCTAACCATATATAAACATGAAAAATAGTAGTAGAATAGTAGTAGAATAGTAGTAGAATAGTAGTAGAATAGTAGTAGAATAGTAGTAGAATAGTAGTAGCAACTGAGCACTATTTAACAGCCAGTAAATTGCTTTGAAAAAGTATAAATTCGAAGCAAATGCAGCTCGGCTAAGACTAGAAGTTACTGCCACTCAAGGAGCCAAGACAGCTTTTAGCTGGGAGCGCTGTCAGTGGCAGCTGGTGTGGCGAGTGGTGCGAGTGGTGCGAGCGACTCGCACTTGCCAGAGAGTGTGTGTGTGTGTGTGTGTGTGTGTGCAACAGTTAAGCGTTTTGCCACACACTAATCCATTTAAATTTGAAATATACTCGATTTGCATGTGCGTGGCATGCCGCTGTAATGGGCTCAGTTCAGTTTCGCTTTTGGCCCGCGCCGTGTTTGTTTTGGCCAGCTCGGCATTTAAATTTGCATAATTAATCAATTAATGCCACGTTTTTAGTGTCCGTTATTTTTGTTTGTTTTTGTTTTTTTCATTTTTCCATTTTTAATCGGGTCAACCGAATTCGTCACGTGCATAAATTTTGCGCTTGTGATTTGCCATTTTCATTTCAGGTTTTATTTTCACAATTTTTAAGCCACGCACGTGCCCCGACGTGCCTATGCACGATATGACTCTCAAATGAACACAAACAAACACACACACACATACACATACACCGAGACACACACACAGTCAGACATCTCTAGATGCATATAGTAAAACGAGATTATATCCCATGCCCAGTTGACTGGGCCCCTCTGTGTACATTTGGTCGGACAATATTGGCAAATTAAACCTAAAATGCGCTTTGTTTGCCAAAGGTGGGACATGTCAATTATTTAGCGCTTACCGCTTTATTGCATTTCAATTTTGATTTAATACTTTTTATGTGAACCATTCGAATTATAGCCCCATATCGCATCGCATCGCATCGCATCACATCGCATCGCATCTCATTCATATGCGCTGCGCGTCGCGCATAGTTATATAGATTTCATTAAGTATCTGAGCGCACTCTCTGGCCATTATTGATAGATGATATTGTTGAAATACAATTTTATTACGTTCTGCATTCAATTAAGTCAATAAATACCTCTCTACCCTCCACACCCAGCGCCAAGGGCAGAGACAAATGCATATCGATCTCTTGATTGCATCGTAATTCGATTCAGCAAATCGAATGAAAAATTAAATGAAAATCGACTCGAAGACGAATGAGAAGAGAATTGATACTATATACTTATGTATATGTAGATATATATATATATATATATAGTATACAAAATTGGATAACACTTGAATAACAAGAGTAGGTAACATATTTATATACTTCATACTTATATGCAGATATATGTATGTGTATGCATAAGTTCATAGATGTATGTGTGAATTAAGCGAATTACTGAGCAAGCTAATGATCAGCTCTTCCCCTTCATATGATTCTCTTGAGCTTACGAAGCTTTTGCCATTAATAACTACATTTCTCGCTCCATCTCTCTCAGTTTCTCTTCCTTTGATTCTATATTTCGGTCTCTCTCTCTGTCTGTCTTTTCGTTTTTTTGTTTCTCTCTATTTACCCGCTTTGCTTTCGCTTTCTTTCTCACTTTCTCGTTTTTCCTATCTCTCTCTCTCTCTCTCTTTTGTGTCTTTGTTTTTTCCATCCTCTACCCACTCTCCATCTCGCTCTTTCTTTCTCTTCGTGAATTTATTATTCTTTCTGCCTGTCTTTCTTTCTGCCTATCTCTCTCTCTCTCTCTCTCTCTCTCTCTCTCTCTCTCTCTCTCTCTGTATTGTCAATCTCTATTTCTATCTCTTTTTGTGATTATACCTCTCTTTCTAGTGCTTTCCATCACTCTCGCTCTCTCTCAGCTCTCATTCTATCTTTCTCTCTCTCGCTCCCTCTCTCTTTATCTCTCTCTCAATTCTCTATATCTCTCTCTATATATCTCTACATCTTTCTCTCTATATATTTCTCTCTATCTCTCTCTGTCTATATCTCCCTCTGTATCTCTTTCTTTCTATCTGTCTCTCTTTCTCTTTGCCTTTGTTTCAACCCTGTTAGTTTTTAAGTGTTTTGAATGCTCGCTTCAGTTTCTTGCCATCATCAATTTAAGTTTGCAAATAGCCTAAAAGCTCTATGCATTTTCGCACTGATTCAATTAAAAGAGGAACAATAACATGAGCCACCCATCCACCCATCCATCCATCCATCCAACCATCCATCCGTCCATCCATCCACCCATCCATCCGTCCATCCATCCACCCATCCATCCATCCATCCGTTCATCCATCAAATGACGAACGACATTGAGCTGTCAATGCCGGATTCTGGACTCATTTTCCATTTGAGTTTTCACACTTGTCCAAGATTCGTCATTAGGCTGATTCAGTCCATCTTCTGCCTAATGGATCATCAGTATTAACACACACGACCACACACCTGCACACACACACACACACGCACACCTCACACTGTCTACTGTCATTTTTGCTCACCTGCCTCTGAAATCATCTGCATTTGATTTCAAATTTTCTGTTTGGGCTTTCCTTTGTCTTTTCTCTTGCTTTTCTCTTTTCTTTTTTTTGTCAAATTTCAATTGTTTTTGTTGCCAGGAAAAGAGCGAGGAAAACACTTCGCTTGAATTAGTCTTATCTACAAGTTGCTTTTGCTTTTTGTTTATTTTTTTCTTATCTCTGCTCTGCTTTACTTATATTTGTCTTTGCATTAAGATACCCTACAATTGTCTGGCTTGAGCTGGCAAACCCGCAACCTAGAGCTTTTACTAAGAATGATATAGTAAGCAGTAATATCTATCATACTCTTAGTTAGACCAGCTCTTACCCATATCTTCTCCTGATGAGTTCCCTACTACATAAAACTACAGCATGTCTGCCAGGCGTATACTTATGCCTACAGCTTTCCCTCTCACCTCCTCCTCTCTCTCTCTCTCTCTCTCTCTCTCTCTCTCTCTCTCTCTCTCTCTATTTTTGTTTCTATTTTCTTTATTTAGCCATGTTTTTCTTTTTGTTGTTCTCTATGTATTTTATTTTTTCCGCTGGCTTCTATTTATACCCGAAAATAAATAATACGTGGGCTATTACGTCGCCGTCCGCATATTGCACTGACCACATTTTACCAGTTTTTGTCGCTTCGGACATCTGTTTCGATGCTTTTTGCTTTTGTCTGCTTTCGGTTTCGCTTGATATTATTATTGCGATTTTTATGGCTTTTTGAGAAATCACTTGATATTTGTCATTGCTGACAGCCGGCAATCGACTTGAAATCTAATTGCACTCGACAAATAACAAATAACTTTTTAAGTTATGAGAAGCGCATAGAAAGGTGATAGCAACATAAAAAAGCTAGAGAGTAGGCAGACCAACAATAGTTTTCAAAATAAACATTATTTTCAATTTATAAATCAATTTTCTTGCACTCTGCTCGCCGCTCACTGCGTTTGCCTCAATCAAAAATCGATTTTGACTTACATCAAATATTCTGAGCAAGGGCTTTAATCGACCTTTTTCTATTTGCACCATTAGCTGAGCTTTTTCCATGTGCAAATATTTTTTCCAGATTTTTTTTTTTTTTATTTATTTATTTATTTTTTTTTTTTGCATTTTTTGATTTTGGCAATTTTTTAGCAAATTGGATTGTCTGCTTAAATTTTGATGTATTTTAGCTTTTGGCTGGAATGTGTTGTTTGAGGCCCTCTACGAGTTTGCTATAAGGACATGTTCAGGTCCATTAAATATAGAAATATATTTATATAAATATTCCCTATCTGTAGAGATTGAATATTTAGTATCTAGTATCTAGTATCTAGTATCTAGTATCTAGTATCTAGTATCTAGTATCTAGTATCTAGTATCTAGTATCTAGTATCTAGTATCTAGTATCTAGTATCTAGTATCTAGTATCTAGTATCTAGTATCTAGTATCTAGTATCTAGTATCTAGTATCTAGTATCTAGTATCTAGTATCTAGTATCTTGTATCTAGTATCTAGTATCTAGTATCTAGTATATAGTATCCAGACAAGATCTGTTCAATATCAACTACTTTATCACCTAAATAGAACTAAAGGCTATTCTTATAGACATTAAAAATACCTTTGAAAACATATCAAATTGAACTAGCTATATAAAATATATCTATGTACATCTTTTACATCATTTAGCTGCTATAGAGTATTTAGCTCTCGGCCCGCCCGCAAAATAGTTGTCTATTCTTGTTTTATCAGTTTTTGGCTGGCATCCCCGAGCAATTAATGGACCATGTATAAACTCAGCCGTTAACCGACACGGTTGGCGTTCAATTAAAATCCAATATAAAATATATAGATTGCATGCCAGCGATGTGCGTGTCAAAAATGTTAGCGTTCCGTTTTTGGCAGAATTTTTTTATGAAATATTTACCAGACGCGGCTGGGATGGACTAAAAAGAAAAAGGAAAATTATAAACTAACCGCAAAGACAATGTACAGACTAAAGAACTATATAATTGTATCTATCTCAGCAATTATATGTGTAGCCCAAGAAGCTTATCTTCTTTAAGGAAATATATACTCTGAAAAGGGCTGCGACTTTATCTTTGCATGAATCAAATCAAAGAGTGAAGCTCACTTTGATTCTAGTCCAGAACTGAGAACTGTGGATAAAACTTCATTTGCTATAGGTGATAAAAAGACAGAAAATTATTTGTAAATAAAAAAATTAATTAAAAATTACTAAATATATATATCTAAACTAGCTTTCGCTGTTTAAAATACTTATTTTTAAATTAAATTATTATAAAATAAAATTTAAAAATAAAATATTTAATATACATACATATGCATCCAACCTAGCTTTCGTTGTTTGAAATATTTCTTTTTATATTAAGTTTTATGTGACAAATTTCTCACATAGTTTTTTTAATTAAATATTTTCAAAATATTTAAAAAATAGTTTTTGAATAGTTTCTAAATACTTTTCCAAATATTTTATATCCTCAAAATATTTTTAAAAATATTTTTTAATATTTTTAAATATTTCAAAAATATTTTCAACTGAAGTACAGTCATTTCTACTGAACCTACAATCAAGCCCCTATTTCAAAGTATAAATAAAATATCGAAATATGTAACTATACAAACCATAATTTTCCCACAAAGGCCTGATCTTCACTCCCATTACACAAATTGCTTACAGAGGCTAATGGCAAATATTTGCGTCCCTTTAACTAATGTCAAGTAGTTCGTAGTCTAGTTTAGCTGTATCCAAACTTGCTGCATTATTGCTTCATAGCATACATAGCATCTAATTGAATTCAGTAGCTCATTTAATTTCCATTTGCGGCGCGCATTCATATATATACGTATATATAAATATATGCAGGTCTATTGCTTCTGTGGCGCCCCACTTGAGTGTGGGGCGGTCGCCGCTTATCTGGTACAAAGGCATTTTGTATTTTATGGCAACTGCATTTTTGGCTAACGAGCATTTAAGAAATATCATTTCAAGAACAGCAGCGTATCGAACCGTAAATTCCTCTACAAATACGGGCCAAACACCAAAAGAAAAATATATATACTAAATATATAGTACATTTGGCTTTGTTGATGGCATTTTTTGGTGACGTGCGGAGATCGGCGAGCGTCGCGCATTAAAATCTATTTCGATTCAAGGTCGCGTCATCAGTTTTTGTTATAGTTATACAAATTGTTTCGAAATTGTACAAAAGTGCGGAAAAATATGAAAGGAAAATAACAATAATAAATAAATGTGCTAAAAGCATAAGTTTTGGGCGAGTTTGATGCATTGTGCAACACTGAGAAGCCAAGAAGAAGCAGAAGAAGAAGCAGGAGAAGCAGCAGTAAACTGAGACAATTTTTGGAGGCAACAACGAGTCGCATTATTGTTCAATTATTCACAATTGCACAATGAGTTCCGAGTGAATGAAAGTCCCATATATCTATGTGTACATGTATATACATATATATACATATGTACACATATATATATATATATATTTATTAGTTGCCGGATTAGCTGTCATTTGGCGTTTCCTTGGCTTGCCCAATCGTCTACACTTGCCTCTCCAATTATGCTTGAAATTGAAAGCATTCAAATGGGTTTGTTGGATATGTATATATATGTGTTATACATACATTAACATATATATGCACATATTTATTTATATATGTGCCTATGCCTACTTTGCGTGCTGCTTGTCACGTTGCGCATACGCCGCGTAAACACTTAAAAACTTTAATCAAAACCAGTTTTACTGGCTGAAAAAACTTCTATGTATCTGCTGCTTAGAAGTGCAATTTTATCAAATTTATCTGTGTTTTCATATCAGAAATTGATATACTTAAAGTGCGCTCAACTTATGTGTTAAGTGCATCGAAGATATTTTAATCTAAATATTTTTTTTATATATTTTATACATATTTTATACATATTTATACATATTTAATATATATTTTTTATATTTTTTTACATTTTTTATAAATTTTGTTATAGATTTTTTTATTTATTTATTTTTTATTTTATTTTTTTTTTCTTATATATGTTATATATCATTATATTTTAGGTTCAGCAATTATATGCATATGTATATATTTTGATAAATATTTTTATAAATTTATTTGCTTTTATACTTTATTTTTTATTTTTATTTATTTTTTTATATGTATTGTATATTTATAAAATTTATATCTTTTATTGTATATATAAATATTTTTACTTTATATATACATATATATACATATATATTATTATTGGTTTTTTTTTCATATTATATAATATATATAATTTATTTATTTAAACAAGCTCAACTCTGCGTTTGTGATTATAGTTTATAATTATTTTTAAAATTTTAATAGAGCGTTAAATTAAATATTTCTCTTGTACAGTGTGGAGCAAAAGTAATCACCCAAGTTTTTTTTTGCTCTAGTTTCTTAGTTAGTAATCATCGAACGTCAATTCGTCTTTGACATTGCTGGAGCAAACAATGTAATAATAATAATAAAAAGTAGACAAGTCGAGACATTGTATTATATTACATATGCGACATAGTATCAACTATGTCGGCTGGATGATGATGATGATGCTAATGCATATGAAGTCTGAGCACCCGCAGAGAGGACGTTTAATCAACAGAGTCGAGTCAAGTTACTATATTAATTAAATGAAGATTATGTCACTTGATTAACGGCGGCGACACGCACGCAGCACTGAATTAATTGAAATTGAAATCTAAATTTAGATATAATATCTTATTCAAGACGAGAGTGGCTCAGGGCTGCGGGCGCATACGAGATGTGTTGAAGAAATTGCCAAAGTGTTTGCTCAACATATGAATTACAATATCAATTGAAATGAAATGGAACCCGGCGCAGCAGATTGTGTTGTGGTTCCTTAGCATTATTTTAATGGAGCAGACACACATGTGCATATATGTATATAGATATGTCTCACAGATCTGCCCCAGCCCCCCCCCCCCTCTCTCTCTCTCTCTTTCTGTCTCTCTTTGGGTCTTTCAAATTTCGTCTATGCAAATGTAGCGGAAATACCGAAAAATGCCGATCAGCTGCGCTCGGACAAGCGCTGAAAAGTATCTGAGTGCTATGCTAGGAGGGTATATATATGCACATATATATATACATATATATATGTATATATATATATATATATCGTCTTCTGTAGAGCATGCCCGCAAGCACATGCTCTGCTGCTCTTAGCTGTCGCTCAAGTGTGTCACTCGACAGCCTCACACACCTGTATATATAAATGTCTTTACAGATATATATAAATACATATATACAGATATATACCTATATACACATCTGCTCATACCCTTTGGCTATCGTCTGAGCACTTGACTTCTACTTTAATTGCCCAACATGCGAGTGGAAAAATAAAATAAAATCGAAATCAGAATTGTGAATTATGCATGGCAAATGTTATTACCTTGAATTATGTTTGTTGCCCAACACAACAACCGGGGTAAAAACCAACAATATCTATGCAGATATATTCATATAGTGAATAATAACACAATACACAAAGTCCAACATATAGATATATCAGCCATATGTGTATTCATTGCAAACACGAAAACTTTAACTTTGGCTAAAAATATGTGACGAAAAAAAACCAAAAAAAAAATATATATAAATATAAATAAACAAATTTTTGTTTCAAAATTTTCACAAATATTTTGTTTTGTTTTTTTTTTTGTGTTTTTCTGGCACACACAGTTTTTAAGCAGGAGCTTAACACATTTTGTAATGCAACTATTCACACGCGGCGTAAATTCTCATTTGATAAATCAAATATTCTTTTGACAACAACAACATGAAATCCGAAATTTTCAACATATTTTGGCAGGCGCGACGAACGTTTCACACTTTCCTCCACAAATATTTGCAAGTAAAAAAAATCTGTATATATTTAAATATTGTAGTCAAATTAATTTAAAATAAAAATATGAAAATATGAAAAAAAAAATTACAAAAAATGTTTAATGAACAAATTCCTACAAAAAAAAAAAAATTACAGAAATGTATAAAAAAAAATGAATCAAAAAATGTGTTATGGGAAATTTATAAAAATAAAAAGTGATAAAAAAATTACTAAAAGTAATTTAAAACTTTTTTTTTTAAATTTGGTTTAAAAAAATATTTTATTTTATTTGTTAAAAAAAAAAAATTCAAAAAAATAACAAATTGCAGTAAGAAAAATTTATAAAAAATATATATATAATTGGAAATTTATTAAAAAAATAATTAAATAAAAAAAAATAAATATATATATATATATATATATATATATATATATATACATATATGTGAAATAATTTTAAATTTACTTTGAAAAATGTCTTTAAAAATGTACATAAAAAAAAAACTTTTCCTAAAAAAAGCATTGGCAAAAAAAAAAAATAAAAATAAATTCAAAAACATTTCCACAAATTCAAAAAGCAAAATTCGTTAGAAAATAAAACGAAAACATGTTGATAAACAAACGAAATGTAGTTCATAAAGGCCGAGTCTGGCTAATTGAAATATTATTTTATTTATATTGATATTTCGGCAAAATGAGCTGCTGCCAGCGATAATCAAATGTGAAACGTTCGTTTATTATTAAACAAATTGCAAACATTCGGCGTTCACACAATCTGCAGCGCCCACACGACTTGATAAAGAAATAAACCAAAAAAAAAAAAAAAAAAAAAAGGAAAATGAAAAAATAAATAAATAAATAAATTATTAAATGAGAAGCTCGAACAGCAGCAGCACGAATTCCGTCGCAGCGCACGTGAAGATCAACGCCAGAGCATCGCGATGAGACTGAATAGCAGCAGATCTTGGCAGACTGAAGGCCCCGGCCGGCGGCCACACAGGTGCGGGCGAGATGGGGCGCTCTGGCTGGGTGCTGCTTAGGGGCTGCCAGGGCCCCGAGCGGACAGCGCTGCCTATTTAACTGCTTGATAAATGAATGAAACGCGTCGCACTCGATTTGCGGCAATTGCGACGAATGATTAAGAGCGGCAAGACGGCGCAAGAAGGAGGTTGAAAGAGTGCGGCATCTAAAAGCTCTAGAGGGTGCCTGTGCAAGGGTTGCTCAGGCAAAGCTGCCTCAACAGGTGTCTGCTAGAAGCTCAAAGCTTCACAATTTCTTTGACAAAGGCACTGAGGCTCAGAGATGCTTTAAAGTCAACAGTTAATTGCAAAGTGTTAAAATCTTTTCGAAAGCTCAATAAGCTTAGTTGATTATTCATGAATTCTTTTTGAAAGCTCAAGCTTAGTTAATTATGAGTAATTACTTAAAGCTCTGCGCTTCACATAGAAGCCACCCGCAAGTGGTTCGCAGGCAAAAGCTCTGCGGCTTCTAAAAAGCTCAAAAGCTATAGCTCAACAACAAAAGCTCTTCACACTACCCTAAAGGAGCAGGCATAAAAGCTTTCACTTTCACTTTTGACAAAGCACCGTAAAAGCTCAAAGCTCAAAGATAAAAGCTCACGGATATCCTAATGCCTAATGACGACAGTTGCACAATTGCCTCGAGGCTATTACTATTGCTATTGTTGTTATATTCACATAAAATATAAAAAGCTATAAAGCTCTGGAGCTTCCAATAGCTCAAATTTATTACTGTCATAGGGCACACTTCGAAGACCCTGATCCACGGAAATTTTGATAGATCTTCTGCTGGTTATTTCTTTGCGTGTTTTATGTCTGTATTAGTTTTTTTTTTTAATTTTTTAGTTGTGGCTTCAGTTTAGGATTTCGGTTTGTCCCCGCCCTTGGGTGGGACTTCAGATTTTGGAGGTGCAGCTGGTGTAGGGTTCGCTGGCTGTTGAGCCTGGGGCTGCCCCTTGTCGGCGGCTGCCGGCTTCGCCTTGTCGTCGACTTTTGGCTGCTCCTTGCCGGCGGCCTTGGGCTGCTCCTTGCCGGCGGCCTTGGGCTGCTCCTTGGCGTCAGGCTTGGGCTGCTCCTTGCCGTCCTTGGCCGGCTTGGCATCTTTGCCCTGGGCCGGCGCCTTGGCCGCCTGCTTGGCTTTGCTCTTCTCCGCGGCGGCCTTCTGGGCGGCCGCAAACGCCGCATCGCCGATGGGCACATCCTTGATCTCGCTGGCCGGCGTGCGCCTGGGCTTGCCGAAGCACACGTCCGAGATGCTTGTGTGCTTCAGGTTGAAGCCGGAGACACCGCGTATCTTGGGCTCGAGATTCTTCGAATAGATGTCCGCCGCCAGCTCGTCGAGGCTCACCTCGCGATCTTTCAGGATCTTCTTGGAGATTTCCGCGAGGTCCTTGCGCACCTTGGCATCGATCTGCTTCAGCTCCTCCTCGTCGGCCAGACACAGCGTGAGAATCTGCGCCTTGAAGCTCTCGATGGGATCCCGATGGTCGCGCACATCCTTCACCTCGTTACGCGACCGATACGCCGTACCCGGATCGGACATCGAGTGACCCTCGTAGCGATACGTGCTCATCTCCAGCACGATCGGACCGCAGTTGCGCGCATGATCGACGGCAAACTGAGTGGCGCTGCGCACGGCCAGCACCTGGTTCCCGTCCACCCAGAGCCCGGGTATGTACTGGCCGCGCATATAGAACTCCGTCATGGCCGCGTGGCGGTCGGTGGAGGTGCCCATGCCGTACTGGTTGTTCTCGCAGACGAAGATGCAGGGCAGGCCCCAGAGCTTGGCCATGTTGTAGGCCTCGAAGACCTGGCCCTGGTTGGCGGCGCCGTCGCCGTAGAGGGCGACGCAGACGCCGCCGTCGCCCTTGTAGTGATGCGCCAGCGCAATGCCGGCGCCCAGCGGCACCTGGGCGCCGACAATGCCGTTACCGCCGTAGAAGTTGTCGCCGTAGGTGTGCATCGAGCCGCCCTTGCCCCGACTGCAGCCGGTCTTCACGCCGACCAGTTCGGCGATCAGGCCGTACGCGGAGACGCCCATCAGGTAGGTCCAGGCATGGGCGCGATATGCCGTTATTACGCTATCCTTCTTCTGGAGCACCGCGCACATGCCCACGGCCACCGCCTCCTGCCCGTTGTACAGGTGGCAGAAGCCACGTATGTGCTTCGCCTTATACAGATTGTTGCACACCACCTCGAGGCGGCGCACCTCCACCATCTGCGTGTACATCTTCAGTGCATCCTCGCGCGACAGCTCCACGTCCATGGGCGGCGCCTTGTCCAGCTCGTAGCACTTGAAGGTCTAAACGGAGATATGTGCAATGAATCGATAACGATAACTGCACGCGAAGCTCTAGGTCTAGATCTATCGATCTATCGAATGAGCTCTGTCTAGGTATCCCTCCCTCTCTCTCTCTCTCCGTCTCTCTCTCTCTCTCTCTCTCTCTCTCTCTCTCTCTCTCTCTCTCTCTCTCTCTCTCTCTCTCTCTCTCTCTCTCTCTCTCTCTCTGTCTCTTTCCCACTCTCTTATTTTGTTACTCTGACGATCTCTCTTTCTTTTACTCTCTCTCTTCTTTTTACTCTCTCTCGATGGCTATCTTTCTCCTCTCGCTCATAAGCTCTTACTTCCAATATTTCTCTCTGTCTCTCTCCGTCACCACTGCTCTCTCGCTCTCGCCTGTCTCTCGCTTTGTCTATGTTATATTCTTCCCCTGTCTATATATCTCTCGCTCTCTATCTCTCTCTCTCTCCATTTCTCTAAGTCTCTCTCACTCTCTCTCCCCATTTCTCTCAGTCTAACGCTCTTTCTTTCTCTCTCTCTCTCTCTCTCTCTCTCTATTTCTCTCAATCTCTCTCCATCCTTTTTCCTTCTACATTTCCCTCTCTCTATTTGTCTCAATCTCTCTTCTCCATTTCTCTCTTTTTTCTTCTCAATCTCTCTCTCTCACGTTCTGGATCTTCTTTCTCTGTTTCTCTCCATCACTCTCTCTTTCACTCTCCCTCGCTCTCACTATTGCTCTCAATCTGATTATCTCACTCTCGCATCATCAATCTGTCTTCATTTTACTCTCTTTCTCTTTTTCAATTTTTCTCTCACTCTATCTTCCTCTCTTTCTCTTCCTCTCTCTCCCTTAAGCTTCCTCTCTCTATCTCTCTTAAACCTTCTCGCTTTGTCAATCTTTCTCTCTCTATCTCTATTCCTCATTCCCTCATTCTCTCTATCGTCCTCTCATTTCCTCATTCTCCCATTCCCCTCTCTCTCTCTCTCTCTATCTCTCTCTCTCTCGACTTACGTTCTCCAGCGTCAGCGTCGAACAGCCCGAATTCAAACGCCGCGGCCGCCAGCAGATCCCCGCAGGCCAACTCCTCTTACCCCCCGTCAAGTTGCAGAGCAACCGAAGCTGCAAAAGACTCCGGCGACAGCCGCAGGCTCGCTTAGCTGTCGCGAACATAGCTAAGAATTTTGTAGAGAAATGAGAAGGCTCCAAAATAGCTGAGGCTCCAGTGGACGGACCCCACAACGATCTGATTTGCACTTTGAAGCTAGCGATTCTGTATGCGTCGAACGGCCTGGGAAATTACGAATTTGATATTGAATTAAATTTGAAAGTGGTGCCGCATTGAAAATAAGTGTAACGGAAAGTCAAAAATAAAATGCCAAAAGAATCCAACGAATACCAAAAAGAAAAAGAAAAAACAAACTTTTTTGAAATTAACAACTAAAGCCTCAATGTGTGCTAGGTTAGAGGATTTACTAAACTATATTTTGGAATAGATCTAGGACTCTCTCTCTCTCTCTCTCTCTCGCTCTCAAGTGATGCCCATTGAATCCCCGGGTATAGCTAGATTTGTAGTTAGTTTATATTTCAACAATTTACACCTCGCTTTAACCGAATTGAACACGTTCATATAATTAATATCCGTTGCCACTGGCCCATGTTGTGTACGTGTGTGCAGGGTGTGCACAAGTCGTGCTCATCTATGTTGTCTTTCTGTATGTGTGTGTGTGTGCGAGTTGAGGCTATAGACTATATGTCATTCGCATGAAATCGTATAGCATACGCATTGGGTTGTTTTTTTTTTTTTGACTACTTCGAAAACAAAATTTTCTAACATCAACTTTTGGGCTTATGATCTAGAGATTTCGCTTGCTTTATGTGTGTGTGTGTGTGTGTGTGTGTTTTTGTGTGTGTGCATCGTTTAGTCCTCCTAATGATTGACGCCCTTTCGCTCCTGGATGTGATCTATGTCGTAGGCAGTGGTGCCACGCAGCTTGGGCTCCAGATTGTTCGAGTAGACGTCGGTCCACAAGTGGCTGAGGCCCAGCTCGGCGCCGCCCTTGGCCTGGGCCGTGGCCTCGTCGACCTCCTTGCGCACCTTCAGATCGATGGCCTGGAAAAAGGGAAATCGGTTAATCAGGATGCTTGACTCGTGTTAATGGGACCGCAGCTTGAACCTTGACTTCGTCGGTGGTGAGCAGACCCAGCTCAATGCACAGCTCCTTGAAGGAGGTGATGGGATCACGTTTCTGGCGCACCTCCTGGATTTCCTCGCGCGTGCGGTACGATGTGCCGGGATCGGACATTGAGTGACCCGAATACCGGTAGGTGTTCGTCTCCATGACCAGCGGGCCCTGCTCGTTCACGTACTTGATGGCGAACTCCGTGGCGCTGCGCACGGCCAGCACGTCCATGCCGTCCACCCAGATGCCGGGCAGAGCGTCGCCGCGCGTATAGTAGTCCGTGTTGCAGGAGGCGCGCTCCGAGCTGGTGCCCATGCCTGTGAGCGGTAGAAGAGTTCAATTAGTCTGAGACCTAGTTCTGGCTATATCCCTAGCCATGGCCATACCATAGTTGTTGTTCTCGCAGACGAAGATGACGGGCAGCTTCCAGAGGTAGGCCATGTTGTAGGCCTCGAAGACCTGGCCCTGGTTGGCGGCGCCGTCACCGTAGAGGGCCAGGCACATGCCGCCGTTGCCCTTGTACTTGCAGGCGAGGGCGACGCCGGTGCCCAGCGGCACTTGGGCGCCGACAATGCCGTTGCCGCCAAAGAAATTGGGGCAGTACATGTGCATGGAGCCGCCCTTGCCGCGCGCACAGCCGCTCTGCACGCCGGTCAGCTCGCCGAGCACGCCCAGCGGCGACACGCCCATCAAATATGTCCAGCCGTGCACACGGTACGCCGATATAATGTTATCCACGTCGCGCATTGCCGCCTTCATGCCCACCGCACAGGCCTCCTGGCCGGAGTACAGATGACAGAAGCCGCGAATGATCTTCTCCTTGTACAGATTGCCGGCAGCCGTCTCGATGCGCCTGATCGTCTGCATCTGTGTGTAGTATTTGAGCGCCTCATCCTTGGTCAGCTTCACTGTCATCTCTGGTCCCTCATCCAGGCGATGCAATTTGAAGGGCTGCGCCGCACGCGTGCACGACAGCGACAGAGAAAGGAATAGACAAGAGTAAAGCGTGTGAGTGAGCGAGCGAATGAAACAGCATGAGTGAGAGGAAGACAGCAGCTGCAGGTTACATTACTTTGCTTCACAGGCATTTTTTCAGCACACACTAGAAACATAAAATACGCTATTATTTTTTTAAACTAATTTCGCATTTGCTTTAATCTGATCTTAAGAAAAATAATTTTATATTACAAGTGCGCAAAAATTTAAAAGAAAACAAATGCATCAGCTGTTGTCCGAGTGTTGATAAAGTTACTCAAATTTGGCATTTTTTAGTACATTCCCAATTCTGCATGTGATGTTTGGTATTTTTTGGTGCATGCTTAATAGAAAATACTCATAGCTGCTCGGTTTGCTATTTTTACGCCCATATTTAAATTTGACCTTTTTTTTGCCAATTTTTACAAAGTCATTTGCATAACCTGCCTATCAGCTTGACAGTGTTGGTAGGCGCATGCTCGACTGCTGAGTGCAGCAACACAACAGCCACATTCTGATAAGAAAGTGCGTGATGCCGATGCCGATGCTGCCGCTGCCGACGTCGGTCACGCGCTGCTGACAGGACCAGTGTTAGCTGGTGACCTTGGGGCCGATAATGCAACTAATCGACAAATAACATGCGAAATGCAACACTGTGCAATCAGGTCATATACACTAACGGCCAGGCGCACACACACCCACACACACACACACAGGCACACATTATGTAATCGTCAATGTTGGTCTGATTGGGGGAATACTCACTCGATTCACTTGCACGGTCGCTTCCGTGGCATAATTGTTGGTCTTTGCGACACCGGCCTGTGCTGCATTCTGGAATAAACCGAAAAATGACGATGAATAACTGCGTCTGCTGTCATATCTTAGTTGCTTTCTATGTTGTTGTTGTCGCTGCGTTATCCCATTGCTGTTGTTGTTAACATTGCTGCTGTTATTGTTGGCACTGCTGCTGCTGCTGCTGCTCGTTCTGTTGGTTTGCTTTGTATGTTGTTGTTGTTGTTGTTGTTGTTGTTGCTTTGTATTAGTTACAGTTACAATAGTTTTGTTAGTGACAGCAACGGCTGCCCTGCAGTTACGTACTTTTTGCAATTGCTTAACAATAATTGGCAATTCACTAACGCGCGACAACGAACGCAACATTTTGACGGCTTTCGTATTCGACTGTTCTCTCGCGTTCGCGTAACACCAGCTGGTCTAACTGAATACGCCAATTAAAATACCAAATACTACTAAATATGCCACACTTTTTCAAAAAATATACTGCACATAATACAACTTGATGCAGTCTTTGATAACACTGCTGCCCTGCATCAGCTTATATAAATACTCAATTTATTGCTTAATTTGCCGCATAATATGTAATTTACTGTAAAATATCAGTTACAAACTGCCATAAATAAAAAAGCAATACCAAAAATGCGCTAAAAATACCAAAAACAAACGATAACAGTCGATAAATGTTGATGAAATATTTATGGTCACTCTAGTATGCGCAGCTTTCTGATTAGCAATTGGACTTTTTGCATGCCAGCAATCTTTGGTATTTTCCAATTAGCCCCAAGGTAAATAAAATACATTTTTTTTTCAAGAAGTACTTTTATTTCACATTAAAGATCTCATTTGGTTTTTGTTTATTTGTTTTTTTTTTGTTTTTCTTCACTTGTCTTCTTACTCGTATATATATATACTTTTAAATATTTCTTTTCTGCACCTTCTTCATATAATAATTTTCTAGTTCTTATAAAAAAAAAACTTATGCACAAGCCCAACTAAAAATACCAAAAATTCGAAATTTGAACTAATTAAGAAAATACTAAAAATTAAATACGTAACGTAACGTACATAAATTACTGAGAACTTTTACGAAACTAAATTTAAGTGTTTCTTTTTAAACTAAACTATATTTCTGCTTTAAAAAAATTGGAAAAATAATGAAAATTTAAAAAAAAATTCATCGAATTGAAGCTAAAGCATAAACAAATGCCAAAATTCAAATTCAAATTCGAATTCGAATTCTCTTAACAAAAACAAAATCTTTTTCATTTCTCTTTAAATATTCTTTTTCTTTTTTCACTCAATTCACATCAATTTTTTGGTTTTTTGTTTTGTTTTTGTTCCGTTTCCATTGAAGTTTTACATCAAAAATTGTATTCGTATATATATATATATATATATATATATATATATATATATATATATATATATATATATATATATATATATATATATATATATATATATATTGCATTATGACAAAAAAAATTATGCTTGGTTTTTTTTCCAATTCATTATATATGTATTGTATATATATAAACACTTATAAGAAGTTCTCTTGTGTATGTGTGTGTGTGTGTTCATATGCATATGTATAGAGTTGCAGCCAGAGAGGCATACACACACACACATGCATGCATATGCAGTTGCTCTCCAGCTTGTGTGTGTGTGTGTGTGTGATTCTTACCGTTAGCCATAAATAGTAGTTTGTGTGTGTGTGTGAAAACGTGCAGCAAAATGTCTAAAACGTAAATATTTTAGCAAAATTTGTGGTGCAGTGTACGAAAAAGTAACGGCAATTGGCGTGTGAGTGTGTGTGTGTGTGTGTGTGAGTGAGTGAGTGCTGCCTATGTGTGTGAGTAGGAAATTACGTATGTATGTCTGTTTGTTTGTTTGTATCTCTTTCGCTTCGCTTTAGCTTAAGCTGGATTTTCTTGTATTTTCTGGTATTTTTTGTATTTTTAGTAGTTTACTTTATTTACTTTACCATTTTTTCTATTTTCCGCGATTTTTCTTCGATTTTTTATGTATTTTTTTGTTGCTTTTTGTATTTCGCATATTTTTTACACCAATTTAAGTTCAATATATATATATATATATATATATATATATATATATATATATATATATATATATATATTTGTATATATATATTTTCTTTGTTTTTTTTTTTTTTTTGGTTTTTCATTTTTTCAACTTGTTTTTTTGTTTGCATTTCGAAAAGAAGAAGAATTACTCGTGTTAGCTTAAAGAACATACAGATTGCACACATTTATTTAACGACAAGATGACAATTATCATGATGTTTCATGTTTACTTTAATATAATTTGCTTGAATCGCAATTTTTAAATATTTGATTTTCCTTCCTTCCTTCCTTGATCTAACTATCTTCTCTCTCTCTCTCTCTCTATATCTCTCTAACTCTCTTTCTCGCTTTTGTATTCCACTCGCTTTGTCTGCTCTTTTGGATGGATATTTTTATTTTCTTTACTTTTAGCATTTTTTTTTTGCTTTTTCTTTTTGCTTCAAATTCTTCACTCAATTGAGTTGCGCCAAAAAACCAACAAAAATTGATCAAAAACAAAACAAAAAACTTTCGCATTCAAAGCAAACGCAACTGCGTGCTGTCCAGTGCTGCCCAGGCGAGCCAGCGCTGTCCAGTGCTGCCCATTTGCCAATGGAATGACGATAGCATTAGGGCAGCTGCACAGCTATAGTTGCGCCTCAAAAACAAACAAAGAACAAAACTCAAACTAAGAGAAAAAAACGTTATTTCTTGTATTCATTTTGTTGCTCTTTTTTTCATTCATTTTCGTTCGGTTGCAGTGGTGGTTGTTGCCTGTGCTATATATGTGAGTATGTGTGTGTGTGTTTGTGTGCGTGTGTTGTGTGTCCGTGATAAGCTGCTAATTGGTTGCTGCACACGCTAAGCCAAGACTCCAACAAGCGCGCAGCAAACACCAAATGTGGGCGAAGAGGAAAACGGGGAAAAACAGGGAATAAAAGATAAAACAGAAAACAAATAAAAACAAAATCAAATGCATTCCAGTTTTTTTTTGTGTATTTTTTTTTTGTATGTTCTCTCTGTGCAAACTGCTTCATCAGCTCGTTTCCTTTCTTGTATTTGCTATGTTACAATGTTTCGTGTGATATAGCAAATACAAAAAAAGAAGAGAGGAAAACAATTGATGTTGTTAAACATATATATATATAATAGATTTCGTTAATGTAACTTAAATGGTACGCGGAGTAAGGAAGATTCGGTTTGTGTGGGCTTAAGGAAACTCTGACCAGATATTAGCATACGAAACTAAAACAGCTTTTGTTGGTCCAAGTCGCTGCGTACAACGCTAGTTGGTATAAGGGCGTGCATGTGTGTGTGTGTGTGTGAGAGTGTCTCTCTGTGTGTGTGTGTGTGTGTGTGTGTGTGTGTGTGTGTGTGTGTGTGTGTGTGTGTGTGCCTACTGTATTATTTAGCTTCTACGACTTTGGGCGGCCTTTTACGAACAAGCTGTACAGGATGCGGCAGTTGCGGCAACAGCGAGTCCTTCTTCAAGTCATGTCTGTCGGCGGAGATGGCGGAGTTGGCGGCGTTGCTGCTGCTGCTGCTGATGTTGACAATCGTTGTTGTTGTTGTTGTTGTTGCTGATGTCCCTGTTGCCCTTGCTGCTGCTGCTGCTGCTGCTGTTCGTACTCCGGGTCAGCTCGCAGGCAGCTGCTGCAACTGGTTGCATCGCTATCCTCCACTATGGTGTCGTCGTCATCATCAGCATCAGCATCAGCATCAGCATCGTCATCGTCGTCGTCAGCAACATCATCATCATCATCAGCAACATCATCATCATCCTCATATGCAATATTCGCATGCTGTTGCTGCTGTTGCTGCTGTTGCACCAGCTGCTGCTGCTCATAGACATACGCAGCACACTGCTGTGCAGCGCCATCTATGGGCATAGCCAGCTCCTCCAGGTCCAGTTCGAGTTCCATATCCTCATATGCATCCTCTGGCTGTTGCTGATGTTGATAATGTTGTTGTTGTTGTTGTTGTTGTTGTTGGTGGTGGTGTTGCTGTTGTTGTTGTTGCTGCTGTTCCATCAACTCCACATCGTGATCAGCTGTTCCGGTTGCTGTTGTTGTTGTTGTTGTTGCTTCCTCCAGCTCATCATCCTCCTCCTCCTCCGCTTGCTCCTCATTATCTTCCTCATCCTCCTCTAGTTCCACTTCCATCTGCACATCCAACTGCTGTTGCTGCTGCAGTCGTTGCTGTTGCTGTTGTTGTTGTTGTTGTTGTTGTTGTTGTCCGACTGCTGCTGTTGCTGCAGTCACAGTCGCAGCAGCAGCGGCAGCAGCAGCAGTTGACGCTTGCTCGTGTTGTTGCGTCTGCTGCTGCTGTTGCTGCTGCTGCTCCTGCTCCTCCAGCCTCCTGACCACCACTTCATCCGACTCGACAATACTTTAACCGCTCTTAAATAATAAAATGGCCACCTGGCCCAAATAGAAATATATGAAGTGGCGCGTCTCGTGTGTCACATACGAGCCAAAGTTGCGCCCAACAATGCAATGCCATGTTGGATTGTACTTCTTGTCGAATTCCTTCTTGATGTAAGCAGCAATGTCCTGTGTAAACGAAAGAAAGACAGAGAGAGAGTGAGTGAGTGAGTTGTTAACGGAAACTCAATAAAAGCAGCTAACTGAAACGGGCCAAACCCTCCTCTTGTGACCTCAAAAACTGTTTGTGCCGAAAAGTTTTATGTGCTAATGAGTTAGTTATGACGGCTGTTGCTTGCTGTAAGTGTAGCATAATCAGTGGCGAGCGCTTTAAGCAGCTCTCTCTCTCTGTGTCACACACACACACACATGTCTGTGTGTGTGTAATGCAAGGGCGCATTGGCAAATGGCAAAGGTCAATGCCAGTCGCTTTTAATGGGCTAAAGCCAGGGTTATGCAAACAGACGTCGCCTACACAGACATCAAACAGACAAAAGAAAAGCGAGACAGACAGATAGAGAGCGAGAGAGAGAGAGAGAGAGAGAGAGACATATATATATATACATTTACACACATAAGCCTTACGCCAGCGGAAACAAACGACATTTAATGCCAAGAAACTTTCGCTTGTGAAGGCTTTAAGCTTGAATGAAATCAGTTTTATTCCGAGATAATTACATATATCTAACATATGATAAGAGAACTTAGTCTAAGTACAGTACAGCCTGCCTAACAGGAATAATGTTTAATTACAACTCAGCCTTTCCACTTAGTTTAGCCAGCACTGTCAGGCTAGGCTAATGAGTAGAAGAATAGCTAAGGCTACAGTCTGAGGGAAGCAAATGTAAGTAAGAGATCTGAGCTGGGGGTAGCTAATAGGGGGTGATAATAGTGGGTAACTGATAGGGGTAGCTAATAGTGGGTAACTGATAGGGGGTAGCTACTAACAAGTAGTTGACAGAGAATAGCTAATAAGGGGGATAGCTTAAGGGGGGCTAGTTTATAGGGGGTAGCTAATAGGAGTCAGCTTATAGGGGGTATAGGGGCTATAGGGGCTAGCTCATAAGGGGTAGCTAGCAGGCCCTAGGAAATAGGGGGTAGTTTATAGAGGCTAGCTAATAGAGGCCGTAAGAAATAGGGGGTAGCTATTAGTGGGTAGCTAATAGTGAGTAGCCAATAGGGGGTAGTTTTTAGAGAGTAACTATTAGGTCCTAGGAAAGAGAGGGTAGTTGATGGGGGTAGCTAATATGCCCTAGCGACTAGGAGGTAGCTGATAGGGACTAGCTGTCAGGGAATCGTTAATAGGATCTAACTAATACGGGGTAGCCGCTAGAGACTAGCTAATATCAGCTACCTAATATGAATAGGCCCTAGCTGTTAGGGGTAGGGGGTAGCTACCTGTGCAGCAGACAGAGCATTGCCAAACTTGAGCTGAAATGCGTGTTAAGCCATAAACTTAACCCAGTGACCTCAAAAGCAAACACCGAGAGAGCTTTTGCGACACTGGCGACTGTTACACATTCCAACACAAACGCCCAACCCCCGCGTCAAGCAACAAACCAACCCCCACCCCCCCACACTGCTTCCCTGCCAATTGCCACGATCGCTGTAAAGTTAATGGCAAGTTTTTCTTATTGTTTCGTTTCGTGTCAGACGACAATAATGCGTCGACTGTTTAATATACCTACATTTATTCATTCAATTCGGCTCAATGCGGGGTGGGTGGACCCCAGCCCCAAACTGCAATGTTTGGCAATTTGTTTTGGCAACGCCAAAAAAAAAAATATGGAGAAGCAACCAAGTGAGCCTTTATTTAGCTAAGGACTTGCCACAGCACACATGCAACACAGCAACTGTTAGTTAACTGAAACTTTATAGACAAACCCAATATTTTTGGCCAGACAAAGGCTCTTTCATTACTCGCCTATCGATGAGTTTTCATTATTTTGTGCCTGAATGGCTATAGTTAGCTACTAAAATAAGTTAATGAATGACTGAGTGAGTGACTTGCTGCTAAGTAATGAATCGATAATAGTTCTAGTTTTTATTACTCCTCAAATACTTATACATTATCATTATCCTCGTTTATTTATCATTATCATTGCTGTCAGTTATCATTGTTCTAAGGTAGAGTATTCAATGTTTTCCTATATCGAAGTTTAATATGTTATTATAAAATTATTTAATATTCATTAATTGTGCATCATATCATTTTATTCATCATTATTCATTGTTGTATTATATTATGAGAAATTAATATTTAATAATAAATAATATATATTAAACGATTTTTCATTATATTTATAAATATAAAATATATTATTCATTTTTAATTAATAATAAAGAATGAATGATGAACAATGAACAATATAATGAACAATATATATTAAACGATTTTTCATTATATTTATAAATATAAAATATATTATTCATTTTTAATTAATAATAAAGAATGAATGATGAACAATGAACAATGAACAATGAATAATGAATAATGAACAATGAATAATGAACAATGAATAATGCAAAATGTATAATGAACAATGAATAATAATCAATGAATAATGAAGAATGAATCAATGACTGAGAAACAATGAATAATGCAATGTATAATAAACAATGAGTAATGGAGAATGAATAATAAAGAGCAAATATTGACTAATGAAGAAAGAGTAATGAATATCAATAATAAATAATTAATAATGAGTATTGAATAATGACTAATGAATAATGAAGAATGAATAATGAATAATGACTAATAACTAATTTTATTTATTTATTTATTATATTTATAATCTGTCTAACTAACCATTCTCTAATTATTATATTATATTCCATTAAATATTATCATTATAGCATTTCATTATATTATTCATGATTCATTATGCTTCATTGTGTACTATTGCATTATCATAAATGAAAATTTGTGCATAAATTGACTATGTATTAGCTAGTTAGTTCAACCAACCACATAAAATGCCATAAAAAATAGTCCAAAGCCCCCAATTCGATTCGATTCGCTGCAAATTGAAATAATTTGCGTATTTAATTAGTTGACTTAACGAAGTCGAGAGTTTTTCTGTTTGTTTTAATTATTTTTGACACAAATATTTGTATGTATATATATAATACATATTTACGAAAATCAATATAATGCCACTTAAAGCCTTAAATGCCCTCGGCTTATAGGCCATATCACTATCAATACATTCATCTATAGCCGCAGCGGCTAATTTTCCACTTTTGCCCCACAAAATGCGCCACAAAAAAGAGACGAAAGAAAGAAAAAAAAAAAAAAAACAATTTTTATTTTCAATTCAATCTGAATTCGGGGAGTCGAGTCGGCGGGGCATGGGCGGCTGTCAGATACTGTGTAATTGCCTGCCCAAATCATGTACTCTATATGTCAGAAGTGCGGAATGTCGACATGAACGACATAGACGAGAGCGGAACGAAGGGATTGAGGGACTGAGGGACGGAGGGACGGAGGGACTGAGCGACTGAGAGCCGATATGCAGGCAGGAACTAAGGAAGACTCAACTTGACGGATATATTTGGCCGCATATTGATTAAACATTTGGCCACGCAAAATGCCTTTTCCACCTCTTCTTCTGCTTTCATTCTACCAAACACGAAATCAAGCAGCAACAATAATAATAAATGAGTTTGAAAAGCGAAACAAAAGCAAAAGCAAAGGCAAAAGCAAATATAAATTGAAAGCGAACTAATTACATTTATTTTTAAAAAGCAAGCTGAACGCAAACGATGCGGCAAAATTGATTTAATTTGGGCTTAGAGAGTGCGCGCGCTTTGGTTTTTGCTGGTTTATTTGCTTTGTTAGCCTCTTGTTTGGCTTATTTTTGGGATTTTGTCTTTAAATCGCTGCCAGAGCCAAGGCAAACACACACACACACAAAGAGAGAAACACGCACACACACACCTATACATAGGCACACTGCCTTTTGGTAGATACAACTTAAGCCTCTCGAAAGGTTAAGCGCCCCTAAAAATATATATAGAAGTATAGTATATATATCTATATAGTATATATAAAACACATAATTTGCTATGCTCCTGTGTGTGTGTGTGTGTATCCGGTGCGTGTCTCTGTCTGTGTGTGTGTGTGTGCCAATTTAACCCTTGTGTATTGGTGTGCTAGTTGCGTATCTATTGGATACCAGAGCTTATTGCTTTTTACGTTTCTTTGTTGCCTATTTTTATTTTTTATATGGTTTTGCTACTTTGCTGGCTGCTTTTTGTTCAAAAAGCAAAGCAAAATGCATTTTGCTTAATGAAAATTCTCCATTATGTTGCATGGGTGTGTCGCTGCCTGCCTGCCTGCCTGTGTGTGTGTGCGTGTGGTGCTCATAGCTCATAGCTCATAGCTTATTTTCCCAACAGGAGGAGTTTTTGCTCAAATTTTGCAGCGAAACTCGAAATCATTTTTATTAAATTCATACCAAAAGCCTCGAAGAACAATGCAAAACTGTTTGGAAAATTCTACTAATTGGAAGAGGACTGCAAATTACGTAATGCATTTGCGAGTGCAACAAAAATCGCTGCTTAAAATTTCAGTTGGCAGGCAAAGCGCACGAAATTCATTTTCGGAAAAAAATTAATTAAAAATTTTCAGGGCTTCCCCACATTTGATGCGGACTGGAGTTTTGCTTCGAGTTTATGGCAATTAAACTTCATTTTTATTCAGTTGAACAATTCGTTATTTTTGGGATTTCTAGCGACTGGCTGGAGGCGAGGCTTAACTAGGGCTCAAGCTCAGAGCTCAGAGAAATCTAGCTTTTAAATATCTAAAAAATCAAAATTAAATATAAAATATATGAATGCAAAATAAATTAAATTAAATATTGATATATTAAACAGTTCACCCTCTTCCATCAGATTTCTCACTAATTAAAGCGATTTAACTAGGGGGAGCAGTCATAATCTGATGTGATTTATTCAAGGAGAGGTTCTATATCAGGAATTCATGATATTAAGAAAACTAATCAATTTTAAAATATTTATACTATTACTATATATAATATATATAAAAATTAAAGTTCTATTAATAAAAATAATTAAAATAATAAAAAATAAATAATAAAAAAAAATAAACAATAAAAATTATAAAAATAAACAATAAAAATAATAAAAAATAAAATAAAAAATGAATAATAAAAATAAAACAATAAATAAAAAAAATAATAAAAATAAATAATGAAAATAATAGCTAAAAATAATAATACAAAATATATAATAAAAATTAATAATTAAAAATAATAAAAATTAATTTTAAACGAATAATAAAAATAA
The DNA here is from genome assembly GCA_035047545.1 of Drosophila paranaensis. Taxonomy (NCBI): domain Eukaryota; kingdom Metazoa; phylum Arthropoda; class Insecta; order Diptera; family Drosophilidae; genus Drosophila; species Drosophila paranaensis. The sequence goes on from JAWNPL010000021.1 coordinate 1,985,018, forward strand.
TAAATTAATACTAAAAATAATAAAAAATAAATAATGAAAACAAAAATAAAAAAGTATTAAAAAATAAAATAAAAATAATAAAAATAATAAAATTTAACAATAAAAATAAAAAATTAATAACAACCATATTAATGAAAAAATAAAAATAATACTAATTAACATAATAGTAATAGTAATAGTAATAGTAATAGTAATAGTAATAGTAATAGTAATAGTAATAGTAATAGTAATAGTAATAGTAATAGTAATAGTAATAGTAATAGTAATAGTAATAGTAATAGTAATAATATATAAATTACATATATATAGCAACTATGAATATGTATGTAGCATACATCATACATTATGCGCTTTATTAACCTTATTTGGCTTTCTAAGCTAATTTTCAGCTTAAAGCTTGTCGAATCTAAAACAGATTTAAAGCAGTGCAAGCAAACAGGCAGGCACACGCCCACACAGGACATACATATACATACATATATATGTATATATGTATATATCTAAGAGCATTCATAATGGCACTATTATTAATATTATCAGACAATAAGAACAACAAACTAACTGACAACAACAACAACAACAACAACAACAACAGCAACGGCAGCAGCAACAAGCAACAACAAAGTAAAGCCAATCAATCCCACTTTTGTGCACACGCACACTCACTCACTTTGCTTGATGTCTTTTATGTGTATTTGAATTGCTGCCTGCCACTGTGTGTGTGCGTGAACTGTGTGCGTGTGAGCTCACTCTCTCTCTCTGCGTGTATATGTGTGTGTGTGGCATATATTTTATTTATAGCAACGAGGGGCAGGCGGCAGTGGGCCAGTGTATGGCCCATTTGGGGCGTGGTAGCTATGCGTGCGCCTCTGCACTAATACAGCCAGGCAGACAGGCAAATACACATAGATAGACACACACACACACACACGCGCACACACTCTGTCAACTTTGTAAGCGGCAGTGAAAAATTTGTAGCATACTTTCCGGCGCGCGAGCTTCAATGCTGCCTGTTTTTTTTTGCGTTTTAACTACTCAATTAGCAGACGACGCGTACCCACAATTTATGCCCCATTTGCCCACCCCTAAGCACCCTCCCCCTCCCCTTCCCCACACACACACACAGATTGAGTGCACCCTCGCTTATTTGCTGTGATTTTCTCTCCGTGTCTTTCTCGCATTTTGCTATGCTCCTCTCAAGGCCTCACCTTGGCACCTGCCATTGGCATTGACAGAGGCTCCGCGACCTGACCAGAGGGATGCCCTCATAGTGGCTGCCCCAGCGACTGGCCCAATGCCCGCCTCTATTGATTATTTCCTCCATTGCTTCGTTTTAGCTGTTATTATTATTCTATTGCTTGTTGACATTGCGCCGTCCAGGCTTATATTAAGTCCTGCCCTTGGCCACGGCCCACTCGATGGCCAGCTGCAACAGTCGGCCTCAAGCCAACAGTCGGCCATCATTTCATGCTGTCCTCGCATAATCAGTTTACTGCAAATCACGTCAAAGGACAACGACGCCTGCCTGCCTGCCTGCATCGTCTCGATTTACATTCAATTTTCATTGTAAATTCTATTTCTTTTCCCTCCCTCTCCCTCTCCCTCTCTCTCTCTCTCTCTCTCCCTCGCTGCCCCACAATTAAATCAATTTCATTTGCCTTTGTTATTAGCAATCTATCAGGTTACATGCTAATTTGCCTCGCCTGCGGCTGCCTTTTCTCTATACCTGAATATCTAATGGGGCATGCCTGGAGCCGGACAGGCCCAACTGCAGAAGGGTTGGCAGCTATGCTGACAGTATAAGGTTGGCAATGCCTTAAAATATCTTTCCAGTTATATAGGCAGACTAGCAGTGCTATAGAGACTCGGCCCAAGTCTTAGCCAATCTCTGACTTCCTTTTGGCCAACCAGATTCCAGTCAAGTTAGAGAAATTATATAAGAGACTCAAGTCGAGAGCGAAAGCAACAGGCTCTCAGATGGCAGGGCAAGACTTCTCAGAGAAGTCAGTTATTTTCGGCGGAAGCAGCAGTAAGACGGAACAAGATATAGAGATAAACAGCGCATATTATGCCAGATCGAGATATATTACCCATTATCATTATCATTATCATTATCATTATCATTATCATTATCATTATCATTATCATTATCATTATCATTATCATTATCATTATCATTATCATTATCATTATCATTATCATTATCATTATCATTATCATTATCATTATCATTATCATTATCATTATCATTGCCATTTGCCATCGCTACTATCAACCGCTCTGCATCACTCTTTAAATAATGATAATCCCCAACTTTTCTCGAACGACCTTCGACCAGCTGCAGCCCATGCTCACGCCCACGCCCACGCCCACGCACAAACGCGCTGAAGATTTGAATTGATTTATTTTCGCCAGCTCAAAGGAAGGAAAACATTCGCAATTATAAGCGCGCTGTCATTCGCCTTTGACAGAGGCTATATATGCGTGGGTGCAGCTATGCAATCAACTTTCAATTGAGAATGTCAGACGTCGTAGCCCGCAGCCTGGAGCTAAATGCAACAGCACAAAGCCAACCGCTGGACTGGACTTTGCATCTCTCCCTGTCACTCCCTCTCTCTCTCTCTGAGCCATAAAGCGCGACAAATATTCAATAAAAATGTCACGAGCAAAACTCTTAAATTGGCTAAATCTACGTTTATGGCGCAAATACGACTATTGACAAGGAGAGGAAGGGAAGAGCAAGAGGAAGCGGAAGGTGTACAAAGTGCAGCGCAAGGATGACCCGCATTTGCCTGACGCTTGATTTTTATAGGCCACGTTTGTTGGCCAGATTCAATTTGCTACAGGCCCATAATTCAATGAAAGTAAATCAAGTTATGCCAGCGAGTGAGCGAGCGAGTTGAAGGCGAGCAAATAGAAAATGCTCTAAACCTAATATAAGACTAGATATACATATATATAAAGATATAAGATTGTGGCGACAACAACTGAAAGGCTCTGCTAGTGGCGTTAAAACTGTGATGTACATATATTACATGGATTATAGATGTGTATATTACTATCTGTGTATAGTACAATTCGTCAGTATATCTCTATATAAGTCTATCAAGTATATATCTATCTGCTATATCTCTCTTGTATCTAGTATATCCGTAAACAATATATCTATCCAATATCTATCCATCTATACATATTTCCTATCTATCTACATATATCTCTTATATCTCTATATACCTCCTACCTATTACCTATCCATCTGTCGTCAACTATGTATATATCTATATATGTATCGATCTATCTATGTATCGATCTATCCATGTATCTATCTATCTATCTTTCTATCAATTAATCTACTATATATCCAATATCTATCTAATATATTCTATCCAATATTTATCTCCCATCTATCTATATCCTATTTACCCATATTCTATCTATCTGTTATCTATCTGTATATCTCCTATCTATCAACCTATCCATCTATAACTACCCATCATATATCTACTATCCAATCTATCGATCTATTTCTTATATATCGATCTATATTCCATCTATTTCCTATCTATCTGTCTCTAATCTGTCTATATATAATCTATCTATCCGGCTTCTATCTACCTATCTATCTCCTTTCCATCTATCTCCATATAAAACTTTCAGTTTCACTTCGCTGAATCTCGTGTATACTTCCCATATATGCATCCAACTACCTCTTCTTCCTGATCATATAGGTGTCATATTAATATATGTCTATATATGAGACCAAATACGTCTTCTAGATGACCCCTTTATAGCTCACATATCAACCGAAATAGCTTCAACTATTATTGTTCCGTTTCATTTCAGTCTCAAGCCAATCTCAACTTACCTTCTCGATGTTGTACTTCTCGAGAGCCTGTGTCGCGCAATCGACAGCGTCCTGCTGCATCTCCTCGCTCATATCGGCATTCTTAATGACAGCTTTGCGATCAGACATTTTTGTTTGTTTGTTGTTGTTTTGCTTTAGTTTTTAGTTCAGTTGCTGTTCAATTTGTGTCTGCAATGAGAGTGAGAGAGAGAGAAAATAAATATTTGCATTCTGTGAGTGCAAATATTTTTTCGAAATTTATTAGTCAAATGTGAAATAGGTGTGCAGGTGATACAGGTGCAGGTGATACAGGTGGAATAGTTCAATTCAATCAATTCTACAGTTCAGCAGGCATAGGCACATCACGCAACAGTGCCTGTCATTGTAATCAATTGCTTAATAAAGTAATGCGCACAACCACACACGCACACACACGCACATGCATGCATGCATGCATACCATACACATGCATATAGTTTGACGCAGGCGCAGTCGCTGCGCAAATTTGCTGCATACTTTTGTGGGCGAGCGACAATGCGTAACGTTGGCAATTCAATTATGAGCAACAACGACATCAACAACAACAACGACAATAACAGGAACAATAACGGCGCTCGCACAAAGCATTGCAAATCAAATATCAAAGAGAAGAGCTGAACTAAAGCCTCTGAGCAGCCGAACGCAGCTGGGGCAGAACAAAACGCATATTAATAGGCAAAGAAGACAACAATCGGCCGCCTCCTCCACACTCACACCATTCGCTTGTTCTCGCTCACTCACACACACACACACACACACACATACACATACACACAGCGTCATCAATTAGCAATGAGCGAGAGCAGTGCCAAAAGCGCAACGAATGCTGTGTGCGAAAGAGTCGGTGCACACAGCACATACCGTGGCCTTGGCAACCAAAGGCAACAACAACAACTCTGCCCAGCTGCTGCTGCAACCAAGGACAAAGCACACCAGAGCGAGACGGAGCTAAGCAGAGAGCGAGAGCGAGAGAGGGAGAGTGAGAGCAAATGCCATACTGAGTACTGATTCAAATGCAACTGTAAATTGCATGGACTCGGCTGCTGCCGTTGCTATCGCAGCCACTGCTGCTGCTTCTGATGCCTGTACTCTTCCTACAGCTTCTCTGTTGTTGTAAAATGCCGTTATTGTTGGTTATTAATAATGTTGTTGCTGCTGCTGCTGCTGCTTTTGCCCGTGCACAGTTATTGTTCGGTTCGTAGCATTATACTTTGAAGAGCTGATAAGCCTGATTTGCAGCTGTAAGACCATGTTAACAGCAACTCAAATGCACTCTTGCCACATAACTTCAAAGCATAGCAACCTGTCATCGATTTGAGCTTATGATAGTGCCCAGCGAATGCCCCTAGGAGGCTAGAGATGGGCGCGTGTCGTGATTGAGAACAATCGAAGCGAATTCAGCAGAGTTGAAAATGAAGAAAATTATAAAAAAAATATATTTTTTTAATATGACAAAAAAATATATTTTTTATAAAAGTACATAAATTAATTTTTAAATTTATATGTAAGAAATATATTTTTATAAATTTATATTAAATTAAAAATTAATATTTTTAAAATTTATATATATTTAAATTTAAATATACAAAATATATTTTTTAAATTAACATATGTATATGTACATAAATTTTAAAAATATTTTTTTTAAATTTATATATCCAAAAATATCTTTTTTTAAATTTATATAATTTTTTACATTTTTTTTATTAATTTTTTATTTTTTTAAATTTACATACAAAAAATATACTTTATATAAATTTATATAAGAAAATATTTTTTTAATTTTTATACAAGAAACATATTTTTTTTAATTTGTATATAAATAATCATAATTTTTATTTGAATAATTAAATATAATTCGATGCAAATATATTTTATTATATTTAAGTATATATAAGTTAATATTAATATATATATTTTTATACATATTAAAAAATAGTTTTGCAAAAATTCAACTTAAGGCAAAAGAGTTAAAAAAAATGACCTGAAATCCCCACAGTATCCTGCTCCTTTTTTTTAGTTTAGCCAAACAAAAGCTGCTCCATAAGCTCACACACATGTGTTTGCATATGTTCAGGACTCTACTGTCTCTCCGTGTGTGTGTATGTGAGTTTATGTGTGTGTGTGTGTGTGTGTGTGTGTGTGTGTGTGTGTGTGTGTGTGTGTGTGTGTGTGTGTGTGTGTGTGTGTGTGTGTGTGTGTGTGTGTGTGTGTGTGTGTGTGTGTGTGTGTGTGTGTGTGTGTTTGTTTGTGCGGGAATTTGTAGGTCTTTCATGTTTGCTATCCCAGATGACGTGAATGAAATGAAAATTCACTCGAATATCATAAATCTGTAATTGTCCTCAATTAGTTTTTTATTATTATTTCAGAGAATTGCGCGGTATTTAATGTCGATCTAAGCTGTTGATGCATAATAAATATGAATGGTCAAGTGTGGGTGTGTGTCTGGGTGTGTGGGTGTGTGTGTGCTAATTTGGACTGAGCATAAGCCACATTCATCAAATTATATGGCGACTTTCAGGGCATATATTGATTTTTTGCAATTATAGAACTTTTGGATTAAAGATGAGGCTAGGATATATAGAGATCCTGATTATAGTAAAGGAAACTCTTTAATAATGTGATGAGAGTGTGTTATGCATAGGAATTCCTGATGATTAAGAGAGATACGTATATAGATATACTTATCTATAGTGAGATATGCATTCCGTAAATTCCGTAAAATTACAATCGAAATTAGAGCATAACTCGAGAATTATGAAAAAACTCTTTAGAGATGGAACGCGATATAGCAGAAATGCAAACATTAGCTTCATTTTCATGTACTTCACTCTAGAAATTCCAATTTTCCATAGAATATCCCTCCCTCTACCTGCCCCTCTACAAAGGTCTTCATAACAAACAAAATTCGAACTTTAACTCGAGTATATCTATTTCTAGAATATCCTTCTCAAGCAAATGCTATACCTGAAGCAGCTCCAGCAAATTCCTATTCGAAATTCTTCGCGTTAGCAACCGCAGTTTCGCCACAATTTCACATGTCTAAGCTAAGCTAAGCTTCTCTCTCTCTCTCTCTCTCTCTCTCTCTGTCTCTCTCTCTCTCTCTCTGTCTCTCTCTCTCTCTCTCTCTCTTAACGAACATAAAACTATTCGCTAATCAAACTTTAATGAATGGAGGCAAAAGGAAAACTCTACAAAAATTGTTGCTAGTTAAATGCAAAGAGGGAAATGTCAAATAATAACAGCGGAAATGTTTTTAATAGTTTGCTGACTAACGAGAACTAAACTGACTGACTCATTGGCTGGGTGGTTTGGGTGGTTTGGTTGGCGGCTACTGGGTCAGCCAGCCACACACAGCAGGAGGGGGCGGACAGGCGGTTGGGCATGGCTGATAACCCCATCTCAGTATAATACATTCATGGAAATTCATTTAAGTGCAAAAAGGATGCAGCAGCAGCAGCAGCAGCTGGCAGAAGGAAGCCAACAAAAGGCAGGAGGCAGAATTATGAGCATGCAACAATGGCGCGCTGAACAGAATTGAAGCTGACGCAAATGAAAGAGACGGCGACGAGGACGAGGACGAGGACCAAGACGGGGGGAGACAGCTCGTTGTCCTCGCTGCAAACTTTTGCTGATTAACTCAATTAGAAATGCATTGACAGTTGGACAAACGAAGACAGCTTGTTGATTACAGCGAGCGACAGAGAAACCTGATCTATAAATATACTCCTGACACTGTGTGGCTGCATCTGTATCTGTGCGTGAGTGCGGAATTGCATTTACTCGGAATCTGCGTGTGGGCAGGCCCAACAAAGTATGCTACGATTTATTGAGCTGCAAAATAACATCGAAATAAATAACGGAATTCCACAGAATCTTGTATGATACATATATAGAAAAGTCTTACATAGACAAAAAATATGTATATAAATTTATAAAATATATATAAATCTAAAAATATATACATAAATCTATAAAATATATATAAATGATGATTTTTACCATATATCAATAGATACAGATATATTCAGCAATAACTATATATGAGATATAGTCGCTTATCAGTTTATAGATGCTTCATTATACATATATTATAATTTTTGACAAATTTTATTTAATTATTCCCATTTTTTGTTTATTTATTTTTAATTTTCAAATATTTATTTTTATTTAAAATTATTATTAATTTTTTAATTAACATTTTTTTATTATTTTTATTTTTAAGACATTTTTTTAAGATATTTATTTTTATTTTGAATTTATTTATTTATATCTATTTTTTGTAACTATTTTATTGTATTCGTATTTTATTTTATTCTCTTTATTATTACATTTTATTTTATTGTATTCGCATTTTATTTTATTCTCTTTATTATTACATTTTATTTTATTGTATTCGTATTTTATTTTATTCTCTTTATTATTACATTTTATTTAATTATTATATTTTATTTCATTTTTATTTTATTTTATTTTAATTATTTTATCTTTATTTTATTATACCCTGTACCTATTCTTTTACTTTTTTTTAATTTAATTTTTATTTTCCATTAATTTTATTTTTATTTATTTTTATTTTATTTACTTTTATTTTATTTTATTTTATTTCAATTTTTATTTTGTACAAATATTCCTACATATACAAATAACAGGGTATTTCTTAGCCCAACTCATGCCCAACAGCATCTCTAGCTCTATGCATATCTCCCTCGCACACTCATCCTGTTGAATTTGACAATTTGAATTCGCATTGGAAAAGATCAAATTTCCATTGAGTAACGCAGGACTGACTGCATTAGACAGAGACAGCGCATCATGTTTCCGATTCGCAAAAGCAACAGCTTCGTGTGTGTGCGTGTGGTGTGTGTGTGTGCGTCTCACACTCCCACGACAATCAGCTTACGAAATTGGTTTGCATAGAAAGCTTTTTAGCTTCATAATTACCTCTCAAGGCAGGCTCATAAATTAAGCGACAGATTAGGCAAGAAAACTAAATAAATGAAATATACAAATCCGAAATAACATATGACGTCAACCCGACGACCAGATCAGATCTACCGTTTTCGTAAACTGCGGACAATAGAGTTTTACGTATGCAAATCAAATCAAATTCAAGATCGAATTTGACAATGAGTCAGTTGTTTGTAGGAGCGAAAGGAACGGCTGGTGGCAGCATGATTCGCAACTGTTCTTTTGTTTACGATCTAAACTGGAGTGTTGAGTAATGGCCAAAGTGCTTCGCTCTGCGGCCATACACGATCTAAGACAGTGCTCAGTAATTGCTCAGCTGGCGCCATCTCTGGCTCCGGCCGGGTACTTTATGAACGCCACTCACCCCCTGCCTTCCACCCGCCAGCGGACAGCTCGCTCTGCGCTGTACACACAATCATGCATAAGTATGTCAATTTATTGCACAACTTCATTTAGAACTTTTCTCACGCGTCGGCACCATTCACTCACCTTAGTTATTGTTGTAAAGTTGTTGTCGTTGTCTCTGGGGAGTTGCGCGCGTGCCAAGACGCAAAACTTCTCTTTGTATTGTTTTATTTCTTTTATCTTCTATTCTTTTCGTTTGTTTTTGGCGGCCAACAGCTGTCGACTAGTTAAAGTAAACTTTTGAATAATCTCAACTATGAAAAATAAATCGCAAAAAAATCTGTCCTAACCAATCAAACTTAATGTGTGTTTGTGTGTGTGTTGGTATTTGTGTGTGCGTGTGCCTCTATTTGCATGTGTGTGTATAATTTCCTTTTTGGCAATTTTGCACGCTATATAAATTTGGCACTCGCCGCGTTTTGCACTTTAGAATACAAAAAAAATAAAAAAAAATTGCCAGAAATTTTAACAAAAATCAACAGAATATTCTTGGCACTCGAAAATATTGAAAGCTGTTAGTTAATATGAATAAGTTGTGTTTACCGCTAAGCGCACTCGTCGTGACTACAATTTCAAAAAAAAAAAAACACTTCGAGTTGGGAACGCACTCTGCTGTGAACTGTTTGCTTGCCTGTGGTAAACTGATTCAATTTCATCGCAGCCGCCAACGGGGCCCAAATACCTTCAGTGTAGGCAATAGCTCAACGCTGATTGGCCAGTAGTAGGCGGCGTCTGGCAGGCGGCTTCTGGCAGGCCGCTTCTGGCAGCAGTGTTCATAGTTTTTGTCACGAATATTTATCGTTCATCGAGTACTTTTCACTTAAATTATTAAAATAATTAAGGTTATTGCATTTGACAATGCATTAAATTCAATCTTAATATTTTTGTATGCATAAAGAGATGTGTAATATATTTAAATAATAATAATTGCATAGAAAATCAACCGATTTCCCTTAAGTAATCGCTACTCGTCACTGAGTAACTAGCGAATTCATTTATGGGCGACAGCACTAGCGACTTAGAATTTGACAGGGTTGCATTTGCCGGTAGCATTTGAACAGCGCGCGAATCAAAAAATTCAAATTGTTTGAAGAATAATCAATAAACTTCATTATTTTATGATAAATTTTAATGTGAATTTTTTTTTTAGTTCTGCCCAAAGCTAGTAAAGTTATTTGCTGACAGATTAGCATTTGGATATTTGCTAAAATGAGAAAAAATAATGCACGTAGTTGGAAGTTGTGCTGTTGCTTAACACTGCAACTCAAAACAGTGCTTGGTAGCGCATTTGAGAAAGATTTAAATTGCATTCAATAAACGTACCAATTAGTTAGCTAAGAGACGTATGAATACAAAACCAAATTGCCAATCAACTATTTTATTCTACATTATTAAATTATTAATCACATTACGTAAAACAAATAGAAACGGTATTCAGTCGTTGGCGTTCACATTCGTATTTGCACTTACACATGCCCAAGCAATATCAATATTACAATAAAAATGACAGCAGCGGGTTTAGGGTTGCTTACGCTATCGGCTATCGCTTGCAAGTGTTGCCCTCTAGGCCGATTAAACAGGCTAACTACCTCAGCGCAAAAAAAAAACGCATATTCAAATGACCGATTTTCTCTTATTTCGCCCGTCCGCCCCATTGTCCTATGTATGTATGTCGTATAATTATTAAATATTTATTTTTAAAACCAGTGCATCCTTAGTTGCTAGTATATTCAATACTATATACATTTGTACATATCTACATGGTGTTATACCAACCATATGTGCATGGTCTGGCATTAAAATTGGAAATTTTCATTTGTTCCCTTTACAATGGCTGAAGCGAAAGCAACTTGGCGATGACGAGCGGTAGTTGCGAGCAACAGCTATTACACGATATGCGAGCCATAGGTGCGAGCAGGACCACTACTGTTCGCTTGCTGCTATTAGTGTCAGCTATAAGTACATACATAAGCCGCTGTGAGTGTGAGTGTGGGATAAAACCAGCAAAGCGACGACATGCAAGAGCATTGAAGCGCGCGCTGCCGATGACTAATATTTCAGGGCTGCCAGATGGGTGCACAGATTGCGTTTACGCAGGGTGTGGCCGTTGGTTAGCAATTTGTTTGATTTTTAAAATAAATTTATCTACAGAAAATTATTTACAAATATTTCTAAATCTGATATATTTTATCTCATTTAAAATTTTTTATTTTTTTTTTAATATATATATGTATGTATATTAAGAGTTCATTAAACGCTACAAATATGTGCATATATATGTATGCACATATAATATATATATAATTTTCTTATATCACGTTAGTACGTGTGTATACATTTAACCATATTGTCAGCTGTACAGTATTTTCGAAAGATTGATGTGATTATTTAATTTATTTGGGAAAATTAAATTTGTTTCTTACGCGACTGACATAGTTGCACTTCGAACTTAGAGAGGCAACGCGCCAACCTCAGTGTAGGGGGTTACGCAAACCTGTCATAGGCAGAGGATCTCGCCTCTTCACCGCAACCCTGTGCGCTGTGTGTGCTTGGTCGCTGAGCAATTTCACAATTTTTCTCTCAGCACGTCTGGCAACCCAGGCAGCCCATCAACTCAATTGCCCGACAGTTTGCTTGCTCGCTCGCTCGCTCGCTCACTCGCTCTCATGTATGCTTACAAACATACGAACGGATGTATGCATGTATGTACATGTTTATATACCGTATGAGCATGCGTCTCTGTATTTGTGTGCCAGAGTGGCCTGCCTGCCCTGCTGCTGCTGCTGCTTGTTTAGCGCCCGCTTATTTTGTGAGTTGGCAGCACAAACAAGTCGCAGCGCGCTGTTCAGTTGTTTTTTTTCCGTCAAACTTACGCTACTGCTACAACTCTGCTGCTCTCAGTTCGTTCGTTCGTTCGTTCGCTTGCTTTCTATTTGATTTCGTTTTTGTGTTATTAACAATTTGCTGTTGTGTGTGTGTGTGTGTGTGTGTGTACGTGATTATTTCGAAAAATATTCTAATGAAAAAATGCTCGACAACAAAAACTGCAGATTTAAAAGGAAAGAGCTCTGCAGCAACGGTAACAACAACAACATCAGCAACGGTAACAACAACATTAAGACTAAGATTTGAAAAGAGGCTGCAAACGAGTTTTGTTTGCGTTCGCAAAGCGCGCGCATAATCTGATTTTCCATCAAGGTGAAACTGCAACTGGCATTGACTGCATACAATTTCCCATAATTTGAGAAAAGCCGAGAACACAAGAAAATACGTAAACGCAATTCAAGTGAAAGAAGCCCAAGCAGAGGAAGACGGTCAAAAATTGGCGGCGGTTTCCAATACAAAAAATCAAAATACCAACAAAAAAATAGAAAGAAGAAGGCAAGCTGCCACACGCATACAAACATAGGACAAGCAACGTAAATACTATAAAACAGACGCACACACACATGTATGCTTGCTTGTCGCAGCCCAGCGTAGACAAACAAAGAAGCAGGCAATAGTGTGCTCGCTCACACGCGCTTAGCGGCCAATTGACGTGGGAGCGAGACGGCAACGACTCCCATCAATATTGGGAGTGCGAGTGCCAAATGTCACATGAAATTACAACACTGCTGTGAAAGACGAAAGCAACAACAACAACACGAACAGCAACAACAACAACAACAACAGTAGCACCACTAAGCTAGCAAGAAGAAGCAGCAACATAAACAAAACCAAAACAAGTACAAAACGGGCGCCGGCAACGACCAGCCCCAACCTACCTGCCCCCCTTACCCTAAATGTCAAAATGCTGCCCAGCATGCAGACAACAACAGCAACAAACATACTTCCAATGGAAACCGAACAGGATGTTGCTCATGTGGAATATGATGTTATTAATTACTATACAGATGCCAGTCCAAATGTGACTACGGACGCAACAGCGACCACAGCAGCGGGTACAGTGGATTCCGTGTCCGGTGAACAGCGCTGCTCCCGAGTCAGCAACAACAACAGTAACACATTGCTCGACGTTGTTGTTCACTCAAGATCAGCCAAGCAGGAGGATCCACTGGCCACGCCCATAACAGAAACTACGACCAACAGCAGCGGCAGTTGCTCAGCGGCCACAGCGATGCGTACCAAAGGCAACGGTAATGCCAACGGCAGCAGGCAGCGCAGCAAAGAGAGAACTGCTGCCAGTGGCGGCGGCACGCCCACATTGGGCGTCAATATGCGTGTGACCGGGCAGTGCAGCCAGGGCGGTCGCAAATATATGGAGGATCAGTTCTCGGTGGCATATCAGGAGTCGCCGCTCACACACGAACTGGAATACGCATTCTTTGGCATCTATGACGGCCACGGCGGCACGGAGGCAGCGCTCTACGCCAAGGAGCATCTCATGCTCGAGATTGTCAAGCAGAAGCTGTTCTGGTCCGATAACGATGAGGATGTGTTGCGTGCGATACGCGAAGGTTACATTGGCACACACTTTGCCATGTGGCGAGAGCAGGGTGAGTGAGCGAGTCAACTATATATACATACATATATAAATGTACAATAATCGCTTATCGATTGGCCCTCTTGCCTCTGAGTGGAATATTCCACAGGCTTGCCATCTGCTCACAATACGACGTATGCTGGCAACCCCGCTGAGTGTGCCCACTCCATAGCATGCGTTAGAGCGAGTCAGCACTATGCGCACTCAAGAGCAGATAGCAGCGCGCAGCAAGTGTGCGCAATAGGAAAGGTTGAAACTTTGTTGTTGTTTTGACGTCACAAATAATGAGAAGATTTTAAGATTAGTAAATTAGAGACTCAAAGTGAGAAAAAGAAAAGAGAAGAAGCCGTTATTTTCAAGTGTAATTACTAAAATAGAAATTGTGTCTGTGCCAAGTGGAATGGAGTAGAGTAGAGTGGCGCGACTTATCGATATATTGTTATCGCCGACAGCAATTTGAATTCAAATTTAAATTTTCTTTTGTTTACTTATAGAAAAGTGGCCGCGCACCGCTAACGGTCATCTGAGCACCGCCGGCACCACAGCGACGGTGGCGTTTATGCGCCGCGAGAAGATCTACATTGGACACGTCGGCGACTCGGGCATTGTGCTCGGCTATCAGAATCCGGGCGAGCGCCGCTGGCGGGCCAAACAATTGACAACGGACCACAAGCCCGAATCGAATGCGGAGAAGGCGCGCATCCAGCGCTCCGGCGGCCAAGTGGCCATCAAGTCGGGTGTGCCGCGCGTCGTCTGGAATCGTCCGCGTGATCCGATGCATCGCGGACCCATCAAGCGACGCACCCTGGTCGACGACATACCCTTTCTGGCGGTGGCGCGCTCCCTGGGCGATCTCTGGAGCTACAATTCGCGCTGCCGGGAATTTGTCGTTAGCCCGGATCCGGATGTTAAAGTGGTCAAAATAGATCCCAAGCGATTCAGGTGTGTCTCGAGACCTCAGCTAACAGCCTTAAGCAACACTGAAAACACTATATATGCTGTTGATCAACACTGGCCTAATTTGTATATACCCATTGTATATCCCATGATTCCAGCAGCTGAAGTGTTGTTAACCAACACTAAACTTGCATATAACGAACATCCATTAGCGTTAACCAACACTGTAAATATATATATATATATATTCTTAGCTAATATGCAAATTTACCGTTACAGATGCCTCATCTTCGGCACGGATGGTCTCTGGAACGTGGTGAACGCCCAGGAGGCCGTGGACTCGGTGCAGGAGAAGCATCTGATTGGCGAGTGCCTGCACGAGCAGGACGTCATGAATCCGAGCAAGGCACTGGTGGACAAGGCCCTCAAGACCTGGGCCAACAAGAAGATGCGGGCGGACAATACGTCCGTTGTCACTGTGATACTAACGCCCGCATCTCCGGCAGCAGTGGGCGCGGCCCCAGCTGAGCTGGAGACTTTCGATACGGAGAACAAATATCCGGGCAGCCTGTCAGCTCAGCTGGCGGAGCGGGAGGAGCTCGCCACGGAGCTGTGCGGTCAGATTGAGGAGCTCGAGTATTTCCATGATACGCCGTACAGTGCCTTGGCCAAGCGGCACTTGCCGCCGGAGCCGTATCGCAATTTCGACTATTACATCGAGGAGGAGATCCTCGAGGAAGATCAGGACGAGGACGACGACGAGGAGGAGCCGGAACCAGAGCCGGAGCCGGAGCCGGAGCCGGAAATCGAATCAAAATACTGGCGGAAATCCCTACAGCAATCGGTCTGCAGCTGGCAGCAGGCGACGTCCCAGATACGCCATCGCCGCCAGGAGGTGGACGAGGATCTGTTGCGCGAGATACTGCAGCAGGAGTCGGCGGCACCGCAGCCGGAACCAGAACCGGAGCTATACGGCAAATACAAGGGCAGCAGCGGGCTGGAGCTGGAGCACAGTTATGGCAGCTACGTGAGCAACTCCTCGGTGAGTGGCAGCAGCACGGCGTACAGCTTTGCCGAGTCCTACAATACGCTGCTCAACGAGCAGCATCAGCAGCAGCAGCAGCAGCGCAGTCGGCAGCAGCAACAGCAGCACCAGCAGCAGCATCAGCAGCAGCAGCAGCAGAGCAGTCGGCAGCAGCAGAGCAGCATGCAGGAGATCCTGCAGGAGCAGCAGCGCTACCAGCAGCAGGAGGGCTACTCCCTCACACAGCTGGAGACGCGACGCGAGCAACAGCAACACAGCAGCAGCAGCAGCAACAGGTGGCAGCAGCCGGCGGAGCTGCTGGCGCTGAATGCGCTGCTGCAGCAGGAGCGGGACGAGGAGCAGCAGGTGGCACTGGAGCGCGAGCAGCAGCAGCAGCAACAACAGCAGCAACTGTTGCTGGTCGAGGCCAGCTCCAGTTCCAGTTCCAGTTCCAGTTCCAGCTCCAGTTCCAGTTCCAGCAGCTTCGCCTATGCCACGCCCTGGCGCGAGCCCAGCCTGGCCACGCTGCAGGACAACGAGGTGAGCTCCACGCTGCCAGCCACGCCCACACCCACACCCACACCCACACCCACGCCCACGCCCTCAGCAGCTGCAGGCGACGAGCCCATGGACACGACAGAGCAACCGCTGCAACCGGCGCAGCAGCCAGCGTTGGCGGCAGTGCTGCCGCGCATACGCCGGCCGCTGCGTCGCTATCGCAACGTGCCCAACGAGAATCATCAGCATCTGCAGACGCGTCGCCGACAGCTGTTCAAGCACACCAGGAGCAAGTCCTTCATTGCCGCCAATGCAGCAGCAATCGTTGCCTACAACAACAACAACAACAGCAGCAGCAGCAGCAGCAATAATAACAGTGAACCTCTGCCCAGCAGCAGCAGCAGCAGCAGCAGCAGCACGAGCCTTAACAGCAGCGTCGCTGTTAATGTTACTCAAAGCAGTCGACGCGGCGTTAACAGCGGCAGCAGCAGCGGCAGCGTCATGGTGACGCGTCGCAGTCACAGCCTGAGCGTGGCCAGCGGCAGCGGCGTAAGCAAGCGGCAGCTGCGCAGCGCCATCTGCCAGCTGGGCAATCTGGACATGACGAAGCGCACGCTGCGCAGCAGCAACAGCGGCAGCAGCAGCAACAACAGCAACAACAACAACAGCAGCAACAGTAGCAGCAGCAGCAGCAGCAGGCAAAACAATAACAAATCGAGTCACAGCTTCAACAAGCCAGCAGCGGCAGCAGCAGCGACGCCAGCAGAGCGCGGCTCGTCGGTCAGCAGCGCGCGACGCATGCGGCGCAGCAATGAGGAGCGCGAGCAGCGACGCAGTCAGCGACGCAGCACGCTGAGCGCCAGTCAAGTGGGCAGCAGCAGCAGCAGCAGCGGCGGCGGCAACGCCGGCAGCACCAGTCAGTTCAGCAAGCCGACGCGTCTGCAGTCGTGTAACGGTGTTATCTCAGCGCGACCGCCGCCATCGCCGAAGAAGCTGAACGCAGCCGTGCCGACGTTGGCGATTGGCACGCGCGCCTACACAGCGGCGCTGGCAGCGGCCGCGAGTGATCTATCAAAGCGTTGGTCGCTGCGCAGCAGCAGCAACAATAACAGTGCAATGACAACGCTGGTAACAGCAGCCATACAATGTTACAGTGCGCGCGGCCGCGCAGCCGTTGCGGCAGCAGCGTCAACAACAACAGCAGCAGCAGCGCCGCGACGGCGAAATCAATGTTAACGGAAGTAAGTGAGAGAAAGCAGAAGGCGAAAGGAAGGCAGCGCGCGAGAGAAAGAGAGGGAGGGAGAGAGTGAGTCGTGCTGCCAACGTGTTTCAAAATTTCAAGTACAAATGCAATTAAAAATCAAAGGGCTGGGGGTTGGGGGAATACCCCTATTAATTAGTTAAACGGAGTGACTAAGTGAATGTAATGCGTAACATATGCTGTTATTTTGTAACGTAACTAAATTGGAGGTGCACTTTGTACATAACAGTAACAGAAACAGAAGAAGAAGAAACAGAAGAAGAAGAAACAGAAGAAGAAGAAGAAGAAAAACAAAGAAAAACAGCAATCAAAGCAGAGAATCAGAGAACTCGATGCAAGATACAAACACACACACACACGTGTATATTGAAGCCTACAAATTAATGAGAATAATTATAAAATTGATTGTAATTACCGCTTAACATACATACATATACATACATACATATATACATATACATACATATATACATATACATACATAGATATATATATATATATCTAAAACTATATATATATTTTTGGTATTTTCGCATTAAGACAAAGGGTTTAATTTTGACAAAGCTTTAACCGCTTGAACAATATTTAATATATAAAATATATCTATATATATATTTTATTTTATTTTATTTTTTTTTCATCTATTAAAAGTATTTATTTAAATAGGCTAGAAAGATGCTTATAATTGTATAAAGAAAAGAAGAAAGAAAACATTCATATGATTTCTTACACTAATTTATATGTCTACCCTAATTTTACAGTTGAAGTAATATATATATATATATATATATATATATATACGTTTCTCGTCTCGTCTACATTTTTTTTTTATGTCGGATTAAGCTTTAAGAAATAAAATATTAATATATAATACATGCTTTTTTTTTTTATTAAATTATTGTAATTGTTACAAAGAAATGCAAATGCAACCAAATTAAATAAAAAGAAATATTATTTTGTATTAAAAAGTGATTTGAATGGCCGTTAATCGAGCTCAAACAGAGCTGCTCATCGCTCGACACAGTGGCAACTCTGTGTGCAATTAATTGATATCGATAGTGCCTATTGGCCGTCGTTCAAATGTAACGTATGTGCGCGCTGCTTGAAAATAAAAAATTGTTTTAACTGTTGATTGTTAATATCGGTGTATCTCTCTCTCTCTCTCACTCACTCTCTGTGCATTTGGCATGCGTGCCAGCAAGCGTGTCTATATTCAAATGCCTGCAGCGCGCCAAACTCATAATTGAAACTTCGCTCTGTGTGTGTGTGTGTGTGTATGGGTGCGCTTGAGTGGCAAGGAAATCGTGTGCAAGCGCCATGCAAACCCGAAACGAAATCAGCGGCAGCGGCGGCAGCGCAGCGGCGTCAGCGGCAGCAACAGTGACTGCGACGCAGCAACAAGAATTCTGGCCATTTGCCGACTACAGTTAAACGCGTTCGCTTCATTCTGCTGCGCGCTTGCCGCCCTTCGAGCAAACGTACGTACGTACTTAGTTATATACACTCACACACACACTCATATATATGTGTGCATATTTATTTATTTAATTTTTTTTTGGTTATTTTGTTTTTGCGCATATTTGTTTGTCTAACGTGTGACAATGTTCTAGTTTAATAACAGACTGAAGTAACGGTATAAGAGAAGCAGTGTGTGTGTGTTAGTATTTGTTGCAGAGTGTAAACAAAAGTTGGCGCTGCGCGTGTTTTCCTGCATTTAATGCGTGTGAGGTTAGAAACAAAGTCTAGCTCAAATCTGTGCAATATGCTCCGCCTGCATGCATGCATGTGTGTGTGTGTGAGTGAGTGCAAACTGACAGCTGTATATGCGTGTGCACACACACACACAGCGCAAGCAGCGAAAGGAATTGTTGTTGAATATATTTTTTTGCTTTGCTTTGCCTTTGCTCTTCGCTTGTGTTTTTTTTTTCGTTTGCAGTTGTGCTAAGCGTGAGTTATCCAAGACTCAGTCCAATTGGAATTGTTTGTGTTTTATATATATGTGTGTGTGTGTGCATATGTATTTGCGTCTTGCCGCGCCACACTGTCTGTCGTCTGCCTGTCTTCGCGCGCGCCTATGCCTATGCCTCTGTCTCTGTGTGCGTGTGTGTGTGTGTGTGTGTTTGTTTGAGTTTATTTTCCACCCCAGCAGCGCTTCGAAACGCGGCCACAGCTCGGCTCCCGGCTCGCAGTTTAGTGCGCAGCTTCCCTTGAGCCGGATTCCCAGTTCTTATTGTTCCCTCTGCTTCGTCTTGCTGCCGTTTGCAACCACCCGGACCGGACCGGACGGCAACGGCGGCGGCGACAGCGTCTTAAAACGTGTTTCAAACTGGGTGGCTTTGTGGGCTTTGCTTGCTTCTTCTTGTTGTTGTTGTTGTTGTTGTTGCTGTGGCGCATTATCCTTGGCTGCGCTGTGTGCGCGTTTTCGCCGTTAGTTATGACATCAACACACGCTTTAGCTCACACACACACACACACACACACACACACAGGCACACACACACGTAGGCACTCATGCCCTACGAGCTTTGTCCTTTGCCCAAAGCTTGCCCTCGGCTTCAGCTTTGCTTGATTCGTGCTTACAGCCGCCGAGCCGAACAGCACACTCCCGTTACTTTGTATGCCTGTTATTATTGTTTTTTTTTTTTTTTCTACTTTTGCTTAGTTCAGTTTTTGCTCGCGCCATTATAACTGTATTTGCTGCTGCTGCTGCTGCTGCTGATGTCGTCGACGTCGTTTTTTTTCGCTTTTCGCTTTTGTTGTGGCTGCAATCATCTTGCAGTTGACGCTGAGAATTAATTGTTATCGATTTATTTTTAGTGACATGCTGCCCTAAGCTATCGGCTTAGTATTGTATAATGACAAAATATACATATTATCTATACACATACATACATATATAGATATGTGTGTGTGTGTGTGTTTGCCTGCATATCTTCTTTTCCTCGTTTCTAATTTTATTTCATTTCAACTTTGGCTTTTGTGGCATAATTCGAGCAGCGATCGGCTCCCCTTTGACTTCCACTCTCTACCTCTCCCCCTCCCTCTCTCACCTTGTCTTCATCTGTTGCCCAATGCGCAGCGCGCAATTTGTAGGGAAAACTTTGCTCTTATGCTTCTGACGCTTTGGCCTAAAAATATCGGGAGTTGGACTCGCAGCTGCCTTTTTTTTTTCTTTTTTTCTTTTTGGGAAATATGAAACTTCTAAAATAGTTCTAAAAAAGATTTTGATTTTAATGCTCAGCATGTGCCCAATTTTGATATTTTACTTCGAAAAGCTTTGCGCCTAATGCTGTGCTTTAAGCTTACCACAGTTTGGATTGGCATTGAGTACGAGCGGAAATTTGTTTAAAGGCTTAAAGCTGATCTCATCAAATATTTAAAATATTTTAAAGGAATTTTGATTCTCATTTATATTTGATATTTTAGCAATAAGTTGGTATTAAGAAAGGAAATGCTCTATTTTAAAGCATTTATCTCAGGAACTATAAGGCCTATAGACTTCAAGTTTGGTATATGAATAGCTGCTTACTGCAGGACCATAAAACTATGGAGTTTTGATAATTTAGTAGTTAAACTTAGTATGCTAACTCAGGAACTATAGGAAGTATGGACTCAGGAACTAAAAGAGTTACTCGACTCTATCAAATTTTGTTTGCCTATCTAGAGAGGCAAAATATCTGGAAAATATAGAAAATCTGGATAGGCAATCCAAATACATTTATCTCAGTAACTATAAGGCCTATAGACATCAAATTTCGTATACGGATAGCTGACAACTCAGCAACTATTAGAATTATGTCCTTTGATTAGGTACTTAGAGCTAATATGCTAACTCAGCAACTACAATACCTTCCGGCTTATTATTTAGATACCCACTATCTCAAGAAATAAAAAGGCTGTTAGAATCTATCTCTCAAGTGCTGCTTGTCTATCTGTCTATTCAAATGCATTTATCTCAGGCACTATAAGACCAATAGACTTAAAATTTGGTATATGTATAGCTGGCAACTCAGGAACTATAAGAATTATGTCCTTTGATTAGGTACTTTGAGTTAGTAGGCTAACTCAGCCTCTATAATACCTATAGATTTATAGTCTAGTACTTAGAGGCCAGCCGTAAAAGCTCATTCAGAAAAAGCTAAGCCGGATAGCTAGCGCTGACTACCTCTCCCATATATCTATTCACACCTAGGTATATTCTCTCCATCACTGATCTCAACTCAAGTCCAACTATAGAGAGTGACTCTCCATACATGTCGTTAGCACTGCTTACCCCCCGCTCTATGCCCGATCGTTCCACTCGCCACAGATTTCCCAATCGCATGTTTTATTTATAACGAACATGAAATTTTACACTGAAGCTATGTCTAATCCAACCAAACTGCTTGATGCTATAATTAAAACGCTCGTCATCTTTAAGTTTAGAACAGAAATTTGTGTATTTTCCAAATGCAGCCTATCTCTCTCTCGCTCTCTCTCTCTTTCTCTCTCTCTCCTGTCTATATCTATCGCTCTTGGCCCTATATCTCATTTTATAGGCAGCCCCATGCCGTGTGTAGTCAAAGCTTCTTTCCGTTTATTTTTGGCTTGGCCATATTTCAGTGCACTCGTTCGGCTGCTCTCTCTCTCTCGCTTGCTCCTCTCTCTCTCTCTCTCTCTCTCTCTCTCTCTCTCTCTCTTTCTCTTGCTGTCTTGGGCTCGGCTCTAATGGCTGTCCTAGGTGCATGGCACGGAGCTAAGTTCAATTACCTTTAAATGGTTTATACAAACAGACGCAAGATGGGCAACTGATATCAAACGGCGCATGCACCCAACACACACACACACACACATGGAGACACACACACACACACACACACACACGCAGGCGCAGAGATTAGGCAGACGTGCGCCTGATCCCAGTTCTCAGTTGCCAGTTGTTAGCTCCCAGTTTAGCCGCTTGCCTCAGGCCGAGGTGAGGCAACTGAGTAGCAACAACAACAACAACAACAACAACAACAACAACAACAACAAACAACAACAACCAAGAGCAACAACTCAAGTTGCTGCCAAAAATAAATTTGAACTCGAGGAAAAACCAACGCAATGCATGCTGCTGCTGCTGCTGCTCGAGAGCCAGGCAAAAGCAAAGCACAAACGAACCGAGCCGATATATATGTATATATATACAGTTATACTTTTATCTATACATAGCTATATGTGTATATACTATATGTCTAGGCGCGCTTCAAGTGCGGAGCATGGGGTTCGAGCTGTTGCTGCCAGGGTGCGAAGCCATCCCCAAGTCCGGCGGCGGCCCCTTCATGACGCAACGTCTGCGGACGCGGACGCGACGACCTCATTAGTTTCGAGTTTCCCCCCCAAAAAAAAAAGCGTAAAACAATAACAAAAACAACGTGAGAGAGAGCAGGAAAATTGTTGAGGAACTGAGAAAAACAAGAGCGGAAAAAGCATTCAAATGTTGCGGCCGGTGTGCTTAGGGAGCGGAAAGCTTCAACTCTAGCTATAAACTATATATGTATATATATAGAAACATATATACATACACACATATGTATATATATGTGTTTATATACACATACACATGAAGCGATCTTTCTTCGTTTGGCCCCGATCTCATCTCACATCTTGTTTCGCGTCTCACGTCTGGTCGCCGCCTCGTCTCATCCGTGTCTATTTATAAAGTCGAAATAATTCAGAGAGTATCCAAGTTGGACCGTGCATGAAGTACAGTTGTGTGCTTACGTTCTAATTGATGCAAGCGAAACAAGTTGAACCACCGATCGTGGCCATATCGAGATATACTACTGAGACTGATCTTGATATATGCACACATATGTATGTATGCAGATATATCTATATGCGAATCCTGATCTTTGGAAGAGCTTCAAGAGTGCCATAGAGCAGAGAGATGATGTCTTATATATACAGCCACATATATTGATATATAATCTTCTGCATATAAAGTATATAGTATATAGTATATCCTTAAGATTCAAATACTAATATAAAAAAACTTCATATGAATATATAATATAGAGAACTAAGTCAACTGATAGATATATAGAGATAGACTTAGACTTTTATAAAGGCTTTCTCATGATCAGTGAGGATCTTAGCTTTTAATGGAAATCGATTTGCAATCCCTTTTTATGCTCTTCATCTTCTTAGTCAGTCATTAAACTTTTAAGCCGCTACATTTGCTCTTCAATCAGTCAGTCAGTCAGTCAAGTAATATCAATCAGTCATACATCAGTCAGTCGATCTGTCAGTGAGTCAACAGTCAGGGTAATCATACAGTCAGGCAATTAATCAGTTCCTCAATCAGTCTGTCAGTCAGTCTGTCAATCATTTAATCTATTGAATCTATTGTCATTCAGTCAATCTGTCTATCTCATCAATCAACCTACCAATCAATGTCATCAGGCAGGCATATTCAATCAATCAGTAAATCTCTCAATCAGTTGATATGTCAGTTAGTGAAGCGATCAATCTGTCAATCATTCAGTTAATCAATTGTCAGTCACTCAGTCTGTTCATCAATCCATCTATAAGTCGCTCAGTCAGTCTGTCAATCAGTCAGTTAATCTATGATCAGTCTGTCAATCTCTCAATTTGTCAACATGTCTGTCAGCCAGCGAGTCGGTCAGTCCGTCAATCATTCAATCGCTTAGCTGCTTGCTCAATCAGGCAGTCCGTCAATCTGAGCACAGGCACTCTGGAGTCCTGGTCAATCAATCGATCAGGCAGTTTCTTATAAACATGTCAAGTTAGAGATCAATCAATCAATCACTCAGTCAATCACCAGCCAGTCTCAATCACTATCATCAGACAGTTATTCAATCAATCAATCAATCAATCGTCCAGTGACTGTTAGTTGCTTGCTCAGCCAGTCCAGTCCATCAGTCACTAGTCACTGAGGAGTTCTGCTCAATCAATCAGTTAGAGATCGATCAATCACTAAGCCAATCACCAGCCAGTCTCAATCACTATCATCAGACAGTTATTCAATCAATCAATCAATCGTCCAGTGACTCTCTTATCTGCTTGCTCATTCGGCAGTCCATCAGTCCAGTCCATCAGTCACCAGTCAATCAGGAGTCCTGTTCAATCAATCAATCAATCACTCACTCAATCACAAATACAACAATGCCAAACTGCAGATCTTCGCTCTGTAAGCTTTAATATCTCTGTCTAGGAGCAGTTCAAGATATCTTATACAGATATATCCATATATATATGTATATAGAATATATATTTCGTACTCGATCAGCTCGAATGCAAATTTTCAGTTAATTTTGTGTAATGGCAATGGAATGTGCACACAATGCGAAACTTGGCCAAAATGTTTAGGTTAATTTTTCCTTCTATTGTGCATAAATACGAAACGTTTTTCCGACTGACTTTTCTTATTTTCCTTTTCTTTTTTTTGTGGGCCATGAAGCTGCGCTCTCTCCCTCCCCTCTCCCCCCTCCCCCCCCCCTCTCCCTCTCTCTCTCTCTCTGTCTGAGTGTAGTGGGCAGAGAGCTCGCTCGCTGGCGCTGCTACGCTCATGTACACACACACATACACACACACCTACACACACACACACACACACACACACACACACTTTGAACTTTTATTTGGAAAATCGCCAACCCCACACGGCGCTTTTGTTGGACGATCAGCTAAAGAGCCGGAGGGCGAGACGCAGGTGGGCTGAGGGGTGTGTGTGTGAGGGGGGGGGAGGAATACGGTTTAAGGTGCATGAATGAAAGAGGCAAAGAGGGAGAGAGAGCGAGAGAGACGAAGACAGGCGTAGGGTGGCAGGTGGAGGGGGGTTGGGGCTGGGGCTGGGGCTGGGGCTACAAAGTGGCCAAAGTGAAGCAGCCGCAATCAGGGCTGCAGCCACAGCCACAGCCACAGCCAGAGATAGTGATAGAGACGGTGTGGCACAGCCGGCGCAGCGGCAGAGCATGCGCTGCCGGCTGCTGCTGTTGCTCAGCTCGCGCAACAGCGCCAACAACAGGCTGCGATGGCTGCTCGGCCGCTCGTGGCGCTCGGGCCGCGGCCAATTCGAGTTGGTTGCCTGAATTCAGTTTTCAGTATTCGATTGGACTGCGACTGTGACTATTTCATCGCGCCGAGAACCGAAATCCCGACAAACGGATCCAAATTTAAAAACCAAACGAGGAAGAGAGAGACAGAAAGAGCGGGAGAGAGAGAGAGAGAGAGAGAGTGAGAGTGTGGAGGAGCGCGGAAGCACAAGAACAAGGGAGAGAGAGAGAGAAGGTAAAACGCTTTCGTTCGCGCTTTGCGCTTTGCGCTTTTCCTGCTTTCCGTGTGTATTTATGTGTGCCTCTGACTGTGTGTGTGTGTGTGTGTGTGTGTGTGTGTGCCTCTGTTTTTGTTGTTGTTGTTGTTGTTGAAAATCACTTGCACTGCGCAGACTACTATATCATTTGCTCTCACTTCTAGCTAAGCGTATGACCGCTGGCTGGGCGGGGCTGGCCGCGATGCCTCTGTGCAGACTCACAAAATACGCTTTAGCCATATTCATATATATATATATATATATATATATATATATATATATATATATATATATATATATATATATATATATATATATATATATATATATATATTCGTATTCATATTCATATTCCCAGATCTTGAGTCTAGAATTGAATAATCTATGATCTCATAGTACTCATAATATGATCGACTTTTGGGCAAACAGCACGTTCGATGCGTCTATTGTGGCTCACTTTCAAGTAGCTTTTCCTACTCAAGAATCTCGAATTTCTATATATACTATATATGTATATAGTAGGCCTAAAGTGGCAGATTTAGACTGCCAACTGAAGAGTCTGTCTGCTTGCACTTAGCTAATAGAGCAGGAGTTTCGAGGTTGGGACTGGGAGCAGCCAGTCATAGCCAGATCTAAGTTATGAGTGAGCGCCAGCTATATATATAGATAAATATATATATATATATATATATATATATATATATATATATATATATATATATATATATATATATATATATATATATATATATATATATATATATATATATATATCTTTATCTATATATATACATATATATGTATACTACGCCTAAAATAGCTAATAGAGCAGGAGTTTCAAGACTCTGTTAGACTTTCTGCAGTTCACTGGAAATAGGACTAGGTATCTGGCAGTCAGTCATAGCCAGCTTTAAGTTATGAATGAGGGCTAGCTATATACACTATATAGATGAATATATACTATGCCCAAAGCAACAGATTGCACGTAGCTAATAGAGCAGGAGTTTCAAGAGTTTCGAGAGAGTTTCATGGATAGGTATCTAGCAGTCAGTCATAGCCAGATCTTAGTTAGAGATTGAGGCAAAGTGATTGTGCTTTGCTAGATGTGCAAGATGTCGTTAAGAGCTCTTAAGCACATTAGTGTTAGGCAGCTGCAGACGCTGGGCACACGTGCTAGGGTATCTAATGGCCGGCCAGTGCTCGAATGCAGCTGCCCATAAACGTTAGGCTTTAATATGTAATTAGCGCACGCAATTAGGCAGCTGTCTAGTGATAGATACATAGAGAGAGAGAGCGAGAGAGAGAGAGAGATAGAGATAGAGATAGAGATAGAGATAGAGATAGAAATAGAGATAGAGATAGAGATAGAGATAGAGATAGAGATAGAGATAGAGAGATAGAGAGATAGAGAGATAGAGAGATAGAGAGATAGAGAGATAGAGAGATAGAGAGATAGAGAGATAGAGAGATAGAGAGATAGAGAGATAGAGAGATAGAGAGATAGAGAGATAGAGATAGAGATAGAGATAGAGATAGAGATAGAGATAGAGATAGAGATAGAGATAGAGATAGAGATAGAGATAGAGATAGCTATACTCTCTCAAGAACTGCTTGGCCAAGCCGCTGCTCACGCTAAGCTTACAGCGTGACAGTGTATGAATAGTGCCTGAGCAACCCTTTTTCAAGCGAACTGAACAGGTTCCAACACCTGCGCCCCTCTCACGTGACTCACAATGCGCCGTGTTTGGGGTGCTTCGCTTCGCTTCGAATTGAATTGAATTGCAGCGTACAGCGTATATAGTGAGTGCTCGGCGGTATATTATAATGCGACAGTAACCATGGAGCCGCAAGCTCACCTTTAAGGCGATAAGATAAAGCTGCCGCTAACAGAGATTAGATATTAGCCGCCTGTTGGGTTCCAGCCAAACAGCCAAAGCATGAGTTGGCCGTCGCCTCGCTGCGCCGAAGCCCAGTCACATTATCTCCAAGACTGGCAAGCAGTTAAATAGAGCAAAGCTGCCGACGCTTTGAGACACGTTTGACAAGCGCCAGCAAAGTGTGTGAAATACCTGCAAATTAATAATATTCTTTTCAAATATTTTCAAGTATTTTTCAAAAATATTTTTATTTTCTCTCTGTTTTTTTTTTATTTTTTTTTGTAATTTGTAAGTTTTCATATTTTCAGCGACAGCTGTGTCTCTCTCTATGCGTGCGTGCGTGTGTGTGTGTGTGTGTATCTGATGTGATGTTTACGTATGGACGTGATTTCATGCTAACAAATTCGATTCTATGTATTTTTAATTTTAGTCCAAGGTTTGAAACAACAACTGCCGCCAACTATAAACGTAATCAAAGCAACAAAGAAGCGCACGACGCAAAAACAAAGTCTTCAACGGAGAGCGAGAAACAGACAGAGAGAGAGAGGGAGAGAGAGCGCTTCGTTAACAAAGCGAGCGAGAGAGAGAGAGAGAGAGAGAGAGTCGGATCGACGTGCATACCACACAGAGGCAAGGCAGGAGAGCTGGCAGCTGTAGCTTGGCCAATACAAAAAAATTACGCATACGCAGTGTGAAGCGCAATCGCCTCCAAGAAGAGCAAAACAAAAACAAAAACAAAAATTAAAGAATACAAACAAACAAAAAATACTACAAGAGCAAAGATTAATAATAAAATAAACTGATCAGCACTGACTCAGCCGCACTGTGTGCCACGCCACGCCACGCCACGCCCGCCCCTCACACACGCCGCGCCCCACCAATGCTGTTGGCCATCGGAACTGTTAACGCGATCGCAGATTGTTGCGGCAGTAATTGAAACGTTCCTCGAGTGCCGCTTGCCTGGGAGCAACTGCTACTTCTTCATACAACAACAACAACAATAAGAACAACAACAGCCACAGCTAACGGGAGCGAGTCGCTGCCTTAGAGCCACCGTGCAGGCAGCGTTGCATTGGTGGTGCAACTATTCAAACTGTAGCCGGCTAGAAATTCAGGTGAGTGGCTCTATATGTCGCACTATGAATACCTACCTAGGGATATACTGTAGCTTAAAACGAAGTGTTGACTTTGGAGACTTCGTGTGTAGACTTTTATGTTAACTTTTATACAGACTTCGTGTGTAGACTTTTATGTAGGCGCCTTGTGTAGACTTTTTTGGAGACTTTGTACAGACTTCATGTGTAGACTTTTTTGGAGGCTTTGTACAGACTTCGATTGTACACTTTTGTGTAAACTTTTGTACCGACTTCTTGTGTAGACTTTTGTGTAAACTTTTATGCAGACTTCTAGTGTAGACTTTTAAGAAGACTTCTTGTGTAGCCTATTTTTGGAGATTTTTCGGAGATTTTTAATAGAAAATTTTAGAATACAAGTAGAGTTTTTTTGAAGATATTTTGGAGACTTTCTTGAAAAGTTTTTGTAGACTTTTTTGTATAGTATATACATGGCTTGAAAAACTTTGCAGAGCTGGCAGAGTCAACCTAGTTTACTTTGGAGACTTTTTTGTACTTGACTTTGGAGACTTTTTGTTGTTGCTATAGAAACCTTGCACTGCCCTCCGATTTAACCTACTTAGCTTGCTGCAAAGTAAGCTCACGGTAAACATACCTGTGCTTTGGAGACTTTTGAGTCTATTGGCGGTCTCTTTGAACTAAGCTTTATAAGCTGCTTAAGTTCTGTATGAGGTTTTTGTAGAGTTTAGAATAGATAGAGGTAAGAAAAGTAGTTTAGCTCTAGATTCTACTCGATAGTGGTTGGAGTAGAGGAAGTTAGAGAGAGAGGGGAGTGTGTCAGAGAGAGAGAGCGAGAGAGAGAGAGAGAGAGAGAGAGAGAGAAGATTGGAACAGTTAAAGTAATTTGTTGCCAATATTACGTATATTTCATTTAAAAAGTCTTCATTATCGCTGCTCGCTGGCTCGATACTTGAGCAGCTCAACGTACGCACTTGCACACACACACACACACACACACATACACGTATATATATGTATAGGGAGCAACACTCGTGACCAAGGCCCTGTCAGTTGCTAGTTTCGGCCAGTCTTATCAAAGAGCCAACAAACGGCTAGAACTTAAAACTTGCTCAACCCACAGGCCGAGAACAAATGAATATGGTGACTTGTCTGCACTAGCGTGGGGCTAGAGATGGGCTTTGGAGTCGTGACACGAAAGGCACGAGCTGCATATAGAGTAGACCACAAAAGGCAGACTCGGGTTGAGTTTATTATATATTATATATAGTAGATATGGAAATAAGTTGGGGTTTGTGGAAAGCTATTGATTGGTTTGAAATATATATATATATATATATCTTAGATATAATGTGATATACATATATGAGCAGGAAGACTTGGACTATAAAATATGATTTATTTTGATCATTGATTATATGTAGATCACTTAGAAATACATATATAAAGCTTATATATAATATGACATGTATGAGCAGAAAGACTTGGGTATAGCTCATTATATATAATAGTTATGGTCTAGATATGGGGAAAGTGTTTCAGGGTGATAATATATAGATCACTTGGCAATATATCTATTCCCATACATGTCTAATACTGGGCAATATAATAAAGAAACCCCCTTAGCACTGCTATAGATTGATAATGCTAGATATATGTAGGTATATATATATACATATGTATATATATATGTATATATGCAGTCCAAGACAGTATCGTGATATCATAGAGTCACGCGGCCATTACCAGTATCAGAGCTCTACAAATAGAATCAAGCGAGTGTTTGGGCAACAGTCAGAGCAGCAGCAGTAGAGCACAATACATATATATATATATATATATATATATATATATATATATATATATATGTTTATGCCCCAAAACCCGCCCCAGCACTTGGGCTCGCTTTTATCAGCGGCTTATCAGTAAATAATTCCACCTGTTGTGCAGTCGAGGCGTTCAATGAGGGGGCGGGGGGCGGTGGGCGGCAACGGATTGGTTGGACAACGGACAGAGAGTTGCGGGCAGGAAGGGTTGGCTGTAGTGTATAGGTGTGTGTGCGTGTGTGTGTGTGTGTGTGTGTAAAGTGAAGATAAATTCAGACAGGTGACGCTTTGAGGCTTGTGCCTTTAGTACGAGCTTACTATATATGCCCATATGGTACACAGAGAGAGCGAGAGAGAGAGAGAGTGTGAGAGAGAGGGAGAGAGAGAGATATGCATTTGTATCTTTTGTGAGCCGCTTGCAGCTTGCAGCTTTTTACATACGTACGTCGACTTGAAGCACAAATTTTTGCTGCTGTTTGCATTGCTCAGCAGAAAGCCGTTGCCTGGCCCATTGTCAATGGATTTCATAGATAGCGCGCAACCACAGAGCGAGAGAGAGAGAGAGAGAGAGAGAGGGAGGGAGAGGCACAACATTGAGTGCGATTCAGTTGGGTTTCTTTTTAATCTTATCTTAAGACTTGAGTCGACATCGTTGCCATACCAACGCTGACGCTTTGTAATGCACACACACACACACAGTCAGACACACACTCACACACACACACTCACACACACTCACACTCACACATTTCACGATAACTTTAATTAGTTCTCTCCTGGCAGTCGCGATAGGGGTAGCAGCCGGAATATCAATGATTTAAGCTGCTTCACACCATATGCTATCGCGCCTATCGGCAATGCACAAATGTCCTCATCTCCGGCCACAGTTAAAGCTTAGCACTTACAGTTAGCTGCAAAAGCTCAAGCTGAAGTCAAGGCGGGAGCTTTTGAGTACATCTTTGAGTAACTAGATATAACAGTTAGCATATATACAACATATATGTTGGCATATACTAGATATGTATATACTAAATATATTATATACTATATAAGTATGCTATATATAATATGTATGCTATATATATAGAGTACAGCTTACCAAGCTCATAAGCTTGGCGTGAGCTAAGCAACAGCTATTGAGATCTTAACTGTATGACTAAGTATTACAGTTAGCATATATACATACATATATGGTATTTTGAGCTATATATATATGCAGTATATACTAAATATGTATACTATGTATAGATGTATATAGACTATATAAACTTCATATATATACTATATGTAGTACAGCTTATAAAGCCTATAACTTGTTAAAGCGTGAGCTGCAAAAAATCTTTTGAGATCTTAGCTGTATGACTAAGTATTACAGTTAGTATATACATATATATGCAGTTAAGAAATGACAGATCAAAGGATATATATATATATATATATATATATATATATATATATATATATATATATATATACATATGTATATTCCCATATCAAAGTCTAAAACTGAAGCACAGCATACGTAAGCTTGCCTCGTCTAGCCTAGCATAGCTAAGTGTTCACATGGAGCACAGCTCGCATGCTCCGTGTACTGCCATAGTCAGGGGTTGAGTAAGGCTTGCGCTTATGCCTGGGATCTCTGGCATAAATTCTGCAATAGTTCTCACGAAATATGTGTGTATGTATGTATACTATATATATATATGCATACCTCTATGCATTAAGTGTGTAAATCAGTTCAAACTGTGAGCGTGCATATGTATATGTATCTAACAAACATAGTACAGATGGCTTACTATCTGCAAGATAAATGTATATATATATGTCTATATATATGTCTATCTGTCTGTCTGTATTTCAAGTATTATTTGTGCAGGGTATTTTGGTATTTCAGTTGCTTTCATCTCTGTTTACATCCGCGCTCTGGCTCTGGCTCTGGCTCTGGCTCTGGCTGCTGTTCGTTCGTTCGTTCTGTTTGCTGCTGCAGCGGGAGCGACCCACGTCAGTCTACAGTTGCGCTCTTCGGCTCGAGCTTCGTGCGTCGTGCCTCGTGCTGTGCTGCCGGCGTCGCTGTCGGCGTCAACCCTTACTTTGTAGCTGCTGCGCTTAAAACGTTGCGAAGGGGACGAGCGCGTGTGTGGGCGAGCGAGCGAGCGAGCGAGCGAGCGGATATAACACCAACTTGATGTTGGAGTTGCACTCGCTTAGAACTGTATATATGTATATATATATGTGTGTGTGTGTGTGTGTGTTTGCATTTATTTATAAACTGAGCTCATTGTTTGCCCCACCACACGCGGCTTTGACTCGCTCTCAGCAACTGTTTCGCTGCTCCCCCCCCCCCTCTCTCTCTCTCTCTCTCTCTCTCTCTCTCTCTCTCTGTGTCTCCTGTGCGCTGCTGGCAAGCGCGGCCTCTTTAACTGTTATATTACGCCTCGCTCTCGCCTCGCCTCGTCTCTCTTGCCTCTCGCTCGCACACAGCCTACAGCTCTCTGTCTCTCCCCCACTCACACATGCGCGCCGCTTTGTTGTTGTAAACTCGGTTTCAAGCTTTAATTACGTCTCACACACACACACAGACACAGGGCAAACAGACGGACTCATTCAGCCGCAGCTGTGCCTCTGTGTGTGTGTGTGTGTGTGTGTGTGTGTGTGTGTGTGTGTGTACGTTTTATGCGGGGCGCTGCGACGCAGTTGTTGTTGTTGTTGCTGTTGTTGCTCGCTTGGCCTGCGCGGTATTCCTATTTTTGTTTGCTGCTGTTCTTGTTGCTGTTGTTGTTGTTGTTGTTGCCCAACGGTACTTCTGAGCGCCAGCTATTATTTGCTCGCATTCAGTCAAGCTTTGTGCTTCGTTGGTGCTGCTCGCGAAGTTGTCGCGTTGTCGTCGTCGTCACCGTCGTCACCGTCGTCGTCGTCGTCGTCGTCGTCATCGTCCCGTTGTTGCACCCAAAAAAGAAAAAAAAAAAACAACAAAAACAAAATAAAAATAAAGCTGAAATATTGAAAGCGGCAAAGTCAAGCCAAACCACCCAAGCAAAGTTGTGTTTGTTGTGCTCTCTCTCTCTCCAGCTCCCTCTCTCTACCACCCTCTCTACCTCCCTCTCTCCCGCCCTCTCTCTCAGTGTGTGCCTGTGTTTTTTGCCGGCTTTGGCGCGGCCTTAAAACGTGAGTATTATTGTATAAACGCGCGCTCTCTCTCTCTCTCTCTCTCTCACCCACTCACACTCACCCTCTGTCAACCACCCTCCCTC
The DNA here is from genome assembly GCA_035047545.1 of Drosophila paranaensis. NCBI lineage: Eukaryota > Metazoa > Arthropoda > Insecta > Diptera > Drosophilidae > Drosophila > Drosophila paranaensis. Next base: position 2,018,781 of record JAWNPL010000021.1, read on the forward strand.
CCTCTTTATGAGTTGGCGCCCTAATCTCCACTTTGAGATTAGATACAAAGTCGCTTTGCTTCACATCTGCTGCTCCCCCCACTCTGGCGACGGCGCTGTCAAAGCTCAGCTTGCAGCTTTAAAGCTGCCAAGTTAAGCTTAAAGTTCGCCGCAATTGAACCCCTGCATAAAGCAAAGCAAATCGATAAAAAAAAAAAAAACAGAAAGAAGCAAGCGAAAAGCTCTGCGCTTATCAATAAACAACAAGGAAATATGTGGAACTCACATCAATCATATGGGAACAGCTCACGCCGAGCCCCGACTGGACTCATTCGAGGCCTTTCGTGGAAACAGTTAGTGAAAGGTTTTTGGGTTTTTGGGTTTTTGGGTGCATTCTGAGGGTTCATCAGAGACGCAGCTCGAGGCTAGCTGCCTGGCCTAGGCACTAGCTGCGTCGCCAGCTTATCACACACACACACACACAAGCACAGACTGGGCCATATGTGCACACACACACACACACACACACACACACCAACACACACATACACCATATCGTGTTATCAATAATACATATGCTCCCAGTTGGCTGTGTGCAAAAGAGTTAAGCGTTCGCTTTTCTCTCGCTCTCTTCAATTGTTTCTCCTCCTCCTCCCTCCCCTCCCCCTCCTCTCTCTCTCTCTCGCTCTCTTGCTTTGCGTTTATCAATTAAAGAACGGCGCATCCAGCAGTTTGGTGAATTGATTGGATTGCGTGACGCGCGACGGACTCACAGAAAATATCTCAGTTCCGACAAGATATAGTAAATATAATATAGTAAAGCTCGTAGATTACCTGAGCCAAGATTGTCGCAGCAGCAAGCGGGCGAGGCTTTAGGCCAGCATAAAGCAAATATATCATATGAAGTGTGGGGGGATGTGGGGATGGGGAGAGAGGCTCTGGGAATTAATTTGTTTTTCCACCCTGTTCTCTACTCTCTTCTAACTATGTTTGACTGTCTCTCTCTCTCTCTCTCTTTCTTTCTTTATTTCTGCCTCTCTTTTTCTCTGTGTGTGTGTCTCTCTCTCGCTTTCTGCCTGTTTTTCTTTATCTCTCTCTCTCTCTCTCTCTCTCGCTTTCTCTCTTTTTTTCTGCCTCTCTTTCTCTCTGTATGTGTGTGTCTCTCTCTCTCTCTCTCTCTTTCTGCCTGTTTTTCTTTATCTCTCTCTATCTATCTCCCTCTCTCTCTATCTATCTCCCTCTCTCTCAATCTCTATCTATCTATCTCTCTCTATCTATCTATCTCTCTATCTATCTCTCTTTCTATCTATCGCTTTCTCTATCTATCTCTATCTATCTCTCTCTCCCTCTCTCTTTCTCCTTCTCCTTCTCCTTCTCCCTCTCTCTCTCTCTCTCTGCCTTATTTAAGTGCACATTCTCTCTTTCTCTTATTTTTATTATTTATTTGTCCCTTTCATTCTCTCTTTCTCTCTATTGGCTCTCCCACTTCACTTCCACTTTCTCTCAAACTCTCTTTCTCGCTCACCCTTCTATCTATCATAGTCTACCTCTCTCTGTCTCTCTCTCTCTCTCTCTCTATCATAGTCTACCTTTCTCTCTCTCTCTCTCTCTATCTCTCTCTGTCTCTGTATTGTCTATATCTCTCTCGCACACTCCGGTAATCACTCTCTAGGGCTCTCTTTATCTCTCAACGGTAATTCCTCTCCACATTTCCTCTATTCCATATCATTCTCGCTCTCTCACTAGAGAATGACCTCTCTTTCTCTCTCTCTCTCTCTCTCTCTCTCTCTCTCTCTCTCTCTCTCTCTCTTTGTGCTCTTTCTTAATCCTTATATCTGAGACCGCCTCTCTCATATTCCCCTCTTCCCTTTCTCTAACTCTTCTCAACACATCCTTTCCTTTTAAATATCCTTAATTCCTAAAATCTCGAAATTCTTGTAAATTTTCCTAAAGTTTTCCTCCATAATTTATAACTGTTTCTCTCTTTTGCTCCCCTCAGCTTCAAGACGTCTTGCAAAAGGTTGAAAATGGAAAAGACTCCCCGGTATACGCAGCGGGAGCGTAACATGGTGCTCGGCTACGCCGCCAAGCACAAGGATGTTATTGAGAACAAGCGCACAGACGCCGAGTCCAATCGGAAGAAGGACGAGGTCTGGCTACAGATAGCCAAGGAGTTCAACTCGAAGGTCTATCATCAGCGCAGCGCCAAGCAGCTGCGCCAGCTCTACAAGAACATGAAGCTCCTGCTCAAAAAGGACCTCTGCGGCGAGGAGAAGGGCAACCGCTCCTTCATGGACCTGCTCAACACGCTCTCCCGCGAGAACTCGGTCGCCCAATACATAGCCGACCAAACGGACGGCGCTGGCAGCCAAGTGACCACCAATGGCCTGCACCTGGCCGATGACTATGAAGACTCTAAGGTATATATGATAGGGCATGTCCTGGGAAATTATTCTCAAGTTATTTCTGGCTCACTTTGCACAATTTGCTTTGATTTCCTTTTGTTTTGGCTTCTAAGTCACGTCAATTCATAGACTAGATTCGTATCAAGCATTGTTTTTACGTTTTCCAACACTGCTGACCAATATTAGCCAACACCATTTAGTTAAACGTCAACTTCTTTGCTTTATGTGAATCGATTTATCTGTCAAATTTCTAATTGTACTCTACTGTATTACGTTATCCAACACTGCTGACCAACACTGGCCTGTTTATCAACACTATTTAGTCAAGCGACAACTTCTTTGCTTTATGTGAATCTATTTATCTGTCAAATTTCTAATTGTACTCACCTATATTGCGTTATACAACACTGCTGACCAACACTGGCCTGTTTATCAACACTATTTAGTTAAACGTCAACTTCTTTGCTTTATGTGAATCGATTTATCTGTCAAATTTCTAATTGTACTCTACTGTATTGCGTTATCCAACACTACTGACCAACACTGGCCTGTTTATCAACACTATTTAGTCAAGCGACAACTTCTTTGCTTTATGTGAATCTATTTATCTGTCAAATTTCTAATTGTACTCAACTATATTGCGTTATCCAACACTGATGACCAGCATTGGCCTGTTTGCCAACACTGTTCAGTCAAGTGTCAACTTCTTTGCTTTATATGATTCGGTTAATCTAACTAACTTCTAATTATACTCCACTATATTGCTTCAACTTGCGTTTTACAACACTGCAACTTGTTCTTTCTCTTTGTCTGGTGCGGCCACAGCTGCCCATGTACGAGAACATGGACACGGACGTCATCCTGATCAAGTCGGAGACGATCAGCGACAACGAGCAGACGGAGAACGGCATGGATTGCATGGACGATGATGACGATGACGATTGCCCCAGCACCAAGGTGCCGGAGGTCTGTCTCGAGGAGGATGACGACGAGCTGTTCGCCGCTGATCTGCGTCCGCTCAGCCACGGCTGCTTTCCCCGCATCAACGGCAACCACCTGCCCAACAACAACAACAACAACAACAACAACAACAGCAACGATCCATTGCCGCGTGCCTCGAGCTCACCGGTGTGCTCCACGAAGACCTCCGTCTCGTCGACCGGCAGCTACATATCCGGCGGAATGCCCAAGGCGGAGATAACGCTCTCGAGCGTGGGCAATATACGCGTCGGGGCCTTTGCCAGCATCAGCAAGGCCCTGCAGAACGGCTCCAACAGCAGCAACAGCAGCTGCAACAACAACAACAACAACAACAACAACAGTCTCAGCTGCAACAACAACAATGAGAACACCAGCAACAACAACACCAGCAACAACAACAACAACAACAATGGCAGCAACGGCTTGGAGCTAACTGCTGAGCAGATCCAGCAGCATCTGCTGCTGAACGGCTTGGGCCTCTCCGCCGTACAGCATCCGCCCTCGCATACGCTGCAGGCGGCCATCAATGCGAGCACCAGCGGCGTCGGCGTCGGCGTCGGCAGCGGCACCGTCAACGTCAACGTCAACGTCGGCTCGCGTCACACGGCTCAGACGTTGCAGCTGCCGCGCCTCGCACGCGGCCATACGGCGGGCAGCGTGGTGCGCGGCGGGCCGGAGGCGAGTGCTGCTGCAGTCGCTGCTGCGGCGGCGGCTGCTGCCATGGCCGTTGGCGGCGCGAACAGCACGAACGGTGTGCAGCTGCTGCTCAATGGCCGGGACAAGGTGCACGCGCTGAGCCCGCCCAGCGGCGGGCTGAGCGTCGCCGCCGGCAGCTTCAATGGCTACAACGGGCTGGGGGTGAGCAGCATCAGTGCGATCAACAGCGGCAACAACAACAACAACCTGAACTCGAGCGTGGCCAGCAGCAGCAGCAGCAGCCACAACAACAACAATCACAACAACAGCAGCAGCACCAGCACCAGCAACAACAACAACAACATCAGCGGCAGCAGCGGCAGCGGCAGCGGCAGCGGCTCGCGCGGCCAACACAGCGAGTACATGATGTCGCTGGCCGTGGAGGAGCGCAAGCGGAAGATCGAGCTGCTGAACGCGCAGATCGAGTACTGGCAGACGCTGACCAAGAAGCTGGACTCGCAGTCCGGCCACTATCCGAATCCGGCGTGCCTCTGCCACTTTCCGGGCAGCAGCGCAATGCCCGCCAGTGTCAGCGCCGGCAGCGCCTCCGCCTCCGCAGCCGCAGCCGCAGCCGCAGCGAGCGGACTGCAAACGCAGTCGAGCAGCAGCTAGTCCGCAGCGAACGGCGGCGGCGATGATGACGACGACGAGGGCAATGGCGGCGGCGGTGATCATGATGATGACAATGATAATTATAATGATGATGATGATGTTGACCTGCTCGATCTCGATGATGTGTCGTCGTCGGCCGATGTGGCCGTGACGCTGGACCAGAGCAACAGCAGCGACATCATATCCATTGTGGACATCGAGGACGAGGAGGATCTGGACGAGGTCGAGCTGCAGGTGGAGCTGCAGCGCCAGAAGGTCAGCATCACAGACCTCGAGGAGTACGACTCACAGGATGCCTTGGTCAAGGACGTGGGCATTGTGGGCGGCGTCTCGCCCGCATCGTCGCCGTTGCCAGCGCCAACGCCAGCGCCAGCGCCAGCGAAGCGCATCAAACGTCACATAGCCGTGCTGCCGCCAGCAGCGGCCTCAGCGCTGCTGCTGCAACTGGCGCAGCAGCAACAGCAGCAGCAGCAGCCGCCGCCCGCGTGAGAGCTATTAGCTAGTCTAGACGCTTGTTCTTAACTTGATTAGTTTAGATCCAACCCCCCAAATGTCTTTAATTCGTTTGCCATTTTACGTTAACTACCAAAACTACCAACTAATATACAATTTATATATATTCATTATCATTATCATTATTATTATTATTATGGTCATGATTACGTTTAATGTACAACTATTTATTTATGCCTAGTTTCGTGTGCCAAAAACCAAGAGAAAACGCTAACGACTGAGCGCATGGCCGTTAAATACTTTTTTTTTAATTTAATTTAATTTTTTTTTTTTTTTGGTATTTTTAATTATTAATTTAGTTATGCGAAAACCAAATTATATTTGCCATTTACCGCAATGCTTGCCAAAATTTAATTTTAAGCATTAACTTATTGCCCAACCTACCCCCCGCCCGCCCCCGCCCGCCTACTATTATTTATTGTGTTTTCTTAAACAATATCTATACTATGCCGTTTTTTTTTTAATATATATATATATAGCTTTATATGAGAAGCAAATCTATTTAGCTGAGATCTAAGATTTAAGTTATACTTTTTGTAGCTGCAAACCAAAAGAAAATGCAACGAAAGGCCCAAAAAAGAGAAACGAAATCAATTTTCATTTGTCACTGTAAATTTTACCTTAAAATATACACAACAATTTTAATTGTCATGTAAAAAAACACAAACAAACAAACAAACAAATTATGAAAACTGTACAAATGTGGTTCCTAATCTAGTCCTTAAAAAAAAAGAAAAGAAAAGAAAAGAGAAAAAAATCTAAGAAACTGTTTAAAGAAAAATAAGAGAAAAAAACAAAAAAAAATTAATATAATTGTTATGGAATTTTTTTGTTTTTTTTTTTTTTTGTATCCCAAAAATCCCAAAAAAAAAAACAAACATCCAAAGAACTGTAGCTAATTTTAATGTACTTAACAAAGCTGAGGCACCGAAAACTCTTCGAAGAGATAAAACTAAAATTAATTTTAGTTAGTTTTGGATAGCAACTTGCTAGTCGCCGCTGCATAACTGTATTCTTTAGTCTAGCATACATCTAATATATATATATATATACATATATATACAACATAAAATATTGCCTAAATGTAACCACAATTTACAAGAAGAAAACACACACACAAAAACATTTATACAATTTTTGTAAAGAAAACAAATTAATTATAATAAACAAAAAACCGTGAATTTATTTGGTGGCCTAGTTAAATGTTAAACTTTCATAAATAAACAAATAAGCTGTAAAGCAAACATTGCGCGCTTAATTCAAATTTCAATTTGGGCGCCTCAAAATAATGGCAGGGTGGCAGCGCGGCATACAGTGCTGCCAGACCGTGGCAAGTGTGCTTAGAGCTGAGACTATGAACTGCAATAGATAAACAATAAAGTTAAAAGAGCTAAAGCTGATGAATTTAATATTGAAACATATTATTTTAATTTCGTTTGTATTTCAATTGAAATATGGGCTATATTTTATAGAGCATTTATAATTTATTATTAATATATTCCCTCACAGCTGTTACCCCATTGCCCTTGACTATTCGTGACAAGTAACGAGTGCGCAGTCAGCTGCGCATCTCTACGCATGCAAATGAGCGCAAATTGTTTTGCTTGCAATTCCGAGTTTGACGAAAAATGTCAGCATTTGCAGTACCTAATTTAGATCGCATCGAATTGATAAATTGAATTGAATTGGCGAACTCAATAGACCGCGACGCACATCCCTAATGCCGGAGCAGAAGCAACGCTGCGCGCATGTGTAGAGCGAGAGCGAGCAACGCTCGGCCAGCTGCGCCAAAGGGGAGTGTGTGAGTGAGTGAGGGGCAGAATTTGCAAGTTTTTATTTATTACTCATCCAGCGAGAGTATGATGCAGTCATCGAAAGACTTGTAAAGACCAGCTCCAGTCCAGTCCAGTCCAGTCCCAGTGCAGGTCCAAGTTCGAGCTCGTTGCATATGCGCATATTTTGCTCAAACATATGTGCAAATTGTTGTTGTGGGCGACCGAGCCTAAGTGAATGCCAATTCGATACACCCAAGCGTGTGTGTGTGTGTGATTGTGTGCGTGAGTGTTTATTTAGAGCCCCAGCCCCCTCTCCCCCCACCACCACCACAACAGCTTGGTAGATATAGATATAGATTGCAAAACGGCAGCTGCTGTGCGTAGCTGAATTCGGAACGAGTTGAACGACGCCCGATGCCCGGCTTCCATCTCAATGAAATGGGCGAAATGGTCTTGGACGCCATCGATGACATTGGCGTGGTCGATGTCTACGATCTGGCATCGGATATTGGCAAGGAGTACGAGCGGATCATGGACCGCTACGGCACCGATGCGGTAAGCGGTCTGATGCCCAAGATAATCAACACCCTGGAGCTGCTCGAGGCGCTGGCGACGAAGAACGAGCGCGAGAACACCACCATACAGGAGCTGCGCGAGAAGATAGCCCAGCTGGAGAGCGAGAAGCTGGAGAAGGCCGAGTTCCGGCGCCGCTTCGAGAAGGAGCTCGAACTGATTGAGGAGCAGTGGCGCAGCGAGACGAACGAGCTGGTCGATCTGGTCTCCTCGCTACAGGACGAGAACAAGCGGCTGGTGAAGCAGACCCAGGACCTGCAGTCCTCCTCGGCCCAGAGCTCCGGCCTGGGCGCCAGCCTCACCGAGAGCATCATCAGCATGACCAACAACGAGCTCCACAGCGCCCTCTCCGACACCCAGGTGCTGCAGCGGCTCAAGGAGCAGATATACAAGCAGCGCGACGAGCTGAAGCAGCGCGAGCGCGAGCTCCAGGACAAGTACAGCGAGCTGGAGCACGTGAGTAGTCGCCCTTAGACCAGTTGGCCTATAGACTTTAAGACGTTTCTTCGTCCGACACAGGTCAATATTCAGGCGGAGCGGCTGAAGGCCTCGGAGCGGGATACGCGACGGCGGCACAAGCTGATGCAGGCGCAGGTGAAGACGCTGTGCGAGGAGCGGGCCGATTTTCTCGCCCAGCTGCAGGATCAGTGCCGCGAGATCAATCAGCTGCGCAAGCGCCTGGGCCTGGCCGAGAAGGAGAACGAGGATCTGGTGCAGTCGTACGACGACGACCAGAACGACCCGAATCGGCCGCGCTACACGACGCGAGAGCTCAAGGAGCTGATCAGCGAGCGGGACGAGCTGCTCACCACCATTGACAACCTCAACGAGCAGCTGGCCGAGCTGAAGCCAGCCAGCAGCGGCAAGCGCACCCGTCAAATATCCAGCTCCGACGACAGCGACGACGACAACGACGACAACGAGGCCGACGACGGCGTCGAGGCCGATGTCGAGGACGACAACATAGCGGGCGAGACGTGCGTCCAGCCGAACATATACCTAATACATATATATATATATATATATTTATAATAAATATCTTTTGTCTGCAGACCACCCGGGCACGACGCGCCCGTGCAGGGACCCCTGCCCTACGAGCCGGACGATGCGCCCTGGAAGAAGAGCTCCGAGTCGGGCATACGCAAGTTGTGAGTGGTCCATGTATGAATCCGATTTTCATTTCATCTTTGACTTTTCTCCTTTGGCGACAGCTTTCGCAAGCTGTTCTCGGATCCAACGGACGGCAGCAACACATTCCCGAAACGTTCCTTGGCCACGCTCTCCAAAATGGCGCTCTCCGCCACGCCCGGCACCGGGAATGGAAGTGGATGTGGAAGCGGCGAGCCGAAGTAAATGCCTTTTAGCCTAAGAGCCGAGTGCATTCATGCAACAACTAAAACAATTAACAAATTAATTAATTATTGCGATTGTGTGTGGTTTGATTTCGTATTCTGTATGATCATCATAATTTTCTTTTGTTCTTTTTTTTTGTTTGTCTACTTTTAGTCCCTGTCTGTCCCTTGCTATTATGTTTTATATGCTCGCTAAGTATTTACCGTTTTCTTTTATGATGTACATAATTTATATACTCGATTGCTGTGCTCTCCTAATCATAAGTTGTTATCTCTTGTTTAACATTTGCATATACATATATATGCTTAATACTGACCTTATGCTTTCTCTGCTACTTACCCTAGTTTAGTGTGTGTTTTAGCTGCCCCCATACCCTCAATATGTATACTAATCTAATCTAATCTAATCTAATCTATGACCAAATGCAAGGAACTATTCTAGGCTTGACTAGCAGGCACAACGGGAAACGGATTCCTTTCGAATGCCGAACCGCAAACACAATATATATATATACATATATATACATTTTACATTATACATTATACATTACAGTTAGCTAACCACTTAGACATACATATTACATACCCTATACATATGCAATGTTCCAAAGAACACAAAATGTATGCGCGAGAGGCCAGTGGAGTGAGTTTTGAATGAATTTAATCAATTAGAAAGCATATATAAACCGGAGAGTATATGCCTAGTAATTTGTAGAGCCCTTTTTGAGAACCAGTTCAAATCCCAAAATACCAGAACTAACCGTACTATAACTAATAACTATACTATAACTAATATATATATATATATGTATCTGTTGCCAATCTTAGATGCAAATCATTCCAGAATTAGCTAAAGTTAACGAGCTCAAATCTATGCTCTATGCTCTATCTCTTTCACACTCGTGTAGCTGTCCCACACGCTCTGAGCCGTTAGCCCATTCATGTGTTTTTTATAGCAAATTGAGCCTTTTATAGCAGTTGCCCCACGCGGCCTTATATATTGAAGATAATTCATAAATAATACAAATTACTAACTAATTAATTAGTGAATCAAACTATAATTAGCCAACGTTGAACTGTAGCCGATTGTTTGTTAACGAATTAATTACAATTATTGAAAAACAACAACAACAACAACAACAAATATTAACAACAACAAATTAAAAACAAAAAACAAAAGCAAATCAAACGCAATTTTAGCCGCAAATTTTAGCCACAAATGAAATTCGATAAAGGAAAAAACTAAAAATAATTCAAATATGACTAGAAATGTTTGTTAATTGGAAGAAGGAGACGAAGAAGAGGAGGAAGAAGTACCAATAGTATAGTATATATATATATATGTATACTATATATATATATATATATATATATATATATATATATAACTTAATTTACACACAGTTTGCATTTTGCTTTCCTTTGCTTCACTAGCTACCCCCTAAGCTACCCTCCCCTCACCCCCTAACTTTCGAGATCTGATCAATCCATGTGAAGTACACATATCAGTTTTAAGTTTAGTTTTCGAACTCATTTTGTTTTGGTTTTGGAAACGTGCCAAAGACTTCGAAGCGGAACTCAAGCGGTTGCCATTGATCCCGGATTTCACGAAACCTCCTAACCACGCCTCGATCCTCCCCCCACTAATTTTCACTTGGCAACTGAAATTTTACACAAAAAAAAAAACAACAAAAATCGAAAGAGAAAAAAACATTAATATTAAATAAAAAATTTATAATGATAAACGAAGACGCTCGAGTATTTGTCTGAAGTATTAAAGCTATTGTAATATTTACGCGCTGTGTCCGGGAAAACCCTTTGAAAACCTTTTGCAAATTTTCCTTTTGCTTTCTTTTTCTCGAGACTTTGACTGATTCGATTTAGAAATTTCCCTCCTGCGACACAGCGCAGCAAATGGACATGAATTATACAAAAAAAAAAAAAAAAACAAAAAATACAAAAAAATATATTACAAAAACTCAATAAAAATTAATGTTAACTAAATTTATATATACATATACATATTATATATATATATGAGCAAGACAAAGATCAATATATATATATATTAACCAAAAGTATTTGAAACATTATATACATACATACATATACATATATATATGTATATATAGATTATATACAATTACTACATGCCTAGTTGGAGTGTGCGCACATCGGAGCGAGTTTACGGATCGACTCCAAGCAACAATATATATCATTCATACTCTACTCACACACACACACACACGTTTTATGCATTTTGCGGATGCGGTAAATAAAAGTTATGGCAAAAAAAAACGAAGGAAAACCAACAAAAAATTTGAATTTTTATGGGAATTTGGCTTTAACATGCTGTTAAATATTTGACAAGTGGATGGTAAAGAACCAAGCAGCAAGGAGTTCTCGGATCTAATAATAGTTTGCGACTGGGCATACTCGAAATGATTCAAATCATGTTTCTTCAGTTTTGTATCTATAAATATATCTTATACCTTATATATATATATATATATATTCGGATTCGGAGCCTTCTACTCAGATCCGAGCAGAGCTACTGCTGTGTAGCGACTGCATTCAGTTGCTGCTCTATCGGATATACTATAGATACATATATACTCTTCCTGTGGTCGATCTGATTCATCAGCTGATTCATGGTTGCGCAATCATATACTCACTGATTCACATATTCTTACATCATATATGCATACATTGCTATATTCATATATCTAGTCAGACATCCATTCATTCACAAATTCACTTATTTACACACATATATGTAACATACATTGATTTATTCATACATACATTCATATGGCCATATATTCAAAGTAAGAATTCACACTCATTCATACATTCATATATTCATTTGTACATTGCTATATTCACATACATATTCATTCATGCATATATCCATTTATATTTCCATTCATACGTCCAATCCTACATCAATTCATACATCCATTCATATATTCATACATATATTCATTTATTTGCACATACATACATGTAACGTACATTCTTTTATTCACAGATTCATTCATTTAATCATTCATATACTCATATATTCAATGTGTGACTACACAATCGTCCATATATTCATTCATAGATATATATTTATATATTCACATTGAATATATGAGTAGACAAATGTATAAATGAATATATGAATGAATGTATAATTCATATTCATTCACATATATTTATCAATCCATATATTTATTGTATGAATATATCGTTTATTCATACATTCCTAGACTCATATATTCAATGCATGAATACACAGTCATTCATATATTCATTCATATCTATTTATATATTCATATATGAGTAGACATTCATATTCCATTCATATACATTCATTTACTCATACATTCATTCCTAGAATCCTATATTCAATGTCTGATTGTACATTTATTCATATATTCATTCATACATTCATATGCCCGTATATTCAATATAGGAAAATACATTCATCCAATCATACATTCATCCATTCATTCTTTCATTCACACATACATTCATTGATTCATTCACCCATTCATTCCCCTTCCCCTTCCAAAATCCGGGCCAAAGCTTTCTCCGTCTCCGTCTCTTTCGCTTGCGCTGAGTGTGTGCTTTTAAGCTACCGTAAGCTTGCGTTGCATTGTGAGCCAAGGACACGAGTACGTGGGCACAGCTTCCAGCTGAGCACGCGCTTAATATCCGGAATGTGCCCCTGATGCTGGCCAACTGCTGCCTGCCTGCCTGCCTGCTGCTGTTTGCTGGGCGCCTGCTGTGCGCGCTGAGTTTGAGGCGTATCTAGGCGTGGTGTCTGCTCCGCGGATGACCTTGACACCGGATGCCCCGGGATGCCCGATGCCCGATGCACGATGCCGGCTGCTGGCAGGCGCCGGGCCGTGCTGCTGAATTCGAGGGGCGGGTCGCCTAATTGGCTGTGCGAGCGGGACAGCATGCGAGCAACTGTTGAGGGCGTCGCCAGGGCCAATGCCCACCAATGGCTGGGCGCACAAGGATACGCCGGACCCGGGCCGGGCCGGGCCGGGCCCAACAGCGAACGGACGAGCCGAGCCGAGCCGAGCTGAGCTGAGCCCGTCCGTCGTCGTCGCCGTCGTCGTCGTCGGCTACGCAATTCCAATTAAGCAATTAAAAATGCGCCGTCGCGTCCGGGGGCGGACACTGTCAGCTTTTTAATTAAGAAGATGCCGGCGTAATAGGTTAGAAGAAGATGCGCTGCGAAAAGCGTAGGTCGAAATGTGTGCAGCTAATGAACACAGGGTGGCCAATATTTTGCACTAATTGGCTTTGCCCCCAGCTAGGGGAGGGGAAGAGGACGGGGACGGGGACAGGGCATGGGCCGGACGGAGGGGGCTGCTCTAGTTGTTCCGGGCGTAATTAATGCATTTCACGGCGAATAACGTTCAAGTTCAAGCCAAGTCGCGTCAGGTATAGGCATAATACCTTACCTGATGCTGGGCAACGAAGTCGAAGCTCGTTCGGGCCACGCCGGCGGATGCCGTACGATTTCAGGGGCCTTCAGTGAGTCGATTTTCGAACAGGCGTGCAGCAAGCCGCTGAAGTGCAGAAACTTTTACCAAACTCCCGCAGCAAGCGAAAGAAAACAAAGCAAAGGCAGAGAAACAAACACACACACAACATACACTCATGTATTATTATAGCTGGCTCGCACAGTCAGCGGTTTTGCAGCTAAAATAAAAATAAAGCTAAATGTGCTTACAAGAGCAGTGCAAGCGGGAGCGAGAGCGAGAGAGAGAGAGAGTGTGTGTGTCAGTTGTGCGTCGGCAGCGCAGCGCAAAAAGCAAAACAGAAAAAATTGTTTTTGTTTGTATGTGGGCTGCTGCTGTCGCCTCACACTGTGCGCCTGTGCACAAAAACTGTATTTTATACAAGGACATTGCCATCGCATGACAGTTACATGAGCGAGCGCACGCTCATACATAAATACATACACATAATGTATGCATGTATGTAGCTGCGCACTAAAAGCAACACACACACACACACACACACACATGCATGCATGTGGGAGAGCAAGTGTGCGAAGAGCGCAGCTAGAGCGCAGCGAGCGAGACAACTGGCCCACTGGCACTGACTCAGCGGTGTGTGGCGCTCACTTGCTGTATTGCCGTCTCTGTCTGGTTTGCTGCTGCCGTCTTGCTGTGGCGCTGCGTCGCTTGGCAACGCGCTGCTGCTGGACGCTGCGCGCCTATTTAGCGGCCAGCACGCTGGCGCGCTGCAGTGTTTGGTTGGCACACGAAAACGAAAGTGTTAAAAGCGAGCGCGTGGAGCTGTTGGAGCTCGCATCGGCATTGGCCGTATGTGGAGTCCGCTGCGTCGCGCGGCCATATGTGATTGGGCATCCTGGCCTGCGCCCGGCCATGCCATGGCTGCGCGCTGACAGTCAGCAGCAGCAGCAGCGAGCTGGCGTCTGCTGGGCGTATCTGGCCGCCTGCTGAAATGGCGACGCGCATGACGCGATTTTACCTACGCCACAAACATGTGTTGGCAGGGGGCCCGACCACCCGCCCACCCTCTCTGCCAGCCCTGCCAGGCAAGTTCGTCGTCGACGGCGTTCGCACTGCTCCAGCCGCCGCTGGGCGCCTATTGAGTTCGGGTGAATTCTACGAATTTCGCCTGCCAGCAATTTTATCATTTTCGCGATGTTGCAATGGCCAATGGTGGCTTATTGGAATGAACATTCTAGGAACTTGCCCTAGATGTGTTAACAGGCGCCCAGCAAGCAGCAGCTGAGCGACGACCTAAATACTGTTTGTTTGTTGTTGCTGTTTCATTTATGTACATACATACATATATGGGCGGCTATCACACAATTCATATGCCCGATTGCAATCGTGCACAGCAAGCAGCGAAGCGAGTTAGAGGGAGACGGCTATACTGACGGCTGCGGTTAAGATACTGTGACGGTTGGTGTCTTGGCTAAGCTTTAAGCTTTTCCCATGTGTGCCTGTGCTAAACACACGCCTGATGACAGCAACACGCAAGCTGCACACGCAAACCATTTGAACAGGGTATGCTGGGTGTGTCTAAAAATATGTGTTAAAGAAGTTTGAGTAAAGCTGTGGGAATAAATACAAAAATTGATGCTGTGAGCTAAAGATATATAACTAAATATGTATATCATGAATGCTGAATAATTATTAATAGTAAGATAATATACATAAAACTGAAACGAGAGCAATTTACAGGGTAGCCACACGTCGACTCTGCACCCGCGCACATGTTTATCTCTTGTGTATTTAACGGGGCAGTAAGAGTAAGGAAAATAAAAAAAAAAAACAACACTGCAGCTGTGGCCCGCCTGCTGTCGGCTCGTCTCTCATATTATGCGTTTTTTTTGTTGGTACAATAAATGCTCCAATTTTGCCAGGCGAACATAATGGAATACAAAGCGACCAAGCTGCCAAGCAGACTGAGAACCAATACAGAGAGACACACACATGAGCTCACACACGCAGGTAGCGCTTGCACTTGCACTTGCGGCCAATGGGAGAATTCTGGTTTGTTCTTGTTGCTTTCACTGCTTCTGTTGCTGTTGTTGTTGTTGTTGCTGTTGCCGTTATTATTATTTGTTTTATTTTTATGCACAATGTGTGCTTTGGCTTTTGTTTCGCCGGCAGCCGTTGTTGTTATTGTTCCAATAAGGAACAATAGGAGCATAACCGTTAAAAAAAAACTGCGCAAAGTGAAAACTACTCGTGAAACAGTTTCATTGCGCGCGAAACTTGAAAGCGAACGTTACGCGCTTGAATAACCGAAATGCCGCAAATTAGCATCCAGCCAGGCAGGGGGGAATGAGGGAGCGGGTGCACTGGGAATACATATGTATGTACATATATCGATCACTTGCTCTGCCCACGCACATTCTTTTCGGTTTCTGTGCTTTTTGTTGTTGTTTGTTTTTAAGTTGAGTGAAACTTTCGACACACAAACAAACAAACAAACATATGTCAAAGTTTGTTTTTATCTCTTTTGCATAAATTATGAGAATAATAAGAGTAATAAGCTTTTTGGTATACATGTGGCATATACATATATAGCAGTTTACGTAGTATATATGGTACATGTGGTATATATGGCATAGTTCATGGGGTGTATATGGTATCCAGAAGTTTTATCTTACAGCTAGCCTTTCACCAAACAATCTTCTGGAATTAGCCTCGTACTGTACTGTACTGTACTGTAATGATTAGCTGTCAAATCCATTAATTTTGTAGGGTGAGCCGAGCTTGAGCTATGCGAGGCTCTCCCTCCCACGCATTGACTCTCTTAATTATCTATAGCTATGGATTTCTCTGGACTCCATAAGTAAAACTTTTTTTATTCTCATTTTTTTATTCTCATTTTATAATCTTTTTTCTTTAATTTTTCTATTATTTTTTTGTATTTTTGTTATTTATTTGTTCTTTTTTTTTAATCTTATTTTTATTGAAGTTAATTTTTAATTAAAATATAATAAAAATATATATAAAAATCAATTTTACAATAAAAATAAAAATAAAATAATAATTTTTTTCCAATATTTTTTTTTCTTATTTTTTCTCTTCTCTTTTATTTTGCCGTTTTTTTTAATTTTTTATTTTAATTTAGTATTTTATTTATTTTAAAATTTTATTTTTATTTAATTTTTTCTCTTCTCTTTAATTTTGCATATATTTTGTATATTATTATTTTTTATTCTTTTATTTTTTTGTTTTTATTTAGTATTTTTTAAATATTATTTTTTATTACTATATATTTTTCTTCCGGTTTTTCTTATTTTTTCTCGTCTCTTTTATTTTTCATTATTTTATTATTTTTTGAATTGTTTTCTTTTTTTTCATATTTTTGTTTAGCATTTTATTTATTTTTAATTTAATTTTTTATTCTTATTATAATATTATTTTTTCTCTTCTCTTTAATTTTGCATTTATTTTGTATTTTATTTTATATTTTATATTTTTTATTTTTTTTTAAATTAGTATTTTGTTAATATTATTTTTTATTTTTATATTTTTTTCTTCTGTTTTTTCTTATTTTTTCTCGTCTCTTTTATATTGTATTTATTTTATTTTATTATTTTTTTTCATTGTCTTTTTTTTTCATATTTTTATTTTTATTTAGTATTTTATTCATTTTAAAATTTTATTTTTCCTTATTTTTTTAAATTTTTTAGTTTTAATTCTAATTTGATTTTATTTTATCTTTTCTTTTAAGTTAATTTTATTTATATTTACATTGTTCTCCATTTTATTTTATATTTATATTATTTTTTACTTTCTTTTTATTTTTAATTATTTTTTTTTATTATTTAGTTTTTTTTTTCAATTTTTATATTTGATTTTTAAAGTATTTTATATTCGTGAGGTTCACTTTATTTAATTAAAATTGAGACATTTCACAAGTGTGAGTGCTTCATAGGCTCTGCCGGCTGCTTCAGAGACATGTAGACACGGCCATAAACGGCAAATTTATTTGCTAGGAATATGAAATGAGCATGAGGGCGGAAAATTGAAGAGCCTTTTAGTCGTCTCTGTTGATTTAGAGGCGGACGGGACATGCCTAATAACTGTTACTAAAATATTATTTATAGATCTAGTCGTGTTCGAGGAACAGGAGCCAAAGGGACTAATCCTGATGATCCTGGGCATAAGACAACTCAATTTCGACAACTATTGATGACTAGCTAGAGCACATACTCTATATCAGCTATATATCATTTAGACAATCCCATATATATCCTTCGACTCTCAAGCGCTCCCTTCACGGCGCAGCCCACCTCATCGATTCGTTGTCCTCCTCCTATATCAGCTCCATTTCCCAACTTAGTTCCGACTATTTTTAAGCTCGCGTATGCGAGTGTCAGCGACAATTGTCTTGATACAGGACAGCTGACACTTGAAAGTCCTTTGGCATTTGCATAAACAGTCAGGTGTGGCCGTTGACATTGCCCAAAGGACGTGCAGCCATAAAGCGTCCAATGTGTGGCTCTCTCTATCTGTGTGTGTGTGTGTGGAGAGAGAGCGCAATTAACAAAAATAAAAAAGGACAACTTCCACGACATGGCACAATAAGGACAACAAGGACACTCGGAGTGTCAAGTGTTGATATTAAAGCTTCAATGCGCCCGGGCCTGCGACTGGGCCTCCGACTGGGTATGGGGCCCATCCCCCAGGCCAATTGAAATCCGGTCAGCAGTGTTGTAAAGTGCCCATTTATAGTTACAGCGGTCAGCTATAGAAATATGGCAACTGCATTGCAGCTGGGCGGCCGACCCACCCACCGACTGCCAGCCCGCCCGCCCAGCGTTTAGCTGGCCGAACAAAGGAGATGTCTGTCATAAGTTTAAGCGTCTTTCAAGTACGAAATCTTATGCATATATACATATATATATATATACATACATATATATGTATGTTAAGCTCTGCGACGGCCTGCCAATGCGAAATGTCCTTTGTAGCCAGCGGCTCAGCTCGCTGTGTGCCCTGCGTGTGGCTCTTGAAAGGCCGGGCAAAGCGCACAGAAGTAGGCAACACTCGGCGCTCGCTGCGCCGGCTGCCATTCGACGGACGGAAGTGGCATTTAAGCGGATTTTGTCGACTGCTTAACGCCTCATGCGATCACCACCGCACAGTTGGCCAAAAAGGACGACGAAAAATGCCCCTCAAATGGCTGCTCAACGGCAAAGCGCCGCGGGCCCCGTGCACTGTCGCTCGGCCAGGTCGCTCGGCCGGCTCGAGTGCCAAGTCCTGGGGACAGCAGGGTGCCCGGCCGCTGTCAAAGTCGTCAGCCAGCGACGAACAGTTTATAAAGCTTTAATTATTTATTATGCTCATTACACTGGGAAACAAGTCAGAGTGCGCTAGTGGGGGAGTGCGGGGTGTGCTCGACTAGCAGATGCCCTGCACAGTAGGTGAAGAGCTGATATTTGGCGATGGGGACTAATCTCATGTCTCTACGAGATCGTTGTGGGAGGGACGGACGGACGAGCGAGAAGAAAGAAGCACGGATAGACGGACGGGCGGACAAACGAACGGGCGGACGGAAGAATGGACGGCGGATAGTTGTAGAACCTGATGGAGAGATGGAGGGAAGGATAGACGAATCGACAGACGGGCAAATTGAGGGACACGGGAATGTACAAATGGAGTGGCGGACAAATGGATAGACGGACAAACTGACGAATAGACGGACGGATAAATGGATAGACGGATAGACGGATGAACGGACGAATGGATAGTCGAATGGATGGACAGAGGACAGACGGACGAGATGATGGATAGACGGACGGACAAATGGATAGCCGGAAGGACTTAAGTATGGATAGACGGATAAACAGATAGAAAGAGGGACAGCATGGATAAATGGATAGAGGGAGGGCAGGGCGGACGAATGGAAAGACGGACGAGCTGACGGATAAAGGCTACTGACAGACAGACGAACTAATGAGCAAACGGACGAACTGATGGATAGACAGACGGAAGCACGGACAAATGTATAGATGGATAAGAAGAAGGACAGACAGACGGATAAATGGATAGACGGATAAATCGATAGACGGACAAATGAATAGACGGACGAACAGATGGACATACGGACGGATAAATGTACAGAACGTCGATGTGATGCAGAGAAGAATGGAGGGATGGAGAGAGAGAGAGAGAGAGAGAGAGAGAGAGAGAGAGAGAGAGACGTGTGCAGGCGGATAAACGCACTAATAAACGGACGGATATGGCTTTACGGACTCAGCACGCTGTGCTGATCATGTCTGTCCCTTTCAGCTGCCGCAAAGACAGTCATCGTACAGTGACTGAGCTTGCGAGCAGTCAACAGAGACAAAGCTGGACAAAGCCGATGATCAATGCGTGCCATTCAGCCGGACAGCTGTGTTCTTCCGGCTGTGAGTCAGTGAGTAATGGGCCATGCTGATCCGTGCATAAATTGAGTTGATGATTCGCTGAATGGCTAAACGAGTTGATTCATTAGCTGGCAATGAATAGCATTATTCATTCAGTCGTGCCTGAGTCGACTGGGCTAATGATGTCAGTGTCAAGGCCACGATTAATTTAATTCAACTGTTTTTCTTGTCTTTGTTCACTTCACTGCCTGACAGATCGGCGGACAAAGTGTATTCATCATACTTGATGTGATAACTTAAGGAGAGGCGACAACAACAGCAGCAATCAAAATTCTATAAAATGTCAGCTATGACATAATGTCACATTGTTGCATGCTTTGTTGCTGTTGTTGCTGTTGTTGTTGTTGTTGTTGCTGAAGAGTGAACAAAGAGCAGCCAAAAGCAGTTTGCGGGCAGCAAAGTTAAGTCAAAGTTTTACTTGGGCGTTCGCCGACAACACATTAAGCTCTCGCGCGCCATCTCGCTCTCTCTCACACTCTGTCTCTTTCCCACTCTCTCTCTCTCTCTCTCTCTCTCTCTCTCTCGCTCTCTCTCAATACATGCAAAGCCGGCATTTTGTTTTTACGACCTGGCTATGGCTTCTTTTTTTTTCATGTCTCCGCCTCCGCCTCCTCCTCCTCCTCCTTCGCCTGGGCTGGGCCTTGCAGCCCAGCAAGGAGCTTTTTGCTGCAACATTGGCAGTCGGCTTCCAGCAGCTTTAGCTGACTCGTTGGCCACGTGCCAAACCCGCCGTTTCCTTCCACGCACTGGATGTGCGCGGGAAGTGCTTTTGCGCCATAAAGCAATAACAAAACATATGGCCAAAAGCTTTTCCCGGCATCGGGCCAACGCCAAAAACAGCTGTGGGGCAGACGGTGGCCAGCGCTGGCGATGACGACATTGGCTGATGCCATAAGGCACGAGATCAGGAAAGCAGCAATCCACGACAGCAGCTGCACGATAAAGGAAAGCCTGTAATTGAGCAAGGATGCAGGATGCTGGGCAGGACTACAGAGGGGGGCCTCTAGGAAACTAGAGGGAGACAGAGCTGAGAGGAGTGAAACTATGGTCTACGGTCTATGCCAGCTGCCAGTTGTCTGCGGCAACTTGAAGCTGATTTGGATGCACAGCGCCCCCCCCCCCTCTCAGACAAAACGCCTCCCCCCCCGCCCCCCGCCCATGGCATGTTTTTGTCTGCAATCTTACGCAATGTGGCGCTTGGCTGTTGAAATATTTGATTGACATGTGATGCATGCGACTCTGGCTGTCATCGATTGATGCTGCGCCATGATTGAGACTAAGTGAAACAAAGCGAATTACAAATAACACGATTGATTGATTGATTGAGTGATTGACGTGATTGGCGTGAAATTGATAGACCGAGATGCATATTCATTAATATCACGAAATTATAGATGGAATACCATTAATGCTGCGCCGCTTGACAGATAGTGGAATGATTGAAAGAGATTGAAGTATGGATATCTATCTATCTATCTATCTATCTATCTATCTATCTGTCTATCTATCCATCTATCTATCTATCTATCTATCTATCTATCTGTCTATCTATCCATCTATCTATCTATCTATCTATCTAACTATCATATCTATCTATCTATCTGTCTATCTATCCATCTATCTATCTATCTATCTATCTATCTATCTATCTATCTATCTATCTGTCTATCTATCCATCTATCCATTTATCTAACTATCTATCTATCTATCTATCTATCTATCTATCTATCTATCGATCTATCTATCTGTCTATCTATCCATCTATCTATCTCTCTATCTATCTATCATATTTATCTTGCTTCATATGAATTTTGATAGCCAATCAAATTATAGAACTCAACGAAGCAGTCCACACACACACACACACACATACACACACACACACATTCACACACACAGAGTCATAAATTGTGTTTCATGCTCAGTAAATTCGAATTCTGATTGATTTTGCCTTTTTATTTCGCACATTGTGCAGTTAATTGCAATTTGCTGTCGCAGTCTAATTGCATTTAATTGATTGATTGATTACGACAAATATTTTCACTTGAAATGGAAATTGAATTTAAATAATGCCAGCATGAGCAATTCTAACTGTACCCACACACGCACACCTGCTTCTTGTTTTAATTGCATTGGCCGAGAGGCAACTAAATATTGCTCATACGCCCGAGGCGCCTGAAATGCTGCAACGATTTTTCGCATTATGCGCAGCAGTTGCTGTTGTTGTTGCTGTTGTTGTTGGTTTTTATAGTTTTATAGTGCACTTGGGCACTCACACACATACATATATATAAAAAATATATATGTATATATATTTTTTAATGGCCCGCCTTGCATGGCATTTAAAATATATAAAAAGAAAAGGAAAAAAGGTGCAAAAAATGGAAACCTGTGAAAAGCTGCATATATTTTACCTTGCAATAATGTGCTTTGATTTCTCGCTGGCGCGTGTCGCTTTATTTTTATTTCTCATTTTTTAATATGTTTTTCAAGTGCACACACACACACTAACACTAACACACACACACACACACACACACTCAGCTGGCTTTGCATGTGTTTTTTTTTCGCTGCATGTTTGATGCCGTCTGCCGCTGGCGTCGTGAGTACAACGGCGTAAAGTGGCCAACAAGCCGTTAAGCGTGCTCTCCCGCCATGCATGGGCCCTTCACAACACACACACACACACACACACGCACACTAAGGCTTTAATAAAAGTATGTATAAAAAAATAAAAATAAAATACTAAAAGCAAAGCAAATAAAACTCAGCTCAGAGTTGACAAAAGGGTTGCAAAGCTGCTGCTCATTACCAAAACTTGACTGTTTTTACATATATGTATGTGTGTGTGTGTGTGTAGAGTTGCAGTTGCATTATGATATAAGGTTGGCTCGCACAATAACTGCCACAACTTAAGCGGGCCGTCGCCATGATAAATGGCCCACGAACTTTTCTCTCGAACGTTGCGTTCTGCGGCGCCTATGCGTATGCCACACACTTGTGACCTGCCCCCTAAGCCCTACCAACCCTTTACCCTTTCTTTTTTTTTGTTTTTTTGTTGCCTTTTAGGCCTTCTTGGCAGCTGCTCAATTCGTGCTCCACCGCATCTTTCCCCGAACTGCAGGCCCAGTTCCAGCTGGCCTGGCACAAAACTTAGCAGACAATTGCAATTGCAATTCCGCTCCTGCCCTACCTCCCCTCCCTCCTTTTCTCTCCTTCTCTCTCTCTCTCTCTCTGTCTCTCACTCACTTGAAATTAGCTGTGCTTTATGGGTTTGATTCTTAGAAAGTTGGCCATAAAGCGATGTAAACGTCTTTACGTACAAGCTGCAAATGCATTAACTCTTAATTTATCCGGCAAACCGAACTAGTTCATTAAGCAAGTTCACTGTAATTTGCTGAATTATGCATTGCTCGTTAGGTTTTATTGCGCTTTTCGAGCAACTGGTTTGTTAGGCAGGCAGATTTGAAGATTCCTCAAATGAACTAGTTCGTTCAGCTGGTTCACTTCTATATATGAGTCTTGGCATGGGCATTGCTCATAATGGCTATTATAAAAAAGACATTATATGCTGTTATTATTGAATCCAAAATGAACTAGTTCATTAAAGTAGTTCACTATTTTTTGCTTAAGTACATATACAAATATACATTGCTCATTTTTAATTTTCTGATGTTCTGAACTGAATTGGCTCATTAATGTTGTGAACTAGTTCATTTATCCAATTTTCATATCATATCATCTTATGAGTTACTCAAACACTTAAGATAATAAAAACGATTTTAATAAATTTCCTCAATACATTTATTGCCTAATTTAACAAAATGAACTAGTTCACTTATTCACTTGCTCATTAGTTTCTGAAACTAACTAGTTCTAAATGAACTAGTTAGCTAATTCAGAAATATTCATGTCTCATTTCTGAAATGAACTAGTTCATTATGTTTATTCATTTGTGAACCTATCTCTAGTCTGTCTTCTGTTTCGGTTCATGAACTAGTTCATTATGTTTATTCATTTGTGAACCTATCTCTAGTCCGTCTTCAGTTTCGGTTCATGAACTTCTCGCTCTAATTCAATCTGCTTCTTGGATTTATAGAACTTTAATTTCTAATTTAAAATTTGAATCAAGTTTCGATTAAGAACTGAATTGCAAAGCTCTGAGTGGATTTTCCTGGCTATTTACACAGAGCTCAGCAAACAGAGCCAGCTAGCATTGCTCAGACATTTCATACATACATACATACATACATAGTTACATCATTACATGCAGAGCTGCATGTTGACTGGCTGTCTAGCTGTGTTGTCATTGTCAATTGGCGCTGGCTCAAAAGGCTGTCGGTTTGGTATCTAATTTAATGGGAGCCGGGCAAGGATAACAGCCTTGTGGCGTCTGCATTGCTTTAGCGGTCAAATGTCTTCGGTCCGAGCATTTGCTGCATTGTCAATTGGCATTCAATTACTGAACTGTGGCCTGCACTCTAATTAAATGATCGATGGATCAATCAATCAATTGGCCAATCGCGCAATCTGCATGTTGTTCGTATCCACCATCAATCTTGCCATTTGGCAGCTGACCTTTTATCCCATTTGCATTTAGCTGCTGCAACTGTTGACGAGATTTACCTGTAAAACAAACTTAAGCAAGTGATAAAGCATATCAAATTGAATATTGTGTAAATAAGCTGCATTAAAGCAGCTCTCAAGATTTCATTTTCTTATTGGCTGCGTATAAGTCACAGAGCTGCGTGAAGAGCCTATGCGAAGAGTCTATGTGCAGTGCCAGCCATCTCGCTCTGCAACACCAATACTCACAGCTTCTTACTACGTTCAGCCACACAGCTGCGTGAAGAGCCTGAGCGAAGAGAGTGTGTGAAGAGCCAGTCATCTCGCTCTCACTCTGCAACACCAATACTCACAGCTTCTTACTACGTTCAGCTTGAAGTTGGCTGCGTATGAGCCACACAGCTGCGTGAAGAGCCTGTGCGAAGAGAGTGTATGAAGAGCCAGCCATCTCACTCTCACTCAGCAGCACCATAACTCACAGCTTCTTACTACGTTCAGCAGCAGCTATGCTTGTCTCACTCCCTCTTCCTTGGAGTGAGAAGTAGCAGCTGCAAATCAGAATTGAGCAGCGCGCAGCTAAGACGCAAACTCACTCGGATAATATTTTGACAAAAACTATATGCAGGCGCTCAGCAGCTCACTAATACAGCTGTAACAATAGGAGCCAATCAGAGCAAAGTTGAGAAGAATTAGACAATTGTAAGGGGCATTTAGTATGTATGCATAGAAAGTAAAGTGAAATATGTAAATAAATAATTGTTTTTATAATAAACATGAATTTTAATATACCAACAAATATACCAATAAAATTTAATTTGCAAAAAAATAAATAAATATAAAAAAATATATATTTTTAATATAACAAAATAAATGAATATAAAAATAATACAAAATATATATAAATATATAAAAAAAAATATATATAAAATATTGTTTTCATAATTAAAAATAAATAAATGTATTATTTTTCATATGAAAAAATATAAAAAATAATAATAAAATACATTTAAATAAATATATACTAACTTAAAAAAAATTAATTAAAATTCATTGCTTTCAAATTTAATTTATAATTTTTTAATCATTTTAACTCTATTTTTTCACTTCGTTTTTATCTAAATAAAATTCCGCTTGCCACTTTCCATTAGCTTGAAGCTGCCATAATGAGTAGAATAATTTCAGCTCTAATATATTTGAGTCCCATTTAAGCCAAGCTAAGTAGCTTATGAATATGAATAGCACGAGATAATGCCGAAGCTCTTGTTTATTGAGTGCATTTGAATATATACTATTTATGTTAAGATTATTTATGAATGTGACTGAGAGAGAGCGAGAGATAGAGAGCGAGAGAGAGAGAGAGAAAGAGTGTGTGTGTGTGTGTGAGTGTGCGTGTGTGTCGCATAACATAAATCGTTTTGGCCTGGCTTTAATGTGCGCCCTCGTTTTGGCATTGCCAGCCCTTTGGGTGCTGTCTAATTGGCCAACTGACTGGCTGGCAGGCCAACTGGCTGGATGCATTGACAAACTGGCTAACGGACTAACTGTCTTTTGGCAGCATCCCTCAATGTGGGCTCTCAATATCTGCGGCACTGCGTCTTGGCTCTGGGCCTGGTTATTCGGCAATATGTTCGCCATTTTATGACTACGCCCACGCCCCACTTTGGCATTTGCATATGAATGACACTGGATGGGCATATGAAAAGGAAAGCAATGCAAATCAATAAACATACCCAATCCAGATGTTATGCAACCCAGCTAGCTCGATTACGCTTCAGGTGTAATCAGCATTTCGATCAATTTATGGGCATCTGCTGTCGACTCCGGGTGCAGTTGTACAAGGGACTGCAGTTGTTCACTCCGATATCAGCAGGTGACATTTCACAGCGTTCTCTCTCTCTCTCTCTGTTAAGTGCTGCCTGCGGTGGCCGACAGGGGGGGGGGGAGGCTGGGATACAGGCCTAATAGATATGTACAGTAATGCCGGCGGCATTTCAATTTAAGTTGCCACGTGTCAACGGCGCACACAATCCACACTGACACTTCAAGCACAGCGAGCAACAAAAGCAACAACAACAAGAAAAAAAAGGAGCCCAAAAAAAGGACCAACTTGCCACGACTCCATGACTCCCGGTACGGCGCTGCTAGGGGGCATGCGGCACGGCTGTAAGCCGCCTTTGTTGGCTCTTACTTTATGGCTGCTTAGGCTGGCTGCCGCATCGATTTACGGCAAACTTGCCACACAAAATGAGCTCTGCTTTTAGGCAGAGGCCCCAGACGCTAACACACACATACATACATATACATATATATATATATATATATATATATATAGCAATTCAAATAAAACGCAAGCAACGCCCAGCAGGTGGCGCCACTGCCAGGGCAACCGGAACAGCACCTTGTCTCACCTTAACTTTTGGCCTTAATGCCAGCTGACGTGCAGCTGATATAAAACTTAATTAAAGAAAGACCTTAAAGGCGGACCGTTATTCTATTTTAAAGCCAAAACACATTAACTTTTTAATATAGATTTATTTATAAATCATTCGACAGACAAAGTCTAGAAAAAGAGCTATAGAGATAACAAATAATATTGAACAAATGTTGAAAAATATTGAATTATATTTTAAAAATAATATTAAAACTATTTTTTTAATTTTGAAATTATTTTTTAATCATTTTGAAATTATTTTTTAATCATTTTGAATTTTTGTTTAATAACTTTGAAACTATTTTTTAATAATTTTGAAAAAATATTGAATATTTGAAAATTTTGAAAATACGTTTTAAAATTACTTTTTAATAATTTTGAAATTATTTTTTAATGTTTTTTAAATAATATTTTAATAATTTTGAAAAAAAAAATAATACTGAAATTATTTTTTAATATTTTTGAGATTATTTTTTAATAATTTTGAAATTATTTTTTAATAATTTTGAAAATATTTTCTTCTTAATTTTGAGATAGTTTTGAAAATTTTTTGAGATTATATTTTAATAATTTTAAAATAATATTTATAATTTAAAAGTATATATTTTTTAATTTTGAGATTATTTTTTTGAAATTTTTGAGATTATTTTTTAATAATTTTGAAAATATTTTTTTAAAGTAAAACAGGTACACTCGACGCTGGCTTCAGTTTTGCAATGAATTGAGTCTGTGGCAGAGCAGGATATGGAGAGTGGAGACTGAAGAGTTGTAGAGTGTAGAATGTAGAGTGAACTAACATGCCACATCCATCATGTTCATAATTTAATCAAATACAAAAGCTGCTACAATTGAGATCTTATTCATAGCAGAAGATAGTGTGTGAGAGAGAGAGAAAGAGAGAGAGAGAGGCAGCTAGAAGAAGGTAGCAAAGCTGCCAGGTAAGCAATTGTACTCAAAGTGCTACTCGAAGTGCTCAGCAATCGCATTTTACTTCAGTTGTTGGATACATTCAATTGTTTTGCTTCCACTCCAAGCGAGCCAGCCCCATCGATTATCCTTTTCAAATATTTATATAAAAATTGAATTTGTTTCGGGTGTGTGCTTTAGAGTCTTAGAGTTGAGCTGTTGCTTTTTGTATGATTTGACGGGATGTTTGTTATGCTTGACGGGCTACGGGAATCTACTCCCAAATATGCAATCATGGAGTTGTTGCCGCAGCGACTGACGGCATGGTTAACGAGGCACAGTTGGGTCACATCTGCGGTCAGCCAAATGACATTTAACAAGGCAATTAAGTAGTTGGCATTACAGTCGTGACAAGCAGGAATCTCAAAAGGCTGAGCCAGAGAGTGGGAGACCCAGAGAGTGAGAGACAGAGAGAGAGAGAGAGAGAGAGAGCGCGGTAGATGTGTCCTTTTTGCCTTTGCGTGCTGCCACAAAAACCACAATACTTAACAGGGACAACAACGGCAAGAAGGAGAACAGGAGAGAATGGACAACAACGGAGACCGGCAACTGGCAACTGGCAACTGGCAGCTGGCATGTGATGTCTGACCTTGAAATTTATGGCTTAATATAATAAAATGCCCAAAAGTATGCAATGTTAAAGTGAACGACGCCATTTCTGGCTGCCTTCGGGGCAGCCATTCCCGCCCTTCGCTACCCTCGCCTTATACGAAAATAAAACGCAATTCTGGCAGACGCAGACCCTCCAACACGCACACACACACACACACAAAAGGGAAATGAAATATTAATAATAATAAAAGCAACAAGAAGGCAAAAAAGCAAACAAAATCAAAACACAATAGATGAAAATAGCATGAAAAGAACGCAAAATTTATGCCACATATACACATATATATATATATATGTATGTAGGGTGGTGGAGGGAGGATAGGGGGCGGGTCTGGCGGCTGGAGCGTCCGTTTCGAAAAATTGACTAGCAAATGTTTATCAGGCCACGCCCAGGCGCTCAACTTGTGGCTCGATTTACGGCTTAAAATACATTTTTCAATTTCATAATCGAAATTTCATAAAACAAGCAAAAGTGGAGAGCAGGGTGGGGCATGCACGACTGGCAGATACCCTGACTGCACTGTGGAGATAGAAAGAGACATAGAGAGATAGGGGAGAGAGACAGAGAGCGAGAGAGTGAGAAAGAGAGAGAGAGAGAGAGAGAGAGAGAGAGAGCGTATATCATCAGAAGCAGTTGCTGATCAAGTATATACATATGTATTGCATCGCTGTATATATCTAAATGTAATACTTGTATATTTGTATGTCTAGAGAGCTGTCTATCTATCTATGATCGGGAGTAACTGGATAAGTATAAGTATATACCAGACATACCTCTCGATTCCCCTCCCACTATCCCTTACCTTATTTACATATCCTCAAGCACAAAATCAATATGCCCACCGCAATGGGTTGAGCGTAACTGATTGGGTATTATAATTGAAGTGTTTTGGCTACTCAAGTGGGGCAAGAGCTAATAATGTAAGATTTATTATTAGTTGCGATATTTACAATATAATATATATATATATATATATATATATATATATATATATATATATATATATATTATGACTAAAGGTACATATGTACATTTGTATATAACAATATAATTATATATTATTATTATTCAACATTTTCCATTAGAGCAAATCGAAAATTCAACGGAATACCAAGCGGAGCGCGTTTTAGTGACCTTTTGCTTTAGCTACACACATATGACATATGACGTCACAAGTGGGACACTCACACACACATATATATGTATACATATATATATGTGTATATATATATTACTATTTGATGTGTAAATCTAAACGGCGCCAGCAAAAAGCTAGACAAAATGGCTAAGGCGCAGTTAGCAAACAGCAAGCACATACGCACACACACACACATACCTCTCTCACACACTCATGCACACACACACACACACACATACACAATTTGTCAGTTTTTGGCACACTCCCGAATTAGAAGCGAGTGCAAATGTTGCTTAGCCGCGATTTCAGATTTTCTTTGAAGGCCACGCTGCGTATGCGCAATATTTTTGGTAAAACTTTTGCCTTGCCATTGTTGCTTTGTTGCTGTTGCTTTGTTGCTGTCTGTCGCCTGACAAGTTCGCCAGCTTAGCGGAGCGACTTATCAAATAGCAAGTTTATAATTAATGTGCCAAATGAGGACGCAACCGCAAGTAGTTTGCACTTAACACGGTCTGCCGTTTCCCATCGTACAAGAATAGCTGCAACAGCAACAGCAACAGCAACAGCAACAGCAACAGCAACAATAGCAACAACAGCAACAACAGCCATAATATAGGTAGCTAAAGGTGGCAGCGAACAGCAACTATCAGCGGTCAGACAGCAGCGACGCATGCCACTTGCAACTTCCGTTTCCGGCCGATGGCGTTGCAAGACACCAAAAACAACAAAAAACAGAAATGAAACTATAAAAACTTTCTCTGTGAGACACTGCACGACTGCACAATACCCTGTTTGGCTAAATTGTTAAAAGAGCTAGAGACTCATTTGGATTTCTGTTAGTCTTCTTCTTCTTCTTCTTACTGAGAGACGCATATCAATATACCTTTGATATACATATGAATACTGAGCGTGGACTGAGACTTTCCTACTGTAAATGAATATGCTCTCTCTTAGCTGCTATGAGTGCAGTGTATTAAGAGTACAAGTAAGTAAAATGGTTGTAAGCTGAAGGGAACAAGCAGGAGAATACCCTGTAAAAATGAAAATAGGTGTATCAGGGAGACATAAAGAAACATAGAAAGAGTTAGAGAGAGAGAGAGAGTGGGGGGGGGGGGGGAAGGAGAGGGAAGGAGAGTCTTTTCATTCAGAGAGGGGTAGGGGAAAGGAGAGGGAGAGAGTCTCTCTCTGACTCTTTCTATGTGTTCTTATGTCTCTCTCTTTATCTCTCTGTCTCTCTCTGTTTCTCTTTGTATCTCTCTATCTCTCTGTCTCTCTTTGTCTCTCTATATCTCTCTCTCTCTCTCTCTCGCTCACGGTAACTCTCTCTGCTTCTCCCTCTCCCTTTCTCTTTCGTTCTGTTTTCCTCTTCCTCTTTTACTTTC
The DNA here is from genome assembly GCA_035047545.1 of Drosophila paranaensis. Classification (NCBI taxonomy): domain Eukaryota; kingdom Metazoa; phylum Arthropoda; class Insecta; order Diptera; family Drosophilidae; genus Drosophila; species Drosophila paranaensis. The sequence continues at coordinate 2,049,696 of JAWNPL010000021.1, forward strand.
CCTTTTTCTTTGTTCCCCTCTCCACACTTCTCTCTGTCCCTTTCTCTTCCTCACATTCTTTCTCTCTTTTGCATTCTTTCTTTCTATCTTTCTCTCTTCCTTTTTATGACTCTATCTCTTTCCTCTCTCTCTCTCTCATCGATTCTCTTTCTTCCTTTCCATCAGTCTCTCTTCCTCATGCTAACTCTATCTGTTTTCTCTTTATATTTATTTTCACTTTCTCTCTCTCCCTCTCTCTCTCTCTCTCTCTCTCTCTCTCTCTCTCTCTCTCTCCCTTTCCATCTGTTTCTCTTCCTCTAGCTGAC